>WAAB01022166.1:72001-168819 GCA_013389865.1 Piaya cayana | reverse complement strand
CTTCTTGGCCACCTGGGCACACTGCTGGCTCATGTTCAGTCGGCTGTCGACCAACACCCCCAGGTCCCTCTCCTCCAGGCAGCTCTCCAGCCAGACTTCTCCTAGTCTGTAGCTCTGCATAGGGTTGTTGTGCCCCAAGCGCAGGACATGGCACTTGGCCATGTTAAACCTCATGCTGTTAGACTCAGCCCAGCGGTCCAGCCTGTTCAGATCCCTTTGCAGAGCCTCCCTACCCTCTAGTAGATCCACACTTCCACCCAGCTTATCAGCTTTGTCATCTGCAAACTTGCTAAGGGTGCACTCACTGCCTTCATCCAGGTCATTGATGAAGACATTGAACAGGACTGGACCCTGTGATGTTTTGATTCCTTTAGTTAAATTGCCAAACAAGTATTCATAAAGGTAACAACTTGCAAGGCACAGTTAACATGAAAACAAATTGCTCATTGGTAAGAGCGGGCCCCTTTCTCACAGATTATGAAACCGAGCAGTGGTAGCTAGCTGGTGTTGCACAGTCTATCATAAGGAGATGCAGACAGGAGAACTCTCTAGTGCCATATGCGTGCAGCTGGGCAGCACTTGTGTTGGCACGTCTCCCTTCAGAGGGTAGAGAGACCAAAGATAACCCCAGGCACCACTCCAACAGCTCTCACTTTACCCCATCACAAGGATTCCTTTGCAATCAGCATAACATTGTTCTACAGGCTAGAAACATCATGTAAAACCATTGATCCATCCATTCTTCACCTAAGGGCAGCAGACAAATCAGGTGGCTTCTCCCGATTAAAGAAAGGAATTTGTTGTTTTTTTCAAGAGAATCAGAAGTTCATTACTAGAGTTGTCCAAATTAAAGTCCTAGCTGCATCACCTCCACTCCCCTCCTTCAGCCGAAATAATCATTGGATCATATGTCATTTAGCTTAACTGCTAAATTATGTTTCATTAAATTTGCCCTTTAAATCTGATTTTGAAATGAAAAACAGGTTTGCTTCAACATTTTTTTAAAGTTACGATGTTTTGACTTTTCCAGTTTCTTTTTTTCTTATGTTTTGGGGAGTTTTTTCCTAACTGCATATTTTCCTTTTGCAAAGAACAATCCATTACAACAAAAAAAATCCTTTTTCTTCATTGTCTTCTTCTGATGACAGACTGCAAATCAAAGTTTCTGTTTGGTTCTTTGAATAGAAAAGTGACTGATCAATAATAAACTAATTTTTATCATTTAGGTTTGGATTCTTTATCAGAAACTGTCAGAAACATCTGGAGCTGGCTATTGATATCATGGAGGATGTGTAAAGGCTCTGCAAAGGAATTAGTAGCTAGTAGTTAATTATAATAGACACTTTATTTCTTTCTTGTAACTAGGTCTTGATGGTTTACATATTTTGGTAGCTGACTACAATGAAACACTCTGAAGATAATAATAATTGTATAAAACATGACAGATGAGCAAAATCTGAAAGATATCTACAGAAGTGTTGTAGCATACATCTGTTGTTTTGATTTTAGCTATGCGTATTTTACAGTCAATTCCCATGTGCAACAGAAGAGATAATACATTTTTTCATTGGAATGTCTGTAAAATCTTTTCTTGATTATGCATTTAGGTCTCTGCGAATCAGTGTATTTCCTTAGGCATAACTCCAAGTTATGTAGTGGTTTTTCAGGAGCAGTGCTCTATTTGCTGACAGAATTCTTGCATCCATGCATAGCACACTTAGGAAAACAACCAAATATTGAATCTAAATATCAGGCACAAACCAAAACTGGTTAGATTTTCAGGATGGGCAGCAGGCATGAGTGTCAGCACTCTCACTCACTCTGTTTTATGCATATGGAAAAGATGACATGCAGCAATTTGTGTGATAAACTGCTTAATATGTCAGCATACTGGCATGTCCACCATAAAATGTCCAGCATCTTTTCTGCCAGCCCAGTTCCCTTGCTCTTTCCTGAGCACTGGAAGTTAATCAGTCACTCAGGAGGCTGTGGTATTTTCCCAATCACATGCTACAAAGATGCTAAGATTCCTAATTTGCTTTTTAACTGAGTCATATTCCGCACTATCTCTAATACCTCCTTTTGCTTCTGAGCTGGTTTTCCAGCAAACTGACCTTTTCATTGTTTTCCTCTGAACACGAATGGAAACTGATTATACACAAGTCCCATTCTGCAGTCTTTTTTTGTATATTTCGGCAAACCAAGGCATGGACATCTCTTTTGCTCTTGTGCTGAGTGAGAAGCCTAGAGAGCCTCTCTAGGACTGCAGACCAGAGCTGCACAGCATTGCTTCAGCACAAGAAAGATTTTCATCTCTATGCAATGTGAATATGAAGAAAGGTGCTTAGCATTGCTTAGCACAAACTTTTATGTGCACAGAGGACACACAGACTACCTATGTCAGCAGGATTAGCATGTTGACAATGCCTCCTTGATCTTAAAAAAATCATGGTCACAAGGACCATGTGCTACCCTATTTTTTCCTATGCAGTGTCTAGGGCACACCTTACTTGAACCTGCATGCAGGGAGAAAGGGAAAAACTAGTATGCTTCTACACTGCCTCCCTGTGGGGTAATGAACGTTTATACCTCGACTTTGTCAGTTCAGACTCATGAAAGTCAGCAGTGTGTAACTATGAATGAACTCTTCTTCATTAAAATGAGGAGTAATTCTCACCAGTGCAATCCAGGTTACATTTCCATGTAACTCCTAGCCTTGATTGGTTATGACTTGGTTACAAATAGGTGAAAAGACCTCTGCTGCTTCTAGATTCATTCATCAATATAGATAACTTCTACAACATCTTATTCAGTACAGAGAGAAAGAAGGAATAATAGGATAAGTAGATTTAAAGCTTACTCTGAGAATGCCTGAACACCAGCCTGGTCTAGAGACAGAGTATGTACCTCCTGTAATTCGGTTCTTCTTCACAGATAAAAACTGTACTCTGACACAAAGCAAGTGTGTACCAAAACCTAGATAATTCCCTAACTACAGCAAGCAGAGCTTTGCTATGAGAAGAGGTTGTAAGAAGAGGTTGCAATGACAAAAAGCTCAGTGATTCTTGCTTGGCATCCTACAAGCATCTCTAGCAAGGTCTGCTCACTGTTTCCTACATCCACTTCTGGAGAAGTTTTACTCCAGCAAACAGTAGATCTTTCAATCATTCTCAAAATGAGTAAGTGCTGCTTATGTTGCTGCTGTCTTTCTTCTCTGACTGCTGGTCACATAACTCACTAGGGCACCTACAACTATCAGACTGCTAGAAATTCTAGACCAAAGGAAGTGGTTCCTGATATGAACATTGGGAAAGACACAGAAGAAACAAAAATTCTATTTATAGAACCATAAGATGAGAGGAGGAATTACATCTCTGGTAAGACCCAGACATAACCTCACTGAGTAGTGCTGTGTTGTATGTTCCAAAACTTCATAATACTATCGTAGCCTTCTCTGCTTTCTGTGATATTAAGAAAAAAAGTAACTTGCTGCCTGAAATCTCTCCAATGTAGGCCTTTGGAAAATTAGCTAGATATAAGGTGGTGAAACTGGAGACTTAAGGAAAGATCCCTCCAAGAAACAGAGGAAGTGCACGACAGCACAAGACCAGGCTGATCCAGGTTGAGAGAGCAGCATGAATGACGGCATGAAAACAAGCGATGCTGTAGTTCACAATGACAGCAATAGCACAGCACCAGGAGATGCCCTGAGGCTAAGCTGGCTGTTGAGGGTACAGAAGAAATTTGCTTCCTTCTTGGATCCCCATTGGCTGGTGCATTTTTTTTCAGCCCTGGCAGAGCAGGCTCTGCTGGTATATCTAGCAGCAGAGCTTCTGAATGGGTAGAGATAAAGGGGAGCACTGGTGCTCTGTCAGGACTGGAGGATGGATCTGAAGATGTTCCTGGTCTTCATTGCATTTCTGCTTCATACCGCCCTGGGTTTCCCTATTCAGGTGAGAGCATTTTCATGCAGCTGTGCATTGTCTTCTAGCTGAGCTGTTCTTTCTGGAGTGAAGTTGAGGAGAATGATTTTGATAAACTTCCCACAAGAAAAATATTAG
Source organism: Piaya cayana (assembly GCA_013389865.1). Classification (NCBI taxonomy): domain Eukaryota; kingdom Metazoa; phylum Chordata; class Aves; order Cuculiformes; family Coccyzidae; genus Piaya; species Piaya cayana. Next base: position 164,758 of record WAAB01022166.1, on the reverse strand, counting down.
TAATGTGGTACTATATGAGGTCAACCTAATAGTCCAGTTCCTCCCTTTGATCTTGATGCCATTGTTGCTGCATTTCTGAGCTATGGGAAAATAATGCTTTCTACTTATTTGTTTTGCAGGAGACCTATGGAAACAGCACAGCAAGTAAGTAGGATTTATTCTGTATTTTAAAGACAATTGTTAATTTTTGACCGTGTATCACATGCTTTGCTGGTGTGTGAGTGACTTGATGTTACAGCATGTGAAAGCACCTAGGTTTGAGCCTTTTGGAAAAGTCCGTGTTTCTTAGTTTTTATTGGGCTGAGTGCAAATGTGTTTTCACACAGATCTGCTTTACACATACTTTTGGGTACGGGTTTTTAGGTTAATTTGCATGTACTTTCACAGGCTTGAAAATTAAGTTTTAATAAGACATTATGATACCTTCTGGTACCTTTCTTTTCTCGAACTGTTATTTATGGCATGGAAGCAAACGCATGTTGTAAAATTACTGCTCAGTATATTTGGAGCTGGCCGAGGGACATTCTTGAATTCAAAGTAATCAGCTGCCGAGATTCCAAGTTGTGGAATTACTGGGACAAGCACAGACAATGAGTTTTAATTTACCATTGTTACTGCTTTTTATGCCTTTTGAGACATTTTTCAATATTCATAGTGTATGGAAAAAGTGAACTATATCATTTTGAAAGCCGTATCACACCAGATGCTCATTTGATCCAGGGCATGACACTGATGTCTCATTTGGGTCTTAAAAAGGGTTTGTATTCTTTATGTGCCTAGGAATATGAAACCTAATTTCCACTGACCTTGACTAGTCAATTTATCTAGTGCCTATTGGGTGCATGAATTCTGAATCTGTTCAATCAATTTGAAAAACATGCTTTCCTGCAGAATTTTTTTAGATGCCATAGATATTTCTGATGCAGATCCTGGGAACTGACTGGACCCTTCTATAATAAACCACCATCAATACAGTGGATTTGCATTGGCACGTAACTGAAGCAGTAATCTGGAAAGATACATTGAAGTCTTTTGGGCTCAAAGTCTTGTTAATACATTTGGCCAATAAAAACTGGAAAAGGAAAGGTGCTGCTTGGTACACCTTCTACTAAAAAAACATGGTAAAAAAGATAAGGACCATGGATAAGCTTAGAAGTAAGAACCATTTGTATAAATGTTCACTGTGTTGGATAGTAAAAGAAAAAAAAAGGCTCTACATTTTGACAAAGAATAGTGCAATAATTGGCAAAAGAGATTCCAGAAAGGCCTGCAGCATATGCATAATACTTGAGAACAGGTCAAACAAACTGTAGTCAGGAACAACATAGATAAAACTGTTTGTGCCTTAGGGAAAGCAGACAAACTGGATGACCTCTAGAGGTCCTTGCAATTTCTAAACTTTTACACTACAACAGCGAAGTTTTTGCTCTATAATTTATACATCAGATCATATTTTTACCTCTATGTTTGTATCTAGAAGTTGACATTAGGTAGAAATCAAAAGAGACACAGTAGAATGCCACTTCAGTACTCAGAATGGTGCCAAGATGCTGTCATGTGCATACTGAGATTACTTGTCCTATGCTAAATTATAGCCTTCATCCCATTTTAGTTTTACTCTCTGAAACTGCAAACCAGAGAAGTTTGTTCAGCTGGTTAGCCTGCACCTGTTGCAATGAAATCTAGGGAAGAAGCATATTTTTCTCCCTAGTTTCCTTTATCATTTTCCACACTGAATCTGATAAAATGCTTTGCTAATTCTTAGATGGTAAATGACCACAATTCTGTCCTTCAGAATGGGCTACTACGAATTTTCATAGCTGTTTGTCTAAATATCTATTTAATTTCTGTGCCTTTGCATCAGCTACTGTACCCCATTCCCCTCCACACAAAGGGATATGCCAAAAGCATTCCCATGGCTGAGGTGGCTTGTGCTACTGAACATTGTGAAGTTGCATTCAGAAACTAACTTGCCCCTTTTGCTTGTCTTTTTTTTCCTTGCTTTTTGCAGCAACAGAACCCACTGAGGTAAGGACAGCTAAATCAGCTCTTTTGATCACTTTGGGATTTAGCATTGTTGAAAGTGAGGTCAAGACTCATGTACTCCACCCTTATCTCCATCTGTGCAGGAAAGTCTTCTCAGATAAACAGTGTAACAGAGTGAGCAGTTTTAATCCCTGTTCCACTTATTGATCCAAAATGTCCAGATGTAGCCCAGGAAGCTTTTGCTTTCTCTGAAGTCACAGAGAAAACTCAAAAATTACTTTTATTTATATGAAGCAAGGGTGGTATGGCAATCTGTTTTGCCACAGACATGACCCCCACAGCTGAATACCAGCCCCACAGTTCTCTAGAAACAGTATAGACTACAGCTTTGTCTGCTGTGTTGTGAGGTGATACTTGGAGGATCTAATTGGCCTTCCATTCATACTAACAGGGATGTAAATAAAGCTGGAAGATCTTAAACTTATTCCACACTTCAAATTACATTTCCTGAGTCTCCTATGCTGGTTTCCTTTCTTATATTCATATTTGCCAAGATATCAAAAAAGAATATCTACCATATCATGGTACTTCTTTAGGCAGAGCCTAGTATATTAAAGCTCAAGGCTGCACTGGTGTCCTGGGCGCTTTTAATCCATTTTATGTTGTATTATGTAATATTTATGTTATAATATGAAGTGTGAGATAATATGAATGCATCATTCTTACAGGTTACTACAACAGAGGATATATATGGGGATATATATGGTAAGTATTATTGCATCTAGTTGTAAGTATTCGATAGCATATACTGATTGTTAACTACTCAGTTAATCCAGAAAATAACAAATGCTTACCACAAATCAATCTCAAGGAAAAAAAAATTAAATTATTGCCCTCACTGTAATATTTCATGCAAAGCAGAGTTCGTTGGTCTTAGCCAATTGCTTGGGCTTGTTAAAAACCTCAGCTGTTACTTTTGCTAAAAATTGCTCTGCTTAAATCACCTCCTGACTTAAATCTCTTTCAAAAACTACAGATAGGGCAGAAGCCATGTGCTTGTGCTTTTTATTTATATTAAGACTTATTTCATGATGCTCAGACTCAGCCGATTCTACCTACTTATAAGGCCTAGGACTTGCAGACACTGGCCTTAGCTGGGGACATCATGGAACAAGGTTGCATTTCCAGTTTTTTGGTTTCAAGGGTTTTTCAAGAGGTCATCGTGTCCAGCAGCAAGTAGCAGGACTGCTCTCCATCCTTTTTTGCTTCTGGTGTCTTAGGGGAGGGTTGAGTGTGAACTTTGCATGCAGAAGGAAAACTGTACTGTCCAAGTGCAGAAAGGGACCTATGCAGCCAGATGGCTACTTTGGTGGGACAATATAGGCTTATAAGAGCCAAAGGTCCAGGCATTAAAATGCAATGTCTGGGGTGAAGGGGAGGGAAGTGAGAGAGAAAGAAAGATTGAAAGATAATGGCTCTTAGGAATGGATTAATGCCACAACTGCAACTGTTTGGGAGTTTACGAGATTGTGTCATTGAGCAATTGTGACAGTGGTATGACTAAAGCCTCTCCAAACAGGCTCTGAATAGGCTCTGTAAGTGTTGATTTAACTGAGATCCCAACAATTTACCAGGTTAAAAATCAGGATTCATATTTGCTCTAGGAATTAAAAAGTGCTATTATTGTATTTCTGCTCAGAATCTCCAACGCCTACAGAGGCTGATTCCGAAGATGAAGTAATTTTTAGCAGGATTCTGAAAATTAACAAAGGTAATGCATCCAAGTCCTGCTAATGATGGATCTCTCTTAGTTGCTTTTTGAGGTCGGGGCCGGGGGGAGGTGTGTACCATGTCCTACCAAGGTCTGTGCAAATAGTTTTCCCATCTTATACACAGTTGTGTAAAAGACACCCAGAGACAGGCTGTAGGGATTATTTTGTCTGTATGATCTGTGTAAATCTCATGGTATCTCAGATCTATAGTGTCATTACTGAAGACGATACCAAGCGTGGAGGAAATTGAACTATCCAGTCAGCTTCTTCAGCTGTAGCTCTTGACATCTTTACCATTCTTTGGTCATAAAAAGAGAATTTGAGTATTTGGATGCTTTATTATTTAATTGCCTTTTTGTTGAATGCAAGCATCACTTACATTCAATCACCACGTGGCTTTGTAGTACACACTCCTAGATTCATGGTCAGTTCCATGCTCCCTGCACCAGACTTTCTATTCCTTGATTCTTCCAAATATTCTCCTTTCTATCAGTTTATTTCTTACATTTCCCCCTTTAGCAGTCATTCCAGAACTTTACTACTTCCTGTAGGAACAGACAGCAAACATATACTTTTCTCTAACACTCACTTCTCTTTTGGTTTGCTGCCTTCTCAAATTTACTTGTTGGTACCTCATGCATCTGCCCAGTACTCTTCCTGGGCAGATAACTGATGCCATTCATTCAGTATCACATGATGGGTGAAGAAATAGTACCAAAGTACAGCATCCCTCTCACTGCTGCAACTGTTTTCAGTCATACCCTGTCTTATCTCAAACCCATACAACATAGAGCTTCCCACCTCTCCTCTTAGCTAAGTACATAGCAGCAAATGCAGGGGAGTAGATAATGCCCACATAGCCCAGTAGTCCATTTCTCATGCTAACCCACAGCAGATGCCTAGGGAAAAATAGAATAGGAGGATTTTCCTGAGTGACATTTTTCCAGGTGTGTTTAGCCAGCATCCAGTAATCTATGGCTCAGAATTTTTCACCCTTTCTGTCTCACCACAGACAGCTCTCAGTTTTTGCAAGAAGGTGACATAGTTCCACAAAGGAGGCGCAGTGCCTTCAACTGTCGTAACTGCAATTGGCCCCAATCCAGAGATGGGATAGTTCGTGTTCCCTATGTCTTGGATCCTTCTTACGGTGGGTGTAACTTTCCATAATTCTTTTTTTAAAATTATTAACAGATTTTATCCAATAGGCTTCGGGTAGAAACCTACTTCTAGTGGCCACATAACAGTTGATTAATAAGGATTTGCTCCTGCTGTGCAAGCACAGCTGAATTGTGAATTACAAAGACCTGAACAGGAAAAAGAAAAGAGATAAAATTCCTTTGAGGAGTTTGAATCCATAATGTTTTGAGTCCTGAAGATAAGAATAATCATTCCCTCTAATGGTACCTACTGGAATACCTGCCTTTATAAGCTTCATGCTTGTTGCAGTATGATTTTAATGGCCTACTCTTCACTAGCAAAATAGTACTCATAGCTGTCTCTAAGTTTACAGTCAGAAGGTACATCAGTAATTACCATTATAATATAAAACAATTAGTGGTAAAAAAAAAGGCTCCCACCTGAATCCATTTGGGTAAATACTTGGATAAAGAGGATCTTGTGTCAGATAATTAATATCTTAGATGGAATTCATTACTGAGTAAAAGGCAAGAAAGAGCCTAGGCTAATGTTTCTGTTCCTCATTTATCATGTTTTTGAGCACATGAAAGATTTTAATGGCACCTGCTATTGTCCTTGGTTAACCCCGCAAATTAACTCCTTCTTCTCCAGAGGAAAGCCACATAAGGGGGATTAATGAGGCCATGGCAGAATTTGAAACACTGACTTGTATTAAATTTGTGAAGCACAAGACAGAACGTGACTACCTCAACATTAGATCTGCTGATGGGTGAGTTAAATGATAAATTAACAAGTTATTTCATATTATTTTTCAATTCTTCCCTACACTTGTTTCATGTAACCTTACAGACAAAAGAGGAATGGATTTAGAGAAGATACTTACGTTTTCTCATAGTGCCTAGGTGTCCTCCTTGAATACCTTACTTGTGCAAGGACTCAGCCGTTACAGAAGTGAAGTGGATCGTAGGAAAGAATATCCAAGCTCAAGTTTTCTGTGGTATAATACACACTTGAGCACAACATATAGCAGATTACTGTAGGTCTTATTTGTACAGACAAAACCAATTTCAGTTTATTAAATAAAGAATTCTCTGAATCACACAGTTGTCTCTTAAGATCACAATTTGAGCCTATCAGGGAACCACCCAACACCCCTTAGCCTGAAAGTGCTATTCAACTTAGCTCCAGGTCTAATACAAAGTTCAGTATTTTGGGAAACAAAATGTTATTTTTAGGGAGTTATAAGTCACTATGTACTGAAAGTCAGAATGAAGGGCCCTCCTTGCTAATGAAGGGCTTCCAGGAAGCTTTAGCTATGATCATACTTTGATTTTTTCCACACCATGTTCAGTTTTGTCCCTCTATAGTCTCTGTCACAGTGGAAAGGAAGAAATCCTTCCACTCTCACAAGATGTGTGTGAATCAAGGTTCTATGTACTGCCTCTTTGCTGGCCTGCCTCACAATAAAAAACTATATCTTCTCCAATGCCTCTCTCAGCTGCTGGTCCAACTATGGGAAAGTTGGAGGTGCACAGACTGTCTCGGTGATGAAAGGAGGCTGCATGTGGAAAGGAATAATTCAACATGAACTGGAACATGCTCTGGGCTTTTTGCATGAACATTCTCGAAGTGACAGGGATAGGCATGTAAAGATCATGTGGCAGTACATTAGTCCAGGTAAGTATCTTCGAACTCCTTAATGGGGAAAGTGGTGTAGATACATCCTATTGTTCCCAACTCTTTTCCCTGAAGGGAGTAGGTAAGAAACATACTTTAAGTATGCAACAAGTATGTCACTTGTCCGTGATAAGTGGTGTCCCTCAGGGGTCCATACTGGGACCAGCGCTGTTTAATATCTTCATCAATGATATTGACAGTGAGATCGAGTGCACCCTCAACAAGTTTGCAGATGACACTGAGCTGAGTGGTGTAGAGAGACCTGGGCAGGCTGAAGAAGTGGGCCTGTGAGAACCTCATGAGGTTCAACAAGGCCAAGTGCAAGGTCCTGCACAGGGGTCAGGGCAGTCCCTGATTTAAGTACAGGATGGGGGATGATATAATTGAGAGCAGCCCTGCAGAGAAGGTTTTGGGGTTGCTGGTTGATGAGAAGCTCAACATGAGCTGGCAACGTGCACTCGCAGCCCAGAAGGCCAACTGCATCCTGGGCTGTATCAAAAGAAGCATGACCAGCAGGTTGAGGGAAGTGATTCTGCCCCTTTATTCCTCTCTTGTGAGACTTCATCTGGAGTACTGTGTCCAGTTCTGAAATCCTCAGCATAAGAAGGATATGGCGCTGTTGGAACAGGTCCAGAGGAGGGCTACAAGGATGATCAGAGGGCTGGAGCACCTCCCATATGAGGGCAGGCTCGAAGAGTTGAGGTTGTTCAGCCTGGGGATGAGAAGGATCCAAGGAGACCTTTTAGCAACCTTCCAGTACCTGAAGGAGTCCTACAGGAAAGCTGGAGAGGGACTATTCACAGAGGCTTCACTGTGAGAGTAGTGAGACACTGGAACAGGTTGCCAAGGCATGTCGTGAATGCCCCACCCCTGGAGGTGTTTATGGCAAGGTTGGATGGGACTTCAAGTAACCTGATGTAGTGGGATATCCCTGCCCATGGCACGGGAGTTGGAGCTAGATGATCTTTAAGGTCCCTTCCAACCCTAACTATTCTATGATTCTATGATATTGTATATTACAGCTGACAGACCAGACTTCAGGAAATTTGAAAACTCAAGAAACCTGGGTCTTCCTTATGACTATTCCTCAGTAATGCACTATGGCCCGTAAGTAGCAGCATGGTATCACTTTTTTTTTTGAACTCAAATCTTACATTGGAATTAATTTCTATAACAACTCTCTCCTAACTACCAGTTTCTGCATTTCTTTCTCTGAGAAAAACACTGTGAGTTAGTTCAGGTAAGCCATTTCCTAAGATTAATTCATAAACCTTTAGCTTGCTGGCTTTTTGCAGATACACATTCACTAATACCACTGGGAAAGCAACTATTGTACCAATTCCTGATGGATCAGTACATATTGGACAGAGGCAAGGACTGAGCAACTTGGACGTGGCCAAAATCAACAAACTTTACAATTGCAGTGAGTATTTTGCAGCCATCTTTCATCTTCTGCTCAGATCCTTCACAGAGACATTTGGGCACACAGCAGAGGTAGCAGTTTTTTATCAAAGAATGTGAGACTATTTTCCTAAATTCATGGTACCTATTAGTGCTCTTATGGGGAAAAATGCAAAAGTGAAGATGACGGTACATTGCAATTAGTGAGAAAATGTTTTCTGCTTTTAAATTAAAACAAATGCATTCACTATTGGTGTAAGTGGCTGCTGCATAACTGGCATAACTGCATAATGCAGTGTGTGGTTTGCTGGAGTAATTTGGTTTCTTAGAGCTTGAGAGAAAACTAAACTTCACAATGAACCAGATATCTCTGTTCCTCATTTTAGTTTGTATTTAAGACCTGAGCCAAAACAAAACAATTCCCTCTGGACTAGAACAGTTTCATGATGCCTTGTCCAATTTTCCAATGTTTAAGCTGCTATTCTAAATCTGCATGTATTTCTAATTTTAACCTCTCCTAGAAGAAATTCTTCCATACATTCAGAAATATTTATTCAAAGTGAAAAAACATGATGAATCAAGTATTACTACTTGCAGAGAGGAAAGCCCAAGTCCTCCCCCTAAGCATAGGATTTAAGCATTGCAGAGACATCACATTTGCACTTGAATCTTCTAATATCACTTGACCATCTCAGTGGAAAATGATGTCACCAACTGCAGCTATGAGAAACCTCTCATAATAAGGACAAATTGATTCTTTGTTTTAACCAAGACATACTAGCCCACTGAAATGAATGCTGGCAGTTCAGAAAATCAAAATCAATCCATTCTGAAGAGACTGTAATTGTAAATGAGTGGAAGCTTCTATAAGCCTGGCACTGAAGCAAATGTTCTTTTCTTTTCAGGTCGTTGCAGCACTGTTCTTGATGCAGCATCTGGCTCACTGAGATCTTCCAACCACCCAAGAAATTACTCAGATAACACCAACTGTGTTTGGCTTATCCGAACTCGAGCCAGAAATACACAGGTTAATAGTGATCTTGAAATATAGTTGACCTTACTTCTTTTTATGTTAAGCTTTTTTTGCTTTGTCTTCATACCAAATGCTAGCTAAGATCTTTTCCATGACAGATTTCAGACTAGTCTCTACTTCTTCTTCATGTCCTTAAGCCAGGTATAGGCAAGGACAGCTGCAGAGTTGTGATTTTGGAAAACCTCCATATGTTGGGCTTCAGGTTTGCAAAATCAAGACAGAGCAGTCTGAGCATGGGAGCATTCAGTCACAGGCCCATTAGAACTGAACGCTGCAACTTCAGGGGATGAGAGGCAAGGCTGGGTAAGCAGTTCTAGTTTGGGCTTTTCCACAGCTTGGATTCTGTCTGTTGTAAAGGACGCTCCATGAAAGAAGTCACATACGTGTATATTAAAGGCTGCTTTTCTCTTCCCTTCCAGGTTTCTCTGCACTTTCAAAACTTTGAGCTGCAGACAACCAGAGGCTGTCAGGGTGATTATGTTAAAGTTTATGATGGATCCACCAAGGCTTCTGCAGTTCTGATGGACAAGACCTGTGGATCAAATATACCCAATGACATAGTTGCTTCTGGTAATCTTATGCTCATAGAGTTTGTCACAGATGGTGCTGAAACAGCTTCTGGTTTCCAAGCCATCTTTAATTCTGGTAGGTCTGGGAACAAGGAGAATGGCAAAGAAAGACAATCGGTGTCAAATCAACAGGTGTTCTATCTTTTCACATGACATTTGGAAAAACATTGTTTAAGGAACACATGTCTGCAAGAGCCACCAGTTCCTATCTTACTTTTGATATAATGGATCAGTCCTACACTGATACTATTAATGCATTCAGGGACATGGGGCCATGCTCAGGAGAAGGGTGTTAGCCAGCTGGTTCACTATTTGCCTTGTCTCTCAGATACATGATATTTCAAAACATTCACCATTAAGAGTGTGATCAATTTAATGTTAGCACTACTTTTACTAACACAGTCCAGTGAGATTAAATTATAATGCAACCTGTTAATATATCGCCTTTCTGAAAAAGACAGAGTTTGTAATCTTGCAGTTCAGAGGGCAAGACAGATCTATGGTGAGCCAGGTCACCCAGCCCCTCTGCAAGAAGATGGTCAGGATCCCGGGAATTTATCCACCTAAAAGACATTTTTCTTTAGTCTTATGTAATTCATAACAAAGGCCATAAGTATACAAATAAGTTATCCTAGACTTCCATATTAGTATGTATCAGCTGGAATAAAGAGATGCCTGTGTGCATATATGTAGCCAACTGTACAGAAAATTTATCTATGTCATATGACCTTTTATTTCTCATAGAATAAGAAAAACACACAGAGAATTAGCATAAATTCCCTAAAATGCAGGAACTTAACCATATACCCAAACAAAAAAACATGTTTGCAGTTTACCTAGTATCTACTTCTGTAGCTATGGAAGGAAAGAAGAATAAGAAAATTCCCCATGCCACTTTGATGTGTCATCAACTATAAAATTATCCTAGTTATCTACTTTAGAGATAATACATTGGGTTTTTTTCCAGAGAGCTCTGAAAGCTAAATATTCTCTTATTTCATTTACAGTGAGGACCCAAAGAAAACCTGGCAGCCAGAACTGACGTAATGAAGAAGAACATATTCTGTGAATATTGAAATTATGTTTCTCACTTCGCTCCTATCCTGGTTTGGATCAGTATGAAATTTAATTCTATTAAGAATCAAAGCCTTTACCTTCCTGTTAAAATTTATTCCCTGAGCCATATAAATGTATGAATTCTATACATCCAAGGTGCTCCCCCTTTTGTCTGCACAGTTAAGTTATTACCTCTTGCTATTTAACAACTGAATAAAAAGCTTCATTAAAATGTTTCCATTTCTGTTTTCAATAGTCCCTTCCATCCATGCACACTATCAATGTGGTCTTACTTCTTAGCCTCCTTCCTTCAGCCACAGAGGTATCTCTTAAGTACATCACTGACATCATCATAGGTTCAGTTATTTGGCTGAAGAGACCAGCTCCAAGCTTCACAAAGTCATTTTATGATCTTCATGGTCTTGAGCATGAAAAGGTCTTGGGTACAGTCTCTTCTCTCAGCCTAACACTCAAGCTTACAAAACTCATGTCTCCCTTAACAATCTTGCATTATCTTTAAATCACAAGAAAGAGAGACAAGACGAAAATGTTGACAGTAAATGACTGATACTTCCTATTGCAGTTTTCCTTATACAGTTCTGGTAGGCAGGGGCCAGATAAGGGTGCTTGCCTAACCACAAACCACAGATACAATGAAGCCCACCATAGGACAGGGGGTGGACTAGATAACACTTCCAGAGTTCATGCACATCTTCAGTTCTTCAGGGAAGAAATTTTTTGACAGGCAAGAAGCCATACTTTCCTCTTCTGATCTCTTAAGGAGGACAGAGAGCTGGAAGACTGACAGAGCTCCTGGAAAATTCATTTCATTTCATAGCCCTTGCCTGCAACCATACTTAATATTACATCCTCTTGACCAAGACAAGCCTGTAGCAGATCTGCAAACAAAATAGGCTGCTATTTTGCTCTTATACCATAGACAGATAAATGTATGATTAATATAGATATTTCAATGTTTACCTATGAAAAAAAAGCAAATACTTTTCCTGTTATTACTCTGTAACACTAGGAACTTTGGAATTTTTCTCAAAGCAATACATTTCTAGGAATGTATTTGAATCTCAGAGTAAAAATACTACAGCAAATGCTAAATTATGCATTTAATTTTCTTTGTTAAAGGAGGCAACAAAAATACTCAGTTTGCAAGAATTTGTTCAAAGCCCTGTTTGTATTTAAACTGTTTGATGAAGCATCAGCCACTTCTTGATGCCAAGGGAAATTTAAATTTGATTGAATTCTGTTTCTTTATCCACAGCGGCTCTGCAAATGTCTCTGAAGAGAGCAGTTTTAAAACTTTGTAGAAGAGACATTTCTTCAGTTCCTCAGACATTTCAGAGGGGTTCAGCTTCTGATATATTGTTCTAGTTAATCTCAGCAGTCAAGAATTGCAATCGACACATCATAAAAGGAAATGTTGTTAAAAATGCAGTTCTAGAGAAAAAATAGTTGACAGCTGTTATTCTTGAGCCCCTACAAAATGAAAGGGAGGAAATAATACTGCAAAGCCAGAATCTACTGGCAGATCAGCAAGCACCAACANTTTTTTTTTTTTTGAGAAGAATTTCAGGTGGGACTAAGGTGTTCTACAGGTTGTCGAAAAGGCAGCTTCAGGTGATTTGAGTCCTTAAAATTGAAGGAGGGATAATGATTTCAGCAGATGAGCTTTGAGGAAGGGAGCACTGAAATACTGTTACAAATGACTGAGAGATTTTCCCCTCAACTACATCCATAGCAATCCAGCCAGGCCAGTCTTTGTGGAGAGATTCTTAACAGAAACACAAAGATTGGTAGGAATGTTGTAAGGATGGAAATGTGCACGTGTGAGAAAGCGCTGGAAGAAGCAGCAAAACAAGGGTTACAAGAACAGCCTGTATTGATAACAAGGGACACAGTTCCCATGACACTGCTCCCACGACACTAAACCCAAGAGAATCATAGAGGAATGCATTGTTTATGGCACAATCACCGGGTCTATGCTCCATTCAGGCAATAGCACAGATGGCTTGTTAGGGAATGATCCTGCAACCCCATGCCAGCAAGTTTGCAGCTACTAAATGTGCCATTCCTTGTTCCTGTTACTTTAGCAAGAAAACAGCCACAACCTTTCAAAAATGACAAACAGTTTTTTTGAACATGAGAGGCTCTTCTATGAGAAGGCACAAGAGCTGTAATTCGCATGCTTATTTCAGCAACAGTTACCCCTCATAGTCTGAACTCTTAACTCAGCACTATGCAGACATGGGACAATTATGTCACTTTGAAACCAGGACCCTGTTAGGGTCTTTGTATTCAGACTCCAGAGGCACATGCAGACTGCCTGGTCTGTACACACCACTCATGCTGGCAGTGATGACAGAGTGTGGGATCCCTTACCTACATTCTCTACTCCATTTTGTTGTGGAGATTTTTGTCTACCTCATTGCCCATCCTCATTCACCCCTCAGTCCCCTCCTGCTAAGGTGTCAATGGAGTGGGGAGATGCATGCAGAGAGGCTGTTTCCCCTGCGTTACCTGCAGGAGGCACAGAAACCTGTACGCATTCAGGCAGAGTTCATGCCCAAAAGACGAACACAGACACAGGGGACGCAGCCAAGATACCAGCTGGCCAAGTCCTCTCTGCAACAGCAGCAAAGGATCAGCAGCAGCACAATTTGCAATTTTATTTTCCATTTAGTAGTTTAAGTTAATGCCTTCACTAAATAATTCGGCTTTTGTTCCCATACTAGTTTCTGTGGAAATCATTACCTTAATGAAAGCCAGTCTTTCTTAATGAGCTGCCACTTGTGTTAAGATACTGTGCTTGAAGAGGGAGATTGAAACACTGCTTTGTGAAAATTGAGTGCTCTGTATATTAGCATCAATATGTGGACTACTTATATATATAAAAAATGATTTGCTGTACTGTAGATCAAATGCTAACCTTTGAATAAAGCCTTTAAACCTAACTGAACTAGAAAAGAACACTATTCTAAGAATGTCTAACTGCACAAAGAATAAACAAGCTCTGTGAACAGTTCTGGTACGAGATACTAAATGAAAAGAGAACTGGAGCAATCTGGATTTCATAGCAAAAAGGAAAATCAGTTCTAAATATAAAGATCACATTGTCATTTGAGGTTATACTCTACTTTGTAGTCTTCCCCTTGATTTTTTCCTGTTGGCACATACTGACACATGTGTTGGTGACTGACTTACAAGCTCCCTGGGAAGCCCAGGGATGGGTCATCTTCCCTGGACAACCTGTGCCAGTGCCTCATCACCCTCACAGTAAAAAAATTCTTCCTAATATCTAATATAAATCTTCCCTCTTTCTGGTTAAAACCATTGTCACCCTATCAATACACCTCCTGATACAGAGTCCCAACCCATCTTTCCTCTAGGAACTGTTTAAGCACTGGAAGTCAGCTCTAAGTTCTCCCTGGAGCCTTCTCTTTTCTAGGCTAAACAAGCCCAGCTCTCTCAGCCTGTTCTCATGAGGTGTCATCTGAGCAGTGCAAAGGGACAGAATCAGCTCCCTCAACTTGCTAGTCCTCTCTCACGCTCCTTTCAGTGCAACTGGGCTGCAACTGCACATTGCCAGCTCATGCAGCGTTTCTTATCCACTCGCACCCCCAAGTCCTTCTCTTCAGGACTACTCTCAATCTGTTCTCATACAGCCTGTAACTGTCCTTAGGATTGCCCTGACCTAGGTGCAGGACCTTGTACCTGGCCTTGTTAAACTTCACAATGTTTGCATAGGCCAACCTCTCAAGCCTGTCCAGGTCCCTCTGGATGGCATCCCTTTCCTCCAGTGTGTCAACTGTGCCACACACCTTGGTGTCATCAGCAGACATGCTGAGGGTTCCCTCAATCCCAGTGTCCATGTCACTGTCAAAGATATTAAAAATACTGGTCCAATTACCAGCCCCTGAGGAACTCATCACCAATCTCCTCTTGGACATGGAGTCATTGACCACAACCCTTTGAGTGCAACCCTCCAGCCAGTTTGTTAAGCACTGAGTAGTCCATCTGTCAAATCCATATCTCTCCAATTTAGAGACAAAAAAAGTCATGTGAGACAGTGTCAAATACTTTGCACAAGTCCAGGTAGATGACATCTGTTACTCTTCGCCTGTCTACCAATGCTGTGGTCCCATCACAGAAGGCACCAAATTTGTCAGGCACAATTTGCCCTCAGTGAAGCCGTGCTGGCCGTTACCAGTCACCTCCTTATTTTCCATGTGCCCCAGCAGTTTCCAGGAGGAACTGCTCTGTGATCTTGCCAGACACACACATGAGACTGACCGGTCAGACCAGATGTGGTCAGGCAGTTGGACTACATGACCATTGTAGGTCCTTTCCAAGTGAAATAGAACAATCATAGAACAACCATAGAAAAACCAGGTTGGAAGAGACCCACCGGATCATCGAGTCTATTCTATTCTAATTATGTTCTGTTCTAACATCTCTGACAAAAAAACTACAGTAATTCAGGGCCTGAAGGACTTCATGATTCTTTATCCAATGCCTTTTCCTCACGGTACTATATTTTACATTCCTGAGTTTACTAATTGATCAGGTCTAGTGGCCTGTATGTGTGTCAGCAGGACAGTTCTCCACCTTGTAGTATTGTAAGGGATTATATATAATATTATGATTAATTTACACATAACACCAGCACTAAATAATACGATTTTTCTCTCATTTACTGCCCTAACACTCAATCCCATCTAGCTCTATCCATTTCTATCTTTCTGTCTTCACATGACCACATCCTAACACTTCCTAGCATTCCCTATTTCTCTTAGCGCACACAATCGGAATTGCAGATAGTCCCATACATATATATTCATTATTGTCTCATGTGCTTTCTTTAAGATATACAGGTAGGATACAAGTACCTGAGAACATATAAAACAAGCATTAAGCTGAGGGCAAGACTGTTCCATGTCAAGAATCAATCACACCTCTCTTTATAAAGCAGAAGTTCAAATGAATCAAATTTTTATGATCTGGTTTGAAGAATTTAATAATATTCTAATAGCATATTTTGCGGTAGTAATATAAGCTTACAGGAAGGGCATAGTCTATAAAAGGGAAATTGTAATGAAATTACCAAGTGCAGACCAAATCTGCTTTTGACTGGTTTGAAGTTTAACCTTCAATATATTTTGCCTTTTTTTGGTCCAAGTGAGGGTAATATAAACAAAAAAGTAATCATGATGGAGTCTGACATAATGCCTTCAGTGTGATGCTGGATGGGAGAGTTTCCAAGTACATTCCC
This sequence comes from Piaya cayana, assembly GCA_013389865.1. Lineage (NCBI taxonomy): Eukaryota > Metazoa > Chordata > Aves > Cuculiformes > Coccyzidae > Piaya > Piaya cayana. The sequence continues at coordinate 148,843 of WAAB01022166.1, read as the reverse complement.
ACAAGCCCGCCAAGTCTGAAATGACATCAAGGATAAATCCCTGAAGATGGCAGCAGTTCCTTGAACTTCAGCACCATATCACAGTTCTTGGTACAGTCTGTACAGAATCCCCTCCTGAAGGCACTGATTACCATAGATTGATGTGTTTTGCTAATGTTAACAATGTTTTTGGGTTTTTTTTCAGTTTAGAGAGGAAAATTTTATTGCTTGGTAAGTAGCAGAAGGATGTTTTTAAGCCTCATGAAATCCCACCAAGTTCCAATACAGACATCTCCTACCCCTCTCAAATATTGCAGGTATTGCAGGTGGGTTTGGTTTTTTTCCCCAAAATACTTTCCTTCCTTCAGGACTGCAGCAAGAAAGAGACCTAGCTGACTTGGAGTGGCACAGCACACTAATACTTGTATAACAGCCTGTTCAGCTAGCAAAATTTAAATGACTGTTAAAGAATTCCTTCTGATGACAGATACATAGTTCTGAAGACAGCACATCAGAAACAGAATAAACAAATGGGTTCAAATACCTCAAAGATATCCCTGCTAATCTACTTGGATATGGAATATTGTTTCCCTCCCTTGTACTAGATCTGTTGACTAGTTTTCTAGTGCCTGTCAGATTTCTCATGCCTGTCACACTGCATAGGCTCTTTCTTCCTTGCTTTAATGCCTTTATCTCCTTTTCCTCATTTTCTCACTAATGCTAATCCATCTTGTAATTTGTATTTTTACAAATATAAATGTATCTTTACATTTTCACCATCTGTTTACAATTGCTAACATTCAGTTTTACTAAGATAGAAACAATCCAGAAGAATAATGATCAAAGTGAAACTTGTTTTCCTTTCTGTTCCAAAATGGCAAAGTAGTAATCGGGCAACAATTTCCCAATAATAATTAGATTGATGTGTTTTCCACACTGCCAAATATATCCTAGAATTCTCTTGTGAGAGGAATGAAGCCTATATCTCAAAGTATTTAGGTGTATTTCAGTTTGCTGTATGTGACTAGTATTTAAGCACATTTGTTTCAAGTATTATACTCTTACCTTGACCATGTTTCTACTGCCTCTATTAAGGGATAAGTTATGTGACATACCTCCTACATTCAAATTCATTTCACTTATTGGAAGTGGGAATTGCACAGTCCTTCACAGGATCAAACCAGAGATTTTGGTAACTTAGGCACTGACCTTGCTGACAGCAAATCTAAGAGTGTAAATTATGTATAAATCTCCTGCTCTTTGGAAAATATCATCTAATACATGATCTAAATATATCTACATACTTGTCAGAAACAGCTTCTAGAAAATGTTATAATAACAAACTTTTCAAATGTAGAAATGAGAAGAAAATTATTTTGCCCCATTCCATTGAACAATTTAGGGCTGGCGAAAGTAGTCAAAAAGCATGACCTCACATGTCTGTAATAAACAGTAATACTCTTTTTTTATTAAAAGTAGCAGGTCATATTTCTGCCCAGCAGTTCTTGATGATTGATCTACTGATTCCTCTGGTATCTTGTTATAGTAAGAACATAATGCTCTCTCCTGAGATGGAACTATATGTTTAAGTTTTCAGCAAAAAAATCAAATGCAGATTTTTTTTTTCAGACATGTTACTTGATCAAGAACAAAGGAAAAACATAATAAGGGAGTTGAATCTTTGTTATTTTGTATGTCTTGGAGCTTAATTATTTTGGATAGAACCCAACATTCAAAAGAAAATGGAACTCCTGTCTTATCATTTATAAGACACTTAGAGCATATATTTATTTTATCCCAGATAAGTTTGACGTATCACTCCATTTCATCATCATTTTATCCTCTTTGTAATATGCTCTCTTATATTGTCATTAAATAGAAAAGAGGGGAGGAGGGATAAGCCATGTAGGAGTTTATCCCTGAAACAATCACTATAAAAGTGGTCAACATTGTCCAAGAAACACTTGCCTTTCTGCACATTTCACCTGGCAGCATCCAAGGGCAAGAACTCATTTTCCTGAGGCGAAGACGCAGTTTCTGTTGACTGAAGTTCATGAGAGCATTGAATCCTACAATACTCTCCTAAACATATCACAAGAAAGAAAACAACATCAAAGTTTCCTGTACTAGCAGTAGCATTTAGGAAAGAGTGACTGGTTTCAGATTCACCAGATTTATAGCAGATTTCCTTTATTGCTCTTTCCTCTTCAAGATCTGCAGCAGTCCTATGTACCCAATTAGAAACAGCTGTAGGAAATATTTTCACAAGATTACTAAACAGTTTTACAAAGACATTCAACAATTTTCAATAATCAAATAACATCATGAATTTCATTTTGCCTGTGGGTTTTTTTCTTTCTTTTTTTCCACAATCTCTCCTTCTAGGTAGAAAAGTGATTCCTTAATATTAGGCATTTGCAAGAACAGTGGAACTGCTGTTACAATACAGGTTAAGAAGTTACTATTTGTTGATTTTAAATGATTCAAATACATCTTCAGTACTCATTTTCCAAATAATCCTTCTTTTACACACAAACGGAAACCTTCTGATTACACATGTCACCAGGGAGTGCTTGTCACCAAACCTCTTTCCAAAGTAACTGTCCTGTAATGTCCACTGGCAGAGCTGGTCAAGTGCTTCTGTGTGTCTCAGACAAGGCTACCAAGATTAAAAAGCCCTGCTTTTTTTATGTCGTTTACATGAATGGGGCTCACTTAGACTGAAACTGGGTTTAGAATCATCAACAGGTAAGCCCTGCCAGCCAGCATGAAGGGTGGGGGGAAAGGGAAAAGCAGCTTGGGGCTGCCTGATAACTAGCACAGCAATTTGCAGGGTGCACGTGTCAATTTGCAGGGTGCACAACAGAGTAGGTTGCTCTCACTTACACTCTGCTGGGAATGCGCAATTCGTTCCTTCTCTAGGAATCTCTTATCTGTAAGTGAAATACAGTCAACAGTTTGACTACCTTTATAAAATTAAAAAAAGATCTGTATGCATATGCATGTTCAGTGAAACTTGTGAAGAGATTTGTATAAGTTTTCGTTGCTAGACTGCAGAATAACTTTCTGCAATAAAAAGAGACTACCTCCAGAGTTTAGGAAATCAAGTAGCTTAAGTTGAAGTCACACAATTCCCTTCGGTAAACAAGGGTGAAGGACATTGTAAGAGTCAAAATAAGCCCCTCTGCTTCCTTATAAAAGGGGTGGGAAAAAAAGGGAAACTGCTTACAGTTCTCTTCTTCATCCTCATCCTTTTCATCCTCTTCATCACTGACATCTATAATCAGTGGAGGATGAATTGTAGTACAATGTTGTTTTGCTTTCTGGATGATTCTTGACGATGGGCTGGATGTGAAATCCCTTCTTGGATCTTCTGTGGCAAGGGGGTGTTATAGTTGATTTAAGGCAAATAGAGTCCCAATTAGATTCGCTAAGTATTTATTAAGACAGGAAAGCAAAAGCAGCGCTGGGTGGCCGGGAAGTCGCAGCTCTCCAAGGCTCGCAAAACTCAAGGTAAGTCAAGTAGTACCTTTTATTCTCTTTCGGAGGCCCGTCGCAACTTCTCGAAGACGCCCCTCGGGTACGTGGCTTTCCAGCTCACTTGCTTCAGGCAGTTTCAAAGAGTTCGGTTACAAGAACTAGCTGAAGCTTCGCCGGCTGCGGGGCCATCGCGGAGGGTCCCGTCCCCCGCCCCGGGCGGTGTCTCCTCGCCGGGGGCCGCGGAGGCGAAGGGGTGTTCCCGGGCGTACTTGACGTCGCGAAAGAACCTCTCGGTCCCGTGCAGGCTGCGCTGCAACCCCGCCAGGCGCCGGCTGCAGCGGACAAAGGAGCGGCACAAGTCGCNTTCTTCATCCTCATCCTTTTCATCCTCTTCATCACTGACATCTATAATCAGTGGAGGATGAATTGTAGTACAATGTTGTTTTGCTTTCTGGATGATTCTTGACGATGGGCTGGATGTGAAATCCCTTCTTGGATCTTCTGTGGCAAGGGGGTGTTATAGTTGATTTAAGGCAAATAGAGTCCCAATTAGATTCGCTAAGTATTTATTAAGACAGGAAAGCAAAAGCAGCGCTGGGTGGCCGGGAAGTCGCAGCTCTCCAAGGCTCGCAAAACTCAAGGTAAGTCAAGTAGTACCTTTTATTCTCTTTCGGAGGCCCGTCGCAACTTCTCGAAGACGCCCCTCGGGTACGTGGCTTTCCAGCTCACTTGCTTCAGGCAGTTTCAAAGAGTTCGGTTACAAGAACTAGCTGAAGCTTCGCCGGCCGCGGGGCCATCGCGGAGGGTCCCGTCCCCCGCCCCGGGCGGTGTCTCCTCGCCGGGGGCCGCGGAGGCGAAGGGGTGTTCCCGGGCGTACTTGACGTCGCGAAAGAACCTCTCGGTCCCGTGCAGGCTGCGCTGCAACCCCGCCAGGCGCCGGCTGCAGCGGACAAAGGAGAGGCACAAGTCGCGGGCGGCCCCGCCGGGACCCCGCCACGCAGGGGCCCCGTCGCCCCCCATGTCCTCCGGGTGCGTTCTGCTATCCCCTTCCCACCGCGAGGCACACACCGACCCCGGCACGCTGATCCCGGCCCGGCTTCCCTGGCCGGGTTTAACNCAGGAAAGCAAAAGCAGCGCTGGGTGGCCGGGAAGTCGCAGCTCTCCAAGGCTCGCAAAACTCAAGGTAAGTCAAGTAGTACCTTTTATTCTCTTTCGGAGGCCCGTCGCAACTTCTCGAAGACGCCCCTCGGGTACGTGGCTTTCCAGCTCACTTGCTTCAGGCAGTTTCAAAGAGTTCGGTTACAAGAACTAGCTGAAGCTTCGCCGGCCGCGGGGCCATCGCGGAGGGTCCCGTCCCCCGCCCCGGGCGGTGTCTCCTCGCCGGGGGCCGCGGAGGCGAAGGGGTGTTCCCGGGCGTACTTGACGTCGCGAAAGAACCTCTCGGTCCCGTGCAGGCTGCGCTGCAACCCCGCCAGGCGCCGGCTGCAGCGGACAAAGGAGAGGCACAAGTCGCGGGCGGCCCCGCCGGGACCCCGCCACGCAGGGGCCCCGTCGCCCCCCATGTCCTCCGGGTGCGTTCTGCTATCCCCTTCCCACCGCGAGGCACACACCGACCCCGGCACGCTGATCCCGGCCCGGCTTCCCTGGCCGGGTTTAACACATTTTTTATTATTATTATTTTCATGGAAACATAACATTTATTCAAAACCCGTACCGCTGCTAAGGATGAAACCACAATGTTATCTAGAGAAACGCTGCGCCTCATTTTTCTGGTTAAACAGGATGTTCTCAAGTCTGGAATAGTGAGACCGTTTCCCCTTGCCCAACTCGTTTGATCAGCAAGTTACCCTCTGTTATCCATTACAGGGGCATCTGCAGAAAGGAACATTGTGTTTATTTTGTTGGGAGGAAACTAGCATATCCAATCCAGGTTCATAGCAGTGGATATAGTTTTGAAATCCTTATTGCCCTGAAGGAATGACTAAAAAGACAGATAGTGCCTTCAGCAAAGTTTGGCAAAAGAGCATCTTCCCATGAAAGAAAACAGGAGAAAACAGACAGTTACAACAGAGGGAAAGATGTGATCAGTAATACTTCAGTTGAAGTGAGTAAATGAGTTTAGGACACGAAAATGTGAAATTTTATTTTGAAATGCTGAATAATTGGCAAGCCTGTCTTGATCCCCATGGCATCAATTGGGAAGAATTTAGCAGTGCTAAGCACAGGGTTGCCCATTTTTAGCTTATAGACATTTTTTTCTTCTATCAAAATTAACTGCATCCTGACTCTCTTTACCAAGTACAAAATCTAGATTTTGAGAAAGAATACTAAGTTCATGAAGATAATGCACATTTCTAGTCCACTTGTTCCTGTGTCTGGGACAAGTCTTACTGATGAGCTTTCACTTCTTCCACCCAATTTCTTGGTCCCCTCCCCTGGACTCTTACCCTCTTCCAGGTTCCAGCTGTCTACCAGGACTCCTGGTATACAAGAACTCCACTTAGAAAAAAACAGGGAAAAAACCCCAACTTATAACAGTGCCTTACCCACAAATAACTGTGCTGTCAACCACACTGTTCCTATACTTCAGTAGCCTGCATCCAGTGTTCAAGACTGAGCAAATTTACTCAAAGTAAGGACCCGGAAGTGCACCTGCACACCCAGTATGATCATCTGATGTTCTCCCTACAAGGAGGGAGGGACCTCATCCATAAAACACATTGCACTCTATCAACAGATATTGGTCCTAGGGGCCCCATGAACATCCTCCCATAGCAGGTGCAATGCTTTTCATTTCCCTCCAGTGAGTACCTTCCTACTAACCACTTTCACTACAAGATAGATTTATTCTAGCAAATATCCAAGAAAGCAGCATTTTTAATCCTTGGGCCTCAGCAACTTAAATTGCCATTTGTGAATTCATTTTTCATATCACTGAAAGTTAGGAAGATTTGTGACGTGACAGCTAAAAAAATCATACAGCAACCCTATTCAAATGCCAATATAATTCCTTTCTTTGCCTTCAGATTGCTGGGATAGCAGATCATAGACGGTTGATTTGTCATGGTCCATTTCCAGACTCGAATATAGATGATGTAAGCACTGGAAGAAAGCACTGGAAGGGCATTCTTGAGTATTTCCTTACTCTAACGAGCAAATTGTTGAGATAATATTTTTACTCACTGTTACTAGGTGGCAAAAAAAAGCCCATTTATATAATGAAGTTTGCTATGATGGAAGGCACAATGGATCTTCAGATAGCCCAAGGGTTGAGTTTCCCAGAAACAGGAGATATTGCTGTGATTTTCCTGCACAAGAAAACATTTTTCAGCTACTTTAAATATTGACTACATGCATGATGACATTGTATACTGTGGTGAACATGTGACTAAGATTTTGTGGGACTATGTTCTGACATTTCAGAACATTGAAAGTTATCTTGAAAGTTATCTGAAGCTCCAGATAACTTGAAAGTTTTCTTGAGCTAGGTGACAGGAGTTGCTGTGATGGAAAACTGCTCCTAGACAAGAACAGGAGAAGAGCAGTCTACTTGCTGTACAGCAGACTGCTCATGAGATGCTGTGAAGACAAGAATCTACTGGTCACTTGCTGGACATATGACGCAGATTCCTTTCCTGCACATTGAGATAATCATTTCACTCTCAAATTAAAACTGCTGTACAAGGGATACCTGAGGTATCATCCTTAAGCACACGATAAAATCATAGAATCACAGAGTCATAGAACAACCAGGTTGGAAGAGACCCATCGGATCATCGAGTCCAACCATTCCTATCAAACACTAAACCATGCCCCTCAGCACCTTGCCCACCTGTGTCCATTCCAAACATGCAAGTGCTCATGACCAGTACCCTGAAGAAAGAAATTTAGGTTTCTATCCTGGCCATGCAATACAGCCCATAAATGCCAGGTAACCAGTTATTTCTTAATGAGCTTCTACATAATTTTTTAAAGGAAAAAAGTCACACATGAAAATACTTGACCATTTGAAGGCAAATTTCACACAGTTCCAGAGATCCATAGATGCGTCTAGGAGGAGCATCTCTAAACCACATCACTTTTAGGCTGCATTCCCTGCAACAGGACCATCCATGGAGACAGGGCGGGGTCTGGAACCAAAGCCCACCTCCTAGGCATTAATGCCTATGTCCCCACTGCTGGCATGGATGAAACAACCAAGAGCCCTCTGCCCACCCCTGGATTTTCACCAGGTGGAAGAGAAATATTTCTCTGAAGGACCAACCCTTTTTGAAAGGATTTTGTTTTAATTAATTGATTTGACAGAACTATACTGGTAGTTGCTATGAGCAAAAAATTATAAGCATTCTCCACTCAGAATCATATCATGTTGATTCGAAGAAAGAGATTAGTGATCTTTATGTGCCCTTTTAAATCTATGTGTCCCTTGTGTATCTGAGCACAGTTCACAGCAGAAATTGTCCATAATTTAGATGATCCTTAGCTCTTCTCACTGCTTCTGAGAATCAGGTTTTTGGTCTACAGATGCTGCTGTGACCCAGACTGGGTAACAGACCAACTCCACTTCTAACATTGCATAACAACCCTCCTTTGAACATCTATAGATTAAGAAAGTCAAGGGTACAAACCACTCTAAAACCTACAGCATTTACCTCTGCGTAGGGGGAAGGAAAATGGGAATCCCCAGCTGCAGCCATTTTTACCTCTTGTGCTTCTCTGCCACTTTCTTAATACTGGAAGAACATACAGGAAAAAAATGAAGCTTGCAACATTCAGGTAAAGCCCAACCTTATGCTGAAAGCAGGCATTTTCTTTCAAAAATTGTACCTTCAGAACATTAGCTCTGCACCCTTGTTTGAAAGAAAATACCAACTGGCAGTGAAATAACCAGGAATGAAGGAGGGGGTACCTTCTGCAGTCTTGCTGACCTAACAGTGGTGGTTGTTAGCAGATACTGAATGTTACCCTTAGAGATTTCCAACCAATCCTCCAGATGCAGGCATTCAGAAAGATGGCAGACTGTAAGCGGTCCAGCTTGAACATCTCCCTGTATCTCCATCACTTCAGATTAAAGTATGGAAAATCGGACCAGTTCAAAGAGCCTCCCATTCTGGTGTTTCTTGAACCTAAAATGGAACAAACCCATTTGGGGGGCTTAAGTCATACCCAAGTTCTTGCTGTAGGAGCAAATCTTTGAATTCACAAAGACAAATCTTGGTTTTTGAGTGTTTTTAACCTAAACCCTTGTGCATAATGTTGTTCTTGCTGTACCTCTTTCTTTAGATGGACCTGTTAGTACGCTGTGAGCTGTTAACATCTTCCACGGTTGGGGTTCATTGCTTCTATGGTGTCCACTGCCACAGTGAAAGCAGAACAGCGTACCCCTGTGTCCCTGGTTAACACCTCTCTTCCCATTCAGGTCCTAGGCTGCCTCTCAACAAAAGAACATTTAGGGAGGAAATTAAGTTTCAGTCCTGGAAAACAGGAAGGCACACTTATCCCCAGGACACAGGGGTCTAGTTTACAGCACTGAATGACATTAGTGACTTAGAGGTGGGCCTTTCAGAGCACTGTTAGACCAAAACCTAGGACGTTTCAAGGAAATCATAAAAGGAAGAGCAGAATGAAAAAGGAGCCATGACCTCAAAAGAGAAGGATGCTATCGCTTAAAGAGAAATAAGGATACAGATGAAGCCAAAGGCGGGGGAGGTAGATATAAGGCAAAATTCAAGCCAGAAGACTGGTGGTTCTACATACATACACCAGAAGTGTATGTGACTGGTGGTTCCTTGGGAAAAAAGCCACAAACTACCACCACTGGACTGTATAGACTAATCCCCAGAGCACAATTGTACTGGAGACATTGGTTTGCCAGTGGGAAAGATGACATGTCCATGAAAAGCAGGTGTCAGTGACTCCATGGGCACAAAGCTGGCTCAGCAATGGTGTCACCCAAGCTGGGGAAGAAGTATGAAGACAGTGAAAGGACTGGCTATCGGCTAGCCTCTCCAGAAGCTTGTGTATTTGTTTGTACGCCAAGTATCAGTGGGTGGTTCCAAGGATGACTGCAAAGAAACAGACCATGTGCCTGACCACTGGGACTTTGGCAGGGGAATAAAGTGATTTCTACAGAAAAGTTGTCACCTAAGTATAGAACATAACTGCTCACTGAGGCAAAGGTGGGAGGTACAAGGGAGAGCTGTGAACAAAGACACAAAGTGAAAAGGCCTCAACAGTTTCCTAAGCCCTATAGCTGACTGGAGCACACAGGGGATGGAAATTTTGGGAAAGCAGATGAGTGTCATGACTAATGACCTGTGTAGCGGTAGGAGCAGCCATGGGAATAAAGAGTTAACACTGCCAGGAGCTAAGTAAACAGAGGCTCTTTGTACCTGTATAGCTGTGCCTACATGAAGCACAGAATAAAGTACTAAACCTATATTGGGTTTGCATGGCAAGGTTTTGGTAGTAGGGGTGTGGTAGAGGATTCCATGAGAAGCTACCGTATCAAAAAATCCCATGGCAGCTGGCTGCAAGACAGACCCACTGCTAGCCAAGGCTGAGCCCATCAGCAATGGTGGTAGCATCTCTGTGATAATTTAAGATGGGGAATAAACTGCTGGGCAATTGGATCTGAAGCAAGGAGTTAGAATATGTGGGAGAAAACTCTGCAGACACCAAGATCAGTGAAGAAGGAGGCAGAGGAGGTTCTGCTGGCACCAGAGCAGAGATTCCTCTGCAGCCCATGGTGAAGACCACGGTGAGGCAGGCTGTACCCCTGTAGCCCATGGAGGTCAACGGCAGAGCAGATACCCACCTGAAGCTTCTGCAGGACCCCATGCAGGAGGGTGTGGATACACCTGAAGGAGCTTCTGACTCCACTGAGGGGCCTAAGAAAACTCTCTGCAGCCAGCTCTCCACAGACACCACTCTGTGGAGCAACTCTTCACAGCCAACTCTCTGCAGGGCCAGATCTATGCAGGGAGTCCCAAAAGGTAAACCATCCCCTTCTCCTAACCCTAACCTTAACACTAACTCTAATTCTCCCCATGTAGAATTTTCCCCATGGACACTCAGCCACGTAGTCTTGTCCCACAGAGTGTTGTCCTACAGAGAATTGTTCACCATAAAGATTTGGAGAGNGGCTGGATATTAGGAAAAGCATTTTCACAGAAAGGGTCATTGGGCACTGGAACAGGCTACCCAGGGAGGTGGTTGATTCACCTTCCCTGGAAGTGTTTAAGGCATGCGTGGACAAAGTCCTGAGGGACATGGTTTAGTGTTTGATAGGAATAGTTGGACTTAATGATCCAGTAGGTCTCTTCCAACTCGGTTATTCTATGATTCTATGAAGAGCTGTCTATTTCCACCTGTGAAGACCCAGAGCCAGAGCAGGCTCCTGGCAGGATGTGTGAACCCATGGAAAGGAGCCCACACTGGAGCAGTCCATTTCTGAAAGAACCCACCCCATTGAAAGGACTCACACTGGAGCTGTTCATAGAGGATTGCCTCCCATGAGAGGAATCTCATGCTGGAGCAGGGGAAGAGCATGAGGAGGGAGAAGCAGCAGAGACACCATTGGATGAACTGGCCTCACACCCCAGTCCCTATCTCCCTGTGCCACTTGTGAGGAGGTGAGGAGGATCAGGAGCAATGTTGAGCTCAGAAAGCAAAGAAGGCTGGGGTGAAGTTGTTTTAAGAGTAAGCTTACTCCGATTTACTCATTGGTAATAAATTGATTTCACTGTGTGCAGTCTGGTTTGCCCAAGGCAGCAACGTGTGAGGGAATCCTTCCCTCTCCTTCTCTTGCCCCACCAGCCTCCTGCCGCGCTGTCTGGGCAACCACCAGAGACACAATTGGCCCCAGAGTGATGCCCAGCCCCTGGGGACAGGGCACCCATGTGTCAGGCTTGGGCTGCAGGTGTGGAGTGAAACACAGGGTGGAGGTGTCTGTAGGGCTCCTCCACTTCCATGCAGGAAAGAAAGGTCTTTTGGGAGCCGTTTCAGCTCGGTCCTGCTCTGCTCCTACCTGGTGCATCCAGGTGTTGACCCTGCTCTTTGATAAGTTTGCTTTGTCTGACTGCAGGGAACAGTCCTGGCACAGAATGTGGTCACTCCAGCATGACTGTCCTGCCATCCCCAGTGACCAAAGGAACATCAGGCTTAGGACAGAAAAATTCATCCAAGAACGTAAGAGGTGGAATAGTCACCAAGGCAGAGGCAATGGAGCCCAATCAGTTATTTCTCTGTGGGATGCCAAAGGCAGTGTCAGGACAGATTGGGGTGGCGTTCACATGTCTGGCTCTACACCTCAGCCTTTGTTTCCCAGTTTCATTAGCAGCCAGGTGTGCTGTTTGTTGGTTGTCTGGTGAACATGACTCCACCTGAGTGGCTTTCTCCTATTGGTGTTCAACTTGTTGATGGGAAAGCTGAAATGATTGCCAAAACATCAGTAACTGAATTGTTCACCACAAGTGAGTACCAACCCCATCTTGATCATGGTCAGGTAAGAGTGCCACCACCCTGTGCTGGTTTTGGCTGGGACAGAGTTAGTTTTCTCTGTGGTAGCTGGTGTGTGGCTGTGCTTTGTCTCTGTGCTGGAAAAAGTGTTGATAACACAGGGATATTTTTGTTCCTGCTGAGCAGCGCTCACACAGCATCAAGGCCTTTTCTCACACCACTCTGCCAGCGAGAAGGCTGGAGGTACACAAGGAGCTGTTGGGAGCCAGGACAGCTGATTCTAGGTGACCAAAAGGGTATGCCGTACCATATGGCATCATGCTCAGCAATACAAAGCTGGGGTAAGAAGCAGGAAGAGGGTGCTACCAGAGAGGCAGCAGCTGTCTTCCCAAGTAACTGTAACACATGATGGAGCCCTGCTTTCCTAGAGATGGCTGAACACCTGCCTGCCAATAGGAAGTAGTGAATTAATTCCTTGTTTTATTTTGCTTGTGTGCATGGCTTTTGCTTTTGCACTAGCATAGTGCTATTAATGTTCACCTCCAAATGGCAAGATCGAAGCAGCTAGTCTTGATGAATTTCCATTGCCATCATAATACAGGAAGGCACATCTCCAAATGTAAGCACTGGATTGGAATCCTTGTAGTTTCTATGCGCTATTTTAAGTAGAAGGCAAAGTCATCTCTAAATACTAATCAAGAGTGGATGAGTGAGTGAGTTCACAGACAGATTCCCCTTGTCAGCTCCTAAAGTTAGAATCAGAGGTCAGCTGGTCTAAGGAGGCACCTTCAAGTGATTTTGGTGGTTCCTACTTCAAGTGCACAACTAAATTAGTGCAGCTGTCAACTTCACCATCTCAGGAACACGGTTGCTCTTCAGAATATACATCTGAGGGAGATGTTTCCTGTGTGGCATTTTCACTGAGAACTTCCATTTTGTGGGAGTTCATCACGGCCCAGGTCCTCTGACACTGACTATGACTGTTGATTGACAGGATGAAGGTTTATCTTCACTTCAATAAAATTAAGCCCTTTCAATGCTCATAATGGATAAAACTTGTTTCTGGCTGTAATTTTGCTGCAGTATCACATATTTCTGCAGGGATAAAAACCACAGTGAGATCCAGTAGATTATAAAGTGCTGCATTTCTTACAGTACTGGGGCACTTATGGCAAATCCTTCCCAAACAACCTCTCTGCCACGGGTAGGGACATGTCCCACTAGATCAGGTTGCCCAAGGCACCATCCAACCTGGCCTTGAACAACTCCAGAGACAGGGCAGCCACAACATCCCTGGACAAGCCTTTGTAAACACTCCCTCCCTAGCTTTCCTGTTGCCCCTTCAGGTACTAGAAGGTCACTAAAAGGTCTCCTCGGAGCCTTCTCCAGGCTGAACGAGCAAGTCTCCCAGCCTGTCCTCCTACGGAAGGCATTCCAGCCCTCTGATCATCCTTGCAGCCCTCCTCTGGACCCGTTCCAATAGCTTCTTATGTTGAGGATTCCAGAACTGAACACAATACTCGAGATGGGATCTCACAAGAAAGGAATAGAGGGGCAGAATCGCTTCCCGGCTGGTCACGCTTCTTTCGATGCGGCCCAGAAGTTTATATGCTTTATGCATCTGCTGCCCTGACACACCCTGTCTCATCACCACCTGCCTATGCAAATGCAGACGCGCAGCGACGCGAACGCAGTTCCGGGATGCGGGTGCCAAGTGTTTAGATTTTCGTGAAAGCGCAGGACGGCCGCACTCCGGCCGCTCCTCCCACAGGAGCTACAACAGCCCGAGGCGGCCCGGAGAGGCCCAAGACGTGCGGGCCGTACAGCGGAAACGACGCCCCCCAGCCCGGCCCGAGGACGGAAGTGACGTCGCCGGACGGAAGTACTTGCTGCGGGGCAGAGAGGGAGTGCTGCCGGTGAGTGTCACGGGCTGAGCTGTGAGGGGAACCCTTCCCTGGCCTGAGGGTGCGGGGACCTCAAAGCGGCTGGGGCAGGGAGCAGGGAGCAAGGGCTTGATCTCGGGCTGGGGCTCGGCTCTTTGCCGCAGAGGAGCGTGGCCGCAGGCCCCGTGCAGTCTCCGGGGCGGCAGCTGTGTCCCCCGGGCACGCTGCTCTTCCCCTGAGCCGTTCCCCTGTCAGGGAGAGGCCTCCGGCCTTAGCCTGCGTGTGTCTTGAAGGCTTCAATTAACACTTGTTTAGGGAAAGAACGTGAGTGCTGTGAACTTGGCGAGAGCATCGGGACCCATTAGCTATTCAGTTTAATAGCAGCTTGTTGCTTTTATTTTGTGTCATGCTGGTGCCACTTTATTGTAGAGACTCCTCAGGCAAGCTGGGACAGCAGCATTCCTGGCAAAGGACTGTACTTGTGCACAGGATTTGTGCCTGACAAACAAAGAAACAGTCACAGAATCTTAAGTGGCCAGTGTGAGCCGTGAAGCCTATTTGAGGATATATTCTTGCATTTGACCAGATTTTTCCTTCTGAGAGTAGGGTCTTCACAGGCATCTGCCCTATCTGTAGCAGGTGAAAGTTCATGCCTGTTTTGTCTAGATTTTTTAGTGTCACTTCATTATAGTATTGTGCAGAAAACATTTTCGTGACAGAACAGAGCGTGCACATCACTGTTTTATTGTTTTTCAAAGTAACCATGAATCCTGAATGAGGCTTTCATTGACCACTAATCTAGAGTGGAGAAATTGTACCTTTCAGTTGACTGCTGAGCTGCCTTAGAGAGGCTGAAATGTGATCCTGGTTCTCCTTAAATTCCTTACCTTAACCACAAGGTACTTCTTGTGTCTATTAGCATCCTTCCCACAAGGTATCTGTGTACATATTTTGCAATAACGTATGATAATAGCATAAGACAAAAGATGGACTTTGGGGCAGTGGCTGAGCCTGCACAATGGCTGAACTTTGTTTTAGTCTGAGATGAAGACTGAGATTCACTTCTAAGCTTTGCATTTTCTCATGCATACAACCTGTCTGTATAGTAGATAATTGTAATTTTAAAAATCCATATCTGTTTTCAACTTCACAATAAATAATTGTAATTGAGTCCTGATGTGCTTTTAAAAGTGGAAGAGATCAAATATATACAAATATTCCAACATACCAAGTGTCAAATCTGTAGCATTAGTGCTAATTAGCATTTCAATTAGTGTGACATGTATTTACACTTACTTGCTGTGTGTGAGAGATGGATTGACAGTCCCAGGCTCTGTGAATAAGATGTGTGAAGTAATACTTTGAACTGTTTTCATGCCTAGTAGATGGGAAGTGGAGTAGTTGCCTTCCTACTAGAGTTCTCATATGTGCAGAGGTAAAAGTCTTCATAAATACCACCCTTGACTTTTAACCCCAAATTGGCCTGGGCAGTGCATGAAAATGGTTGGAAATGGCATTTTTTTCTACCAAGAAGAGAGCAGCAAAAGAAAGAGAATTAAAACAGGAGGGTTAAATACATAAGAAAAGTTTTTTCGCATGGGAGACATGAGTGAGAGAGAGCAAACAGAACCAGTGAGTGCGAGTACGTTGTCCAAATGTACGTGGACAGGCTTTTCAATCCTGACAGGGATGCTAATGTTAGAATCCTGAGAAGACTGTATGACGGAGGGGGGAAGATTTGCATTGTACAGTGCCTCTGATGTTCTTGGTTGGTGTTGATATTGGACTAACTAAAATCTGTTGGCTTTGCAAATCCAAGGCCATGTTGTTGCCAGTCCAGCAGTGATGCACTTGTCAGCTGGCTTTTTGCTGGATGGACGCCATTATGTTCCCAGCTGGCTGGTAGAGCAGATGTTGGCTTTTCTAGTAGGATGTTTTTCCTCAGTAAAGAACAGTTTGTCTGGGACTCTGGTACAACAAATTGTGCCTGGTGGTGATCCTGAAGTAGGATGGCTGCAGTATATATGGTAATAATTTAGTGTGACAAAAATTAGTAAGTTTTTCCTTGCTGTCCCTGTGCTCTCAGTTCTTTAACCAGTTTTCCATGTCTTCTTGTGTGGACAGCACACAAGGCCAGGCTGCAAGAACAAGAAGGTAGGATGTTGTCAAGACCAAAGCCTGGTGAGTCTGAGGCAGACCTGCTGCACTTTCAAAACCAGTTCCTGGCAGCCAGAGCTTCACCTGCAGTGAAGACTGTGAAGAAAGCAGATAAGAGGAAGGGGAAAGAAGAGAGTACAGAAGCTGAGAGACCTTCCCTACAGGACAGCAAGGATGTAGTGATGTTGGATGGTAATTTCCCATATTGGATTCTTTGAATTCCTAGGTTTCTCTGCCCCTTTCAGTGTTTGTCAGTACTTGCCCTTTCACCTACCTCTCAGCCCAGCATTGGTTTTGCCCTGCAGGTATGTCCTTGCAGTATTGTTTGCTCTTAAGCCTGTTGGAAAATGCACTTGTCCAGTGTTACTAGCATCCAGTAGAGCTGCCTTTCCAACACATTGTCTTAATCTGCATTTATCAGCTCCCTTTTGATACCTTGCCAATCCTAGAGCAAGAGGTGTTTTCTGTGATTTATATTCTGTGTATTTTTCACTCAGTGCTTGTTTTGTCAACTATCCAGACCCTGTTCTCAGTGTCTTTGAGATTTAGCTCTGCTAACAGCTCCGGTTTTTGGCCAGCAGATCTGGCTTGGTAAGCCTCCTTCCTGTGGTTTTATTTTAGTCCATCAGTAGTAACTAACACTTCCGTCAGGTGCTTGATATTTTTGGAAGCTCGAAGTGCTTTATTAAAAGCAGCGATTTAAATATTGCAGGTAAGGTAATACCATACCAGTTTGTAGCTAGTGAAAAAGAGGCTTTGACTTGCTCTTGATCAAACAAATCACTTGCTGCTAGAGCAGGCAGTGGAAACGTGTTTTTCTGTGCCTGAACACCTGCAAGGGCACTATTTGTTTCTGTACACCCTTACTTCTTCCCTTAATACTTGCAATCAAGTGTCAGTACCCTTTCCTGTTTATGCAACTCTTTGACAAAACCTTGGTACCATTACATAAAAAAATTCTTAAGCATGCTTCTCTCCACTACCCAGCATAGCAGAGGATTCTTAATTGTCTCATTGCTTCATCATCTTTTTTTTCTCAATAAATCTGTAATAGCTGTTATGGAGTCTTTGGTCTAGTACCTACTGCACTGTAGTTATATTGGAATAACCTGACTGCTTTTTTTCCTTACTGTGCCTCCTTAGATTTTTCTGGTGTTCTCCCAGCTCTAACTCCAGCTCCTCCAAAAAAGTCTAAGATCAAAAGTTCCTGTGTCCACTTTGAGGATGAAGATCCAGAGGAAAGACTGGAACGTCATGATCAACACATTACAGCAGTCTTCAGCAAAATTATTGTATGTCTGCTTTTTTTGTAGTAGTCTAGTGAATGCTGTGAACTAAGCAGTGGATGGGGAAGTTGCTGCTTTTTATTTCTATGGTGCAATGGAGCAGTTGTAGCACTGTAGACCAGTGTCCTGGAGCACCTTATATAGAAAAAAACCCCCATCTTTGGGTATAGTGTTAGATATGGTCAGTTATATATGGGTTTGAGACTGTTTTCTAGTCTGGACTTCTGATTTATCACTGTTTGTATGCAGGCATGTGCTCTAGTGTGGATTTGGGTATGTTCCTGGACTTCCAAATGGAGATGTTCTCATTACTCTGCATTGGCCCAGGTTTTTCTTTGTCTGATTCTTAGAATGTGGGGTTTAGTTGCCCAGCCTTTTAGAACACAGTGTCACTTTGGCTCTAAATGAGCACAAGGTATTCTGAACATCACAGTGGTGTAGCAGAAAGCTTGCGAGCTGCTAGAGCTGAGAGATTCTGAATCTACTCTTACGTAAATGTTATAAACATGCATGGCTGTTGCAAGAGTTTCTCCAGGGTTTGATATCTTTTTTAATTTTTTTTTTTTTCCTGCAGGAACGAGACACAAGTGCAGTAGCAGTGACCATGCCAGTGGCTGTGGGAGATGCATTTCCGAGAACATTTCATCGCTCTGAGATAAAAAGTGAGGTAAGATTGGGAACAGGTGCCTTCTTTAAGTGTTAAAACTGCCCCACAGTGAAGCCTAACACTTGGTGGGTGGTCGGGTTCAAAATAAGTGACTTGGCATGCTGGAGGTTAGGAGCCAGCTCAACAGGTCTCTGGCATTACCACCTTAGTGTAGGAGAGAGTTCTGCCAAGCTGCCATCAAGTAGGCAGTCAATACCCTGCAGTTAAATAACATTGTAATCATTTTTATTTAGGAAAAAGGCAGTCACCTTCTTAAGTGAGGTGGATCAAATCTGCACTCCTGTAGTAGAATTGATCTTGTTATGCTTGTTTTAATCTGAGGAACAATCTCTTACCTAGTCCACTAGGTTTGATTAAGTCTGTACTTACTAAAGATGCATGTGATTCCTCCTGGAGTACGGTTGCACAAATTATCTTTCACAGCTTTTTGGGTTTTGATGTAAATGTTTATTTTTTTCCTGAGGCTGTGAAACTGGAAGCCATGGCTGCTATCATGAGTTGTTGCTGTAGTAGCAAGATCTGCTAGCTGAGTTTGAGTCAGATGCTGGGAATTGCTATGTGATTGATAGATGTGATTACTTTGAGGAGATAATTTAAGAAATATTACTCTGTCCTTTCAAAAAAAGCTGTTCTTCAAAATAAGCTAACAGTTCTGTTTACTTGATACAGGACTGCACAAAGCAGCTACCAAATGTTTGGGCTACCTTTTAAGCTTCTTCTCTGGACTGAAGACACACAAAAGTTGTTTTGCTTAGTCTGCTTTGGATTTCTTGTGCACCCTGTGCAAGGTTGTTCAGAGGTCTGCTCTTCCATCACCTAGACAAGCAGAACAGTGATTTAGTCAGGATTATTTTAGCACCATTTGCCTACTTCTTACTGTGTAAATCTCATCACCCTGCTGCTGCCTAATCATGTTATAAGAAGTCTGCTCCAAGCATGTGCTGAGCACAGTACAGTATAGCCCCATTTGTCCTCAGAAATGCAAAGTATTCAGTTATGCAGGGTTTCCAAACAACAGGAAAGCTGGAACTGTTGTGTCTGGTGATATTTTACATGTACTTGCCTAGTTCTAATTCACATCTTATTAATAATCTTCCTTCTCTGAGTAGTAAACATTCATGCTTTTGTCTCTGTCCTAACATTAAACTGTGTTAAAAAAGGAACAGCACATGCACAGATAACTTCCAGCAGCTACTGTGTTGTGTGCCGAAGTCTGATCTGAGGATCTTTAGGATCACATTGATAAATTTGTTAGTGGCAGGCATGTGGGGAAGCCTGGAGAAGAAGGTGGTGACACATGGGTTTCCTGTTCGTAGGTGAAGACAGGAGCTGGAAAAAAAAGCATCTTTGCACAAAAGATGGCAGCTAGAAGAGCTGCTGAAAAGGCATCCCCAGCTCCCTCTAGTGAGTACACGGAAATAAGATCAACTGCTCCAAATGCCCTGGAGCCTGAGGGATCAGCAAAAGAGGTGCCTGTCCCCAGCGTCAGGGATGGTAAGTGGAGAAGGTTCTGCATATCCAGCATACCATATTTAGGTAGCCTTATTATCCATAACATCAGTGCACCTTTTTTTTTTAAACTAGAGTAGCACTATTGTCCTCAGTTTAGGAATTACAAGGTCTCTTGAAATGTCTGTGGCTTGACAAGGATTTGAAACTATCTGAAACCCAATTTAACGTTGTAAAAATTGTGATAGCTTTTCCACTCATTTCCTTTTTGCTTCACACAGGACGAAAGAGGTTTATTTCTCAAGGTTCTTGTCCTCGTTTTCCTCTGCCTGTTATATGTAAAGTTTTTCTTGTTTCATAGTTGATTCCTGCAATTTTAGGAAGACGGTGGTTCTTGTGTCTGTTGAAGGTATTTGAGACCACTGTGATGTGGTTCTCATTCCTTCCTAGAAGTTGAAAGCTCAGTCTTCTGTCACCAGATCCACTGCCATGAGACTGGCTTTTCTCTGTAAGGAATGCTGTGAAGTAGTGCTGATCAATCAGTGCTGCCTCTAGCTGTGACTTGTCTGATTGCAATACTACAAGGAAAGATGAAACCAATTCAACTGATATCAGCAACTCAAGGCTTTTTTTTTCTTTTGTCTTAGGCAGTCCTATTTCCTTAGGGCCACCATGTGTCTGGGTTATCCCCTGACACCCTTTTTTTCACATTGAAATAGAGGCCAGATGTTACTTGAGGGTAATAGCCATTGGACTAAGGTTTCCATCTGCCCTGACATGTGTCAGAGAGTCGGTAAGAACTCCTAGATGTGCTGTACTGTGCTCTGTATGCACAAATCCACTCCCCAGGTCAATATACTGTGCTTACTGTAGATCCTGTTAAAATTGTACATGTGTGCTTCTGTCTGAGAAATCTCAAAGGCAAATATAGCAGTCATATAGCTGTGATCTTCTTGAAGTACAACACTTCTAGAATGTAGTAGCACAACACATGGATCAGAAAATGACTTGGCCTCCTCAGCTAGATTGTTGTGGCAGGATAACTGGAAGCAAGAGAGGAGGTGCTTCATTTCTAGTAGTAACAAAGTGTTTGTGCCTGGTAACTCTCAACTCAGTTGCTGATGGTGGGAAGCTTACTGAATCTTTTACCAGATCACTTTGCCTTCTCATCACTTTCTGGTCAATGTGCAAGACAACATTAATCACAAAAACTTATGGATGTTTTGATGAGTGTTACTACTGCTGCTTGAACAGAGGTTTGATACTTTCAGGGTTGACTGGTTTAGTGTCATGGAGCACATGAACAAAACATGAGGAATAAAGCCACTAAGACAGGCCCTTATCTAGTGGACTACAGGATAACTGGAAGTTTTCACTTACCAAAGAAGTACGTTATCCTGCTGCTAGAGTCAAGTGAATTGAGCCTTTTAAAAGGTATTTAGATGATGTGATAAAAGAGATTCAATTTTGTTCAGGGTAGGGAAAATCCCACACTGCTAGGACTTCTAATATTTTTAACCCTTCTCAAGGCATACAAGACGTTATTAGAAGCAGATATGCCTGTGTTGAGAATGCGTCCTGTGTCACTCTGGAAACTGGTTTACCCCAAAATTTTAATTCTCTGTCTCACTCTGCTTACTAGGTTTAGGTGACATACAAATGAGGCTCCAGGTGTTCTTGGGCAGAGAAAGAAGCTAGTATTCACTAACATGGAAGAATGCTCTGATTCGTCAATTATGAATTATGCTGCAGTTTACTTTTTCTTAATGTTGCTTTCCATTAAAGAAACAAAATTCCTTTTCATTCATCCCTCCCCAAACTCCTTGAGAAAAAAGGTGAAAATGACATTTTGTTGTGATGTGGGATGAAAGACAAATATTTTATTTTTGTTTGAAACTAAACTAAACTTTGCTCCTGTTTTAACTTGGTTATGTAAGTGTGATAATGTCAAAATTGAGATGCATTCATAATGTTGTAGACACTTAAATCACTTAACTGCTTTCACTGCTGGATCTTGTAGGTGAAACTGGCGACTTTTTGACCTCTCGGCGGCCCTATCTCATAACGGGAGAGGGTCTTGGAAGCCAAAACAGTGAGCAGGAAGCTCAAGCTATTCACGAAGAGAACTTAGAGAAGCTGCGGTCCATGTCTGAGGAAGAGATCCTGCAGGAGCAGGAAAGGCTTCTGTCTCAGCTGGGTATGTGCTTCCAAGGGTGAATTCTTCTAGAAGCATATAAGTTTACTGAACTTCAAGTGCCCTGAAGTTTTACCAAATCCACAAAGCAAAGATGGGAGCTTGGGATTCCTGCTCATTGCATATGTGGATAATCTAGCTTCCATGTCTTGTCGGTGGCTTACGAGTAAGAATTAAGTGGGAAGGAATTGAAAAGTGCTTATTCCTTCTGAAGAAGTGGCTTAGCTTAAGTTTACCTTGTCTTCTCTTTGCTGTGGGATAAGATGACCTATGCACTCTATTGCTTTGCATGTCAAATACTTGGTTACATATACATGTATTGGAGTCCTAAATTGTAATTCTCTGAAGCAGATGAGAAAGAGTAGCTGTTCTTAGGATTACCATAGCAGTGCTGAAATAAGAGAGAACTCTTGGTCTTCACCTACAAAATATCTATGGTTTGGGCCAGAACTGTCAGTATCCATGTAAGGAAAATGTGTGGGCATGTAGGAGACTTCACTTCTAGTCTGTACTTGGTAGTGCAGAAAAATCTACTAGCCTCAAACTTATCAAAAAAGTGTTTTAATTACCTGGCTGTTGGATGCAGCGGTCTGGTCTCTGCTTTGGAGCCCTGTCCACAGGGGTGTTCTGGAAATGCTTGTCACTGACATCTGGTGACAAGTGTGGTATGTTTGATGAGACTTTGTGATCTAGGGCACTGTAGAACTTACTGATGTTGGTTTCAGTGACTTTGTATGCTCAAAAAGAGCAGACGTACGTATGTAGGTAGCTGTTCAGGTTTTTTAAATTCTCATGATTTCAGATTCTGTAGCATCAAATTTACATGTGAGTGGCGTTTGGATGCATAAGCCTTGTGGGTTTAGCTTAAAGATCATATTAATGGTCTTGAATTCATTGCAGGCAGCATAGATATAACCAAAAAGGTAGCAATAGAACTGTACAAAATAATTGCAGATGATCTTTAGGCACATCCTTCATTCAGACGGCTTAGCTCTCCAAACCACCTAAGGTGGAAAAAAAAATTTCTCTTCTGTTTTTTTAACTTTACTGCTTATAACAATGGCGTGTTTATGAAAAATATCTTGTTAACATACTTCTTTTTTGTGACTGATTTGTGATCTTTGCTCCTTGTCCCCACCATTCCATCCTTTGGGATATTAGTGAATGCTTAGGGAATTTAAAAAGGATACGATGTATTTTAAGTATTTTTAACAATATATTATTTGCAAAATGATGTGTTTATTTATATGCACTATAGGTTAAAATTGTAACTCTTTCAGTCTTTGAGGCCTTAAAGAAACTGGGAATAAATTTTGCATTCCCAGAGTATCTATAGTTAGGGAATTACGCACAGTGAAGCAACTCCTAAACTGAATTGTTGGCTTAAAGGTGAACTTGGGAACTGGACAGGTACAGAGGTGTGAATGAAAGAGACTTTACCTCCATCTTCAGGAGTGTGAATAATTTGTGGGTGCTTAATGCTGCCCAGACTCTGAACTGACCTCTTAGTTATGAAGCAGATGAGACTATAGTGTGGAGTATGAGGATGGGTAGGCAATTTCATGCTGGGCAGCATCTTTGAGGTCTTGTTGTTGGTACTATTCTGGTTTTGCTTATAAAGACTCTGGGCAGGAGTAGGCTTACTTTCTGACATACTGTGCACAGATGAACATAATCACTGGCTTATTTGTCATTGCTTGTGTGAAATGATGAAATAACAATACAGTCTTTTCCTTGCTGTGTACAGTGAAGTGTGGAGAAGTGAGAGTTCTGCTTGCATTCAGGGAAAAATACGGGTCTGGGCTGAATGCTTTCCCTTGCTAAGGGAAGTTAAGTTTAAACTGCATCATGAAGAGTGTGTGCAATATGGGATAGAGGTGTGCGTCATTTACAGTTGTTTCAGAGACATGGGAATTGTTTCCTTTTTGGGATGACTTCTTTTAGGTAGAGAGCATTTTTTAATTTCTTGTGCTTTGTACTCCAAAGAATAAATAATCAATGTAAGTATTATATTCTGTTACTTTATACACCTCTGATGTGGCTGGTTGGAGTATCTGTACTTTCTAGAGGCACAGGGCACAGGCTGTTAGGCTTCACCTCTGGCATACGCATCACAATGCAATCTTCTAGATGGAGAATATTCAGATATAGTGTGCTTCATAAAAAAATTATGTAGGCTATCTGTAGCAGATCAGAATGTAAAATGCTTATCTCTCATTTGACTATTTTAGGGCCGTACAAATATTATCTGTTCTTCAAAGCACCCCTACCTCCCAAATGTTCCTCTTTTCCTCCAAAGCATGAAGAGAATGGCCGCATCTCTTTTCTGGATGTTGTCAGGCTAATTGACTCTTGGAATGGGGAGTCAGTTCAGAACAAACAGGGTCTCCTTCACTTAACCTAATATCTAGATCACACACTGCAGATCTAGCGCAATTCAATGAAGAGCAGGTAATTCTGTTTGTGGTGTCTGTTCGATGTATTCTTATAGCATTCAGGCTGCTGTTGCTGAGCGGTCCACCAGCAGCAGAGTAGGCAAACTGTCAGACCTGCATTCCTCCCATACATCACAGACCAGAATTCTCTCTGCAATGAATAGTCTTGTTTGGATGTGTCTATTCAGTGGCAGTGGAGGGGAGTGAAACAATTATCTTTTTATTTGTAAGTTAGGAGAATAAGTAGAATTTTATTGTTTCTTTACCTTGAAAGACATTTATCAGGTCTTTCTCTGGTGTTGTCTCAGCAGTCAGTTGTACCCAGTTTATGTGCTGAAGAGGTCATAGAGCAGACAAGTGCCTCAGTTTGAAAAGAAGTGACAGTTGGTATAGAAGAAGGCGGCATGTGGAATGGGAATTAAAAGGCTAAACCAGAAATAACAGGAGCTATAGGCATATCACGTATTTTGAGACTTTCCATCACTTTGCTGTCTTTTTGTTAATACTTGCAGATTCTGGTTTAGTTGCTTTCTTAAAGTCACGATGTGGTGATGGTGAAGGCCTGAAAAAGGAACTAAAAATGGAACAGAGCAGACCAGAGGAGTTTGTGGAATCTCTGCCTGTGGCTCAGTGTCATGTAGGATCATCTCTTTCCACGCAGGAGTTGGGTCTGGAAGAATCTGTAAGCAAAGAAGAAAATATGAAGGTAGGAATTACAGGTAAGAAACAGAGTGCATGCTGTTAGTGCACTGAACGTAAATGTAAGGCCTGTATGGTGTTTACATTAATCCAGCTTTTGGTATTTTCTTAGTTATACAACTCAGAATTTTATCACTATGTTTAAAAAATACATTTTGAGTCCAGGAAAGAACATATCTGTTATTTCTAGCTGGGCTGCATAGATCAGAAGGGTGATACACTACATAATGGAGATGAGCTATTCACTTTGGTTTTGAAATTTATTCTAAGGTCTGAAGGGAAAATACATTGAAAACAGTAGGTATCATTATTTTTCTGTTCAGTTGTGTGAACAGTGAAACAGAAGAGCGTGATAGTGAGATTCAGCTGCGGCTTGAATAATTTCTTTTAACTGGAACATACAGGAGAGTTGTGGGTAGGTAAGAATTACTGATTTGCTCACAGGGAAGCTGGGAGCTGACGGTCAGTCTCATTTCACGGAACTGCTTGTATAACGCGGGTCTTCATCACTGCTACTGATGGCCCTACTCTGTGGCTTGTGTCTCGGAGCCCACACGGTGACTTCCACAGGATATAGTTATTTTCTTTGTGCTGTGGATGGAGCAAAGTACTAAGGTGTAAAGTAGTTTTCTGCTTCTTTGGAAGACTTGTACAGAGCTGTTGCCTCTTGCAACAGAACTCTTTAATGCTCTTTTTGTGCCTGTATGTGGAGAAAGCTGCTTTATCCCCAGCAACTAGAGCAGCCCTTATATTCTTATAACCGATAACGGAAGAGTTTTCTCCTTAAGCTTTTGCTCTTATTGTTGCTTTCCTCACTGCAGTTTTGGTTTTAGCCATTTCTTTTTCTCTGATTTGATTTTAGGCTCCCATTCTTATCTTCCTCCTACTTTTGTTCATAGTATGTTTCTCTCTTGCTAGCAGATGAGACTTCCCTTATTTCATGTCAATATTTGGCTGTCTCCATTTCTTGATCCTCTTTTCTGATGCGTTCTTTGTGTCCTGTGCAACATGCAGACTGAATAAAGAGGTCTCTGAATCACTTCTGGGGTTCAGCTTGGTGTTTGCAAGAAATAACAATAATTTACCATTTTCTTGATGAAAGGGATGAGTCTGAGTGTATGTCTGTGTACGTGTGCAGGAGGAGGAAAGCTGATTAGCCTGTTATTGAGGAAAACACTTCACTGAATAGTCTTTTTGCGGTTTCTCCCCAAGTCTTATTTTCCACTAATCCATCTTAATCAAAAGGACTATTTTTATTTCCTTTTAGTTCCAGAACAGAAGGGTATGCAAGTAACACCAGATTAAGTGACATTATTTTACTTGCCTGGAAAAAACAGAAGTGGATTGATCAGTCTGTAGAGGCTAAGTAAGATTGTACTAGTGGTCTTGGGAACAGCTCAGTGTTAAGAGCATTGTGTGCTGACAACCACACAGCTATGAAAGACTGCACAGGAAAGAAGAGTTTTCCAGGATATAACAAAGAAAGGATGAGCTGGAACACAGTCCTTAAAATCAAGGGGAGCCTTTCCAGCACCTGAGTTTATGCCTGCAGCCCATCTTGCCTAACAGGAGATGTAAAATATTGATTTGCCTTTGGCATTTAGTGTCGGAATTTTGCATCTGTTTGTGCTCAGAAGTAAACTCATTATGAATAACTCAGCAGAAATGGTCGTTCTCAATTTCCCTAGTGAGAGGATGGTGAACCAAAGTGATAGGATTGCTCAAAAGTCAAATCTGTCTCTCTAATGAGGTACAAGGCTGCTATTCCTAATAAACACGATAGTGAAGCCTTTTTTCAGCAACTTGTAATCTTACCCAATGCAACAGTAAATTCTGGTACCAAGACAAATGGTAAAGCAAAGCAGAAAGGGAAATGATTGGGTGGTAGCCTTTAATATAACCAAGGTCTGAAAAAGTTCAGTACAAATGTTGAGTTCACACTATCAGCTTGTGTTTCTGTAAAGGGATTTCTCAGTAGCAGGACAATCTGCTGATGCCTTGGAATATATATCTGTCTTTTTCTCGTGGACAAGATCATAATACTAAGGGCTGCTGGTAATATGCAAAATCCTGTTCGTAGAATAATTAACCTTAGCAATGCAGTGATTAATGGGGGAGAAGAGAACAATTTGGTGAATTATAATTATCTATAGTTTTCATTTTTCTGCTGATTTTTATTTCCTCTCGTTTTTCTTGGTTTTCACTTTCTTACATTTCAGATACTTTTTCCTTCTCTTCAATTAAAATGTGCTTTGAGCCTTTGGCTGAAATTCTGTGGAACAGCTTTCTGGTTGAGGAAGATAACTGTGCTTGGTGCCTTGACTGATTGAATCCCCATTGATCGTAAGGGTGGATCTTCATCCTAGGAAGGATGAGTGCCATTCCTGAAAGTTTATCTGCTAACTGGAGGAAAGGAAAAGGTTAGATTCAAGGCCAGTTATTAGCAGGAAAAGATTTGATGAAAGAAGAGCATCTCAGTAGGACTCATTGTTCCTTGCAAGAGGAGACCAGAACACTAGGGCTAGTAACTGCAATGCAAAAAAGTTTTGGGCTGCTCCAGCAGCAGTGATGCTGCTGTTTCTCATGCCCTCAGTCTGCTTGTTCCTGTCCTTATCTGTGATTGTGTTTGAGATAGCAAGGTCTTCTTAGCTCTTCTCATGCCCATGTGGGATAGTATCGTAGTAGCAAGATGTTAGCTTTCCTAGTGTTTTGATCTTTACAGTTATATTTGTCCCATCCCTTCACTTGAGGTTCTTCCACATGCTCATCTGTCTCTTTCCTAGGGCAACACTTGTGATGACAGGCATAAATGTTTTGTTTCTCAAATTCTCCTAGTTAAAGCTCTGTTTAAAGTTAAATCAATAATTTCTTGCTTTACTACTTGCACTTTTGAAATTCTTGTTCAACTGTCCACTTTCCCCACTGAGCTGTTTTTCAGGCAAGCTGCGCGTGTTTTCAGCTCTTTTAATCATATCTTGCCAGGATGATCTCAAGCCTTTAGAGGGAGGACAGGAATGAGGAGCAGCTTTGCAAATGCCATGAAAGAACAAATACTGGTGTTTGTGTTGTCTCCAGTGTATCTAGGCAGAAGTGATGCCAGCTTCCAATAATTTGCTTGAACCTCTCTGTGTTAATACTTTTGAATCATTTCACATCTCCTTTAACTCCCTTCTCCTTGGATGATACTAGTTTGCATTCTCAAAGAGTAGGGCTGATATTATTTTTTGCCCTGGTTCTGATCACTTTGCCTTACTTATGTCCTGACTTCTGTTCAGCTTCTCCCAAATTAGCCTTGTCTGTGAATTTCATTACAGTGCTGTTTACTTCCTTTTCTAGCTCTAGTGACAGATGAAAACAGCTTTAAACCTTTGATGTTCATGTATCAGCCAACAGTCAGTTTCAAAATTGTTTTCTTCTTATTTTCCATGAATTCTGTATTTGTTGTGGTCTTTTAGCCAAGTAGGCTGGCAGAGAGGAAGTAGTATTTTATTAATCCCTGCCTTGGAAGGTAAGACTGCCTGTTTTTGCTCCCCCAAAGAGGATGATTTACCTGTGAAACCCAAGAAGGAATGGATTCACATGGACAATGTGGAATTTGAGAAGCTGGAATGGATGAAAGATTTGCCCTCACCCCGACAGAAGAAAACCAAAAAGGTTTGAAAGCAGAAACTGATATTTTTCATGTTTGCCTAGGTCATGCTTCTCAGCAGTAACAGTTTTGAAAGCTTCAAAAACTAGTCCTCTAGTTAGTCAGTCTGAGATTTCATCAGACTGAGAGATACTCAAATTTCTTCCACAGGGTGGGATGGCATGTATTTGATTCAGTCTATTGTGCTCAAGACATCTACAAAGTGAGTGTCCAGCAACTGTGATCTAGGATGAAATGCATCTGAAAGCTAAGAAAAAATGAAAGAGGGGAGAATTTGAGGCCTGACCTGGGGAGCTTAACTATCACCTTGCAACAGTTGATGTAAACAGTGCTATTTTAAGTGATGAATGAAGTGGAAGACAAGTGAAGTTATCTTTTTCTCCCTCCACCATTCTGTTGTAGGGAATGCAAGCTCGATTCAGTTTAAAAGGAGAATTAATTCCTGCAGATGCTGATTTACCGACACATCTAGGCCTGCATCACCATGGAGAAGAGGCAGAGGTAGGTGTAATGCTGTAGAAAGGGCACATCCATTTCAGTTTTCTGTGTTTAATTTGGCAGATTCCTTTTGTGTCAAGGCTTTTTAGTGACAAAAACCTTAGGAAAGTGCAGATGGGTGATTTAAAGGAGTTGGATCTGTATGCATTAACTGCTTTACTTCCAGAAAACTCTATTACTGTTTCTCTGTAATGCCATTAAGGATCTGTTGTGTCTTAAGAATGGACATTCATTTTTCTCCTGTTGCATTGATGGTTGGAGTCTTTTTTGCAGTTGCCACAAAGCAGCAGACAATATCACATTGCAGTTTATCTCCCATTATGCAGTATTTTACAGTTAATCTTATTTTAAGGGACTTGGTTTTACCTATAGCTGAGTGTTTTGTGGGTCTTTGTTTGTTTGTTTTCTTTCCCCATTTAGAGGGCTGGTTATTCTCTCCAAGAGCTCTTTCATTTGTCTCGCAGCCAAGTTACTCAACAGAGGACGCTAGCTCTACAGGTCTTGGGTCGTATTGTTGAAAAAGTAAGTCATTTTCCATGGAATTCCTTCCCATAATTCAAACTGCTGGTGGATCGGGGCCCAGATTCTCTGACAGTAGTTGTTTAATTTCTGCTGGTCAATGAAGGTGAGCAAAATCACCAGCAGGGCATTCTATTTCACTGGGGATCTCATTGCAGTTAGAAAAGTGTTAGGACATAACAAATGGAGTTTCAGGTTTTTCTGGAGGGGAGGTGCTTTCAAGTGTTGTTCACAGTTCTGTTGCTGCTTTGAACACAGGTTATTTTTTTGTTGTTACTTGTGTTACAGACCTGTCCTTAGCAATGACCCTTCACTGTTGTCTGAGCCAGCTTCATCATGTGCATTTTTTGTCAGAGGTGCGAATGAATCAGCCTACTCGTAGATGGATATGCCAACAGCATAAAGCAAAGTGACTATTTACTTCAATGCACGTTTCCACCTAACACTTAGGGGAAGTGCTAACCTTACCTCCAACAGCCGTGGAGGCAGAGAAGAAGAAACAGTATGGTTTTGAGAAAGATGATAGGACAGGACATGGGTCCAGATATTAGAAAGAAAGATTTGCTGCATTAAGGAACTGGAGTTGCATGCCTCTGTAGAGTGAAAGGAGGAGAAAATAAAGGTTAAAAAGTGCACACAGTTCAGCTGCTTTACGGTAGAAATGGGAAGAGGCAAACAGACAGAATGTTCAATTGTACCCAGGTTAGATGAGACAGCTTTAACACTGTCTTTATTTGGCATTCGTTTCAGGCCAGGGCTGGAGAGTTTGCTGCCTCCTTGAAGGGCAGCGTTTTGCGTCTGCTGCTTGATGCTGGGTTTCTCTTCTTGCTGCGTTTCTCGCTGGATGATGCAGTGGAAAATGTCATGGCAGCATCTGTTGGGGCTCTTCGGGCTCTACTGGTGTCACTTGATGATGAGGTGAGACAATCATTAAGTGCCTGGGATTGATTTTGTGCTGAGCTGTACAGAGTCAGAATGACAAGAGATGGTAGGTAGATTGAACAAAGGCTTGCTGGATGGGTTAGCTTAATGGTCAATAGAATGCCACTGCTGTGAGACAGACAAGGGAAGGTCTTTTCACCATTTGGGAGATTCAGACATCTTTTCTCCTCTTTGAATTAATTCTGCCTCACGACTGAATTTCAGTGTAGGCAGCTGAGGTTCTCTTCCTTTTGACATCTGCAAAATGAAGATCAGGCTGCTACTAATGTACATGTAAATTTTTTTTTTGTTTTTAATATGGCCTCTTACGTTGCTGGCTTCTTGCTTTGTAGTTTTCCTGCTTCTGAGCATATGAAATATTCCCCTGCTTTTCCTTCTGCCTCATAATGATGCTGTTTCCTTTTGTTGTCCATTTTCTGCTGTTCTCATGTGCTTTCTCACACAGATAAATACCTAATTTTGCCTTCTCAAGTGTGTTTTTTCACCTTGATGCTTTCTCTCCCATTAGGAGGTTCAAACTTCTTTTGAGTGTTCAGAGATACTAGAGAGTTCTGAGCAGCTAGGTTAGGATGTCTTCTTGGTTGGATAGAGGTGTTAGGGTCCAAGATCTAAGAACAAGACGGCACAGCAAGCTGTTACAAAAATAAAGTACAAAGTTTATTTTCTTGTGCAAGAAGGTTAAAAAAAACAGACTGGCTGCCAGGGACGCTTCTCAAGGGGGAATGACCCTGGCTGTACCTTGTGGAGTTAACATTTATAGTAGAAGCAGGCACATACAAAAATTATTAGTTGCAATCTTATTGGCTGGTCTAGGGGTACATTCAGTGTATTGGTGTTACATTCTGATAGATTCTGGCAGTCTCTTATTGTCTGTGTATTCTTATCTCAGGGGCCTGTATGCATGAACAGCTTCCATCCCAGCCTCTCATTTTCTTTGAGATTGAATCAGCTCTCCATTTTCTTTGCTTAATGGCCCTTACAAGAGGTAGACAGTTAAAGGCAAAGCATGCTGTGGGCTGTTTTTCAAATTCCTTCTGTGAGAGCTACTCCTGTGTCAGACTGCAAAGGGTCTGGTGGTAGAGAAGACTGGGTAGATCTCAAGAAGCACCCTGCAACTTCTTCCAGGCCTTTTGAGCTATCTATAGAGCAATCTATAATGGAGAGGCAAGAGAAATGAAGGACTCCATACCTTTCTCCATATCTTGCTTCTTTTCTAAGCTCTGAACTTAATGGTGTTCTACTAGATAAGTCCTGTCCACCCACGGGTAATTAATGCTATGAATCAGCTTCTTGATGTTCTTTTTTTTTTCCTTCTGATATTAATCTGGTTTGTAACTGTCTGCAGAGGTCTGATTTGAGATCAAAGCTGTGGTGTGATGTCTTACATCAGTGAAGGTTGCTAACTCTCACAGTGCCAAAAGCAGCACTGTGAGTACTGTGTCAGTATTTATTTTCTTATTTGGAGAGTCCTTCCTACAGTCTTGTGCTGCCGAGCTTCAAAAGGTCGCTGAGGAAGAGAGGGGTCTGCAAGTCCTGCCTTCTGTTTCAGGGTTTGCAAGTCAAATAGGATTTATCCGTACTGTAAGCACGGAAGGTTGACATGCATAAAAATCATTCAATCTGAAGGTTTTGTTTATTCATTAATGACTATGGGAAGGCAGCACCTTGCCCTTTGTTTCCTCTGAAGACCCAGATACAGAAGTGGTTTTCCTTCTCTTGATGAAAGGAAGGCTGTAGTCCCAAACTGTATTCCAGATGGATTCATAACTTTGTCCCCTAAAGTCCAGTCTCTTCTGACCTTGTAATTAACTCACCAACTTTGCTGAGTATTGTTTAATACTACTTGCTTTTTTTTTTCTTTCTTAATAGTTGGTCATAGCTTGTGCTTCCTTGGCACTTCCATTTGAAATTTTTCAAGTGGCTCAAGGTTTAGTTCAAGTCTGCCACTTTTCTGACTGATGTGGTAGTTGCCTATGATTGCCAGTTCAGGAAATGGAAATATAAGGTGGCTAACGAAGTAGTGCAAGTATTCAGTTTGACTGTCTTTTATATAATCAAGACATTTTGGGGGAAGTAGGTCTGCTATGGAAGCAATAACCTCTTTGAAGAGTTGAAAGTTTACTTTGCAGTATTGCCCTAGAACCTGAAAGAATCAGACACTGCCATTAGCTATGAACAAAACAGAGGGGTTTTTTATTTGCTGAAGCTGAGGGGTGTTCAAGCAAAAGCCAAGTGAACTTGAGCACAGACAACAGGCAGCCTTTATTTTAGCATACCAGTCATTCTGTGTTATTTGTGATTAAGTTGCATACAGTGGAATTAGAGCGTGTAAATGCCAAATTCCAGTTTAACTTCTGGAGACTTGATGGTTTATTTATTTATTTATTTTCTTAAATATTTTTCAGTTTAGCTGCATTTCTACTACTTGTGTAATAAATTCCCCTCATAGTAACTGCTTTTTATGGTTTCCCAAGTGTGTGTACATCATAGGTTAAGATCACTTCCCTAAAAATCTTTGCTTTCTACTTGTACGTGTTTATAATATTCTTTAATGTGATCCTGTTTTCCTGGGGTTAGCTGGGAATCAATAAGCATTCTATAATCAAAAACATTCTTGAAAACATTTTTCTTCTGTGATTTCTTTGTGAGAGTTTTGTGTTCTTTTACTCTCACCAGAAATACCTTGATTGGACCTTCTCATGGTACCAAGGGATGGTTACATTTCCCTTTGTCCCTACCAATGAGGAGGAAGATGAGGAGGAGGAGGAAGACTTAAATGTAACAGAGAAATCTCAAGATAAAAAATTAAAGGATGAAAACAAGCCAGATCCAGAAGTGGCCCGGTATGATGCTGTGAAGGTAAGCACTGTAGACCTGAAATCTTTTTAGGAAAGTACGGTCTGCACTGTGGCTGCATGTGCCCTCCTGTGATGCTGTTAACAACAGCCTGAACAAGAATTAGAGCTTTTCTCTGGCTGTTGGATGTTACATTTCTGTCATGTATTATCAAGAGGGTAATTTTATTGATCTCTAAAAATGCTTAGACTTGACACGTGCAATTTCAGTATCATTAAGTAACTCTAACTTCCTCTATGGAAACTGGCAACAAGCACACTGATGACGACGTAAGACTTGCTGAAAGACTGCATACAGACATGGTTTTCAAGTTCATTTACTTGAGCTAAAAGTGGAAAGGTTCCAACAACTATTAAAGTGTCTGTATGCAGTCTGTAAAGGTAAACGTGAGCATTACAGCTAGATAGTTCAGAACTAGTTAATTGAACAATTACATTATTTTTGTATTTGATATAAGGGGGCTACTTGACATTTCCTCAATTTCATTCTTTGTATTTCTTAGATAAAGAGTCACAGCATTTGGAAGGAATTTCTCACTTATTTATGGCTAATCTCACAGTCGTGATAGAAGATCTAAAAGTAACAATCTTTGTTACCTCAAACCCAACCCTGGCAGAGCTAATACAACTGTCTTGCCTGCTGCAGTCATTGAAACCTGTGATTACATCGCTTTGTTCATGCTTGAGCTTGTGTTCAAATAACCCTTGGTTAAAAGTTTCCCTGGGAAAATGAATTGCTGTACTTGGGCATCTGTCTCCTTTACAGGCTTTGTGATTTCAGATGTGTTCTTCTGGGTGACACTGTTAAAAAAGCTTAATGAAAGAGTTGTAGACAGAAGGGATGAGATAGGCTTGTGAATCTGGAAACAAGTTGTGTTTCAACCTCAGGGATTCTAACCTGTTCCGAGTGGCTGGAAATTAGAAGATATTTAGGATAAAATTCTCCACTGTTACAGTTGTGAAATTCCGTTATACATGTGCCTGTTGCCTGTTACAGCCCAATTACTCCTCTCAACTGAATTTGGTCAGGCCTGGCACTACATCTTTGCTTGGCTGCAACTTCTAAAAAGTATCCATGCTGTGAACTTGGGTGTTGTGGAGCTGCCTTTTCTTCACAACTAGGAACATAAAGGCTGTCACCTTAACTGAAGATTTGTTTCCTGGCAGCACCACACACCATGGTAATCGGCTCTGTGAACCATAGAAGTCACATCATCTCTATTTTCCTGCTGCAAAATAAGAATTGGTGTTGGTTGTCTGCTGCTCTCAGCTTTATCTGAAGTAACAGATGCTATCAGAGTGCTAGATGAGCTGAAGGAATTGTATAGCCAGAGTAATTCAAGGAACATGAAAAACACCCTTTTCAGCCATATTAGGTTTTAGTAGTCCTTTATAAAGAAGGTGGTTTTCCTGCTCTGGATACCAAACTCCACCAGTGGTCTGATTCAGAATGGAGGTCCAGTTGTTTCTGCTCTCTTGAGCTTATCTTGCCCAAATCTGCAGAAGCTTAGCTCTTTGATTCCTCACTAGTCATTTTAAAAACTTCTCTCTGAAGAAGATGTAATTGAATCTGCTTTTGTCTTCTGGCAACTACAGTTCAGAGGCTGATTGTTAAAAGCATAATGGATTGTTGAATTTTTTTTTTCTCCTTTCAGGGACTTTTGAAGACGCGAATCCAGCACCGGCTGAGGTACATCCTGGAGGTGGTACGACCCGTTCCAACAGTAGTCCTAGATATACTGCACATCCTTATCCATGTAGCAAGGCACTCCTCTGAAGCATGCAGCCAGGTAAATCTTCCATTGCACAGGAACTCTGCAATGGTAGAGGAAGGGTTGAAAAGGGTAATAAAGACTTGGGTAAAGTTGTGGCAAGGCGAATAGACAAACTTGCGTGCTTTGCATGTCTTCTGCATGTCTATATAATTGCGAATATTTAGTTATTTGTGCTGCCTGCTTTTTCTCTGCAGCTGCTTGACTGTCCTCGGTTGATTGAGACCATTATCAGGGAATTTCTCCCTACTCAGTGGGATCCCCAGGTGGCTGAACCTGGGTGTTTACTCACCAGCTTCCATGGAGTTGCTTGCTCCACTGCTATGAAATTCATCAGAGTGTTGGCATCTGGAGGCCGAAATGCAGCAGCTAGACTGGTGAGTGATTCTGAGAAGAACTTTTCAGATTACAAAGGCTGTTCTCTGTTCCTTACTTTTTAAGGAAAGACTGAGGACAGGTCCAGAGGAGGGATACAAAGGTAATCAGAGGGCTGGAGCACCTCCCATACAAGGACAGGCTGAGTGAGTTGGGGTTGTTCAGCCTGGAGCAGAGAAGGATCTGAGGAGACCTTAGAGCAACCTTCCAGTATCTGGAGGGAGCATGCAAGAAAGCTGGGGAGGGACTTTTTACACAGGCATGCACTGGTAGGACAAGGGGGAATGGCTTTAAACTGGAGAGAAGATTTGGACTAGACATAAGAAGGAAATTCTTCACAATGAGAGTGGTGAGGCACTGGAACAGGTTGCCCAGGGTAGTTGTGGATGCCTCATCCCTGGAAGTGTTCAAGGCCAGGTTGGATAGGGCCTTGGGCAACCTGATCTAGTGGGGGGTGTCCCTGCCCATGGAGGGGGTTATTAATTAGATGATCTTTAAAGTCCCTTCCAACTCAAACCATTCTATGACTACTTGGAGGTGACTCTGCGCTGAAGCTGAAATAATCATTGTAAAAAAGGTGGAGGTGTGTGTTTTGAAGGAATTGACAGCACCTTAATAATAATGCCTTCTGCTGTGTACCAGCCATTTCAAGCTTTTCTCTGCTTTTTTTATGTAGTGCAGGTAGGCAAAATTACATAGCACAGCTCAGTGCACTGACCAACAGCAGATGTTTTAGAGTGCAAATTGGTGTATAGGGGACGGGTGGACGAGGCACTGAGGGACATGGTTTAGTGATTAATGGGAATGGTTGGGCTTGATGATCTGATGAGTCTCTTCCAACCTGGTGATTCTATGATTCTCTGATGTTCTGTATTCTCCTGTGTTCCAGTGATAGGCAGTTTAGGACTATATAAACAAGAGATTTTATCGCTATCCTTGTGTTTTACAGCCCTGTTTGAACTTTCCTGCCATTCATTTGTCTTAATAACTGTGTGGTCATATATCAGTATTTCCAACCCCTCTTATCTACTTCTGGACAGGTTTTCTGCTTCAGAAATAATTGTCTTTATTCATATAGGTCATGACACTTGTGCTATAAGTGCGTAACATCTGCCAAGAGCAGCACCCATTACAGTGCAGTGAGCACCTCTTAGGGTTTCTGGTTTAGTATTGTTAATAGCATCTGATATATTGCCATCTAGGAAATTGCTAACACTGGCAGAACACCACCAGTCTGTGCTATAAAATACACAGAATAATATGCTGATAATGAGTAGTGGGATATTTAAAGGCTTTAACTGGTGCTAAGGACATAATAGAAAATCTCTGAATCCTACTTCTATTTCAGGGTTTGTGTACTCCAGCTGTTTCAAGGCATACAAAAACTACTTATTACAAGGTTATTGCTGCTCAGTCTTTCTCTTGCTCTCTCATGTGGCTTGTTACAGACATTTAAACATGGGAATGGAAGATAGTAAAAAGTTAAATAAAAATCATCAATGTAGGAATTAATTTTAGCTAACAACAAAATTTCTCCATCTTTTTCCTGTGGAAATTACTTTGACTCTGCCTTCTGTTCTGTAGGAGGAGTGTCAGAATTCACAGTTTGATGAATCAACCATTTTGCTTTCTTCCTAGTGTACATTGATTTCCCTACGAGATGTCTCTGAAGCATTTGAATTTTAAATTATCTATAATATATCCATGTGTTGTGAAAAAGACATTATCATCTCATTTGTTTAGACAGAAGACACACAATCTTTTGTATGTGTAGGAGAAGGAAAGAGAAGATGTATTTCATGGTTAAGCAAAAATACCCAGTTGTAGGGGAGGATAAGAATTAATTTCTACAGAACTGCAGATGAGTCATGTCATGCTTAATTCAATACTAAAATAACCTCGTAACGCCTCCTACACACCAAAATTCTATAATGTTACAGAAGTAATATGCAGGAAGTACCCTTTTCTTTAAAATGAACACAGAATCATAGAAAGATTTAAGTTGTAGAACCTCTGAAAGCTATTTAGTGTGACCTCTCAAGAAGTATATTGGCATCAATTCAATATTTGTATATGGTGTTTTTCATAAGATATATCTTCACATGTAATCTTGGTAGTAGAGTTCTATTTATGGCTGCTTAAAGAAGGATAATCATATAGTTTTTAAAAATCAGTTAAATGATGCGGAGAGCATTTACTAAAAGAATGTGTGGGCCCAACAAACCTCCATCAGGAATGGATTTAGGTGTAGTTGATCTTTTTTAGGAATGGATTAGGTAACACCTACGCATCCATTCCAGGAATACTTCTCTCTTAATAGCCATTGACCATTTATTGATCCTTTGTCATATGCTCCTTAAGGTAATACAAGATAAAGGCAAATTTTAACAGTGCAAGTTGAGTTTAGAGTGAGCTGAATTGAAATCCACGGCTCTTTTGATGTGTTGGAATAATGCGGTAATAGTGCATGCATATCATGTCTCTTATCCCTTTGTCTTTGTGGTTGTTCAGTCTTTTCTTTCTTTGTTTGGTCTGTTTACAGTTTAACAAATTTGAAATGAAAAGTCGTTTAAGTCGTTTCATAGCTGAAGACCCACTGGATCTGCCCCTGCCAAGGGAAGAAGCCATCAGGATAAGCACTGAAGCCTTCCGGTTGTGGGCTGTGGCTGCTGGCTATGGTCAGGCCTGTGATCTCTACAGGTACAGCCCAAACGTTCTGAAACTGGGGTGGAGGGAACAATGGAGAAAACAAATGTTATGTTCTAGGGAGGCTCTAGATGGGGGTCTCTAGTCTCAGTCTCTCCTCCCTTCAGGGAGTCTTCCTTTCTCTGCCCTCCTGCAGTAAAACTCGTGGTCTCTAAAGTAATTCATGTTGAG
Source organism: Piaya cayana (assembly GCA_013389865.1). Taxonomy (NCBI): domain Eukaryota; kingdom Metazoa; phylum Chordata; class Aves; order Cuculiformes; family Coccyzidae; genus Piaya; species Piaya cayana. The sequence goes on along the minus strand of WAAB01022166.1, from coordinate 110,667 downwards.
TATTACTTTTTTTCTGGTTGTCTTTTATCTCCTCTGTTTAAGCCCTGGTATTTTGTTGTTTCTCCTCTATAATGTGGGAGATCACCCTAACTTTTTAGGGCTGTATCTTTTTCACTCTAGAAGGCATGAATAATCTGTGCTTCTGTGACATCAATGCACATAGTTTGCTGCACACATGGGACTGAATCTGATGATCTAGATGCAGTCTTTGGGCAGCAGTCTCCAGCATGCACTCTAAGTGAGGCAGACTGGTGCGGAGAAACTGCATGCTGTGTCAATTTGCAGTTCATTAAAAGTTCTTGTGCTTGACTGTCAAGGTCTGCACTGGGATAAGTCTGACCTGCCTCAGGCATTGAATCTTCCTCCTGTAATTGCACTGACTTGGAAGAACAGAGATAACTATGGAGTTGTTCTGAAGAGGAGTAAAAGGGTGGCCACTATTAAGTTTCAGAAGGGAGATTCTCTTTCTACAGGAGCATTTTGTGTCCTCCAGCCCAATCAGGTGTATTGGTTAATAAAGAGTAAAATCTGTATGTAACTTTTTAGCACTGTGAGTATTGAGGAAAGAGAAACAGCAGAAGATTCCTTAAATTGCATGATTATAACTGTGGATGCTTTGGCTGAGAATGAGAAGTAGGGAAACAACAATAAAACAAAAGTTTTTCCAAGAGGTTGTCAGTATGCTTAGAGGCAGATATGAGGTACGTCCCATTTGGTTGGATTTGGAATTACAGTATCCTTCCTCCAGCATCTTTTTTTTGTGTCTGCTTATTTTGGTTGTTCTGGTGGTGGTGACATTCTCAAAATCTCATTTTAGCAACCTTTTAAATATGTGATGATAGAGAAAAAGAAGATAGAGATAGGTTCTTCCAGTGGTATGAAGTGAAAGTACATGAAGCAGTGGGCACAAATTTGAAAGTCAGGGCATTTCACTTAACTTTTTTACTGTGAGGCTGACCAAACACTGGAGCAAGTTGCACAGGAAAGTGTTGTGGACTCTCCATCCTTGAAGGCATTCAAAATCCAGCTGGTCATGTTCCTGAGTAAACTTGCTCTAGCTGACCTGGCTTGAGCAGGTAGCTGGGCTGTAGATGATCTCCAGAGACCCTTTCCAACCCTGTTTATTCTCCTATTCATACAATAGGGATCTCTACCCTGTGCTGGTGAGGATACTGCAGTCCCTGCCTGAGTTACCAAGCTCTTGCAGACGAAAGAGCCCTGTGATTGAGTTGTCTGTCCAGCGAGCTACAGCGGTAGTTACTATGCTGATACACATGACACGAACAGCAGGCTACACAGCAGAGCTGCAGGCCAGGCTGAACAGGTAGGCCCTCTCTGTCAACAGTTCTGTGTGTCTGGGTAGCTGGTGTCCTGTCTTCCCTCTACTTTGGAGACCTGGCTATCATCTTTTCTTTCATTTTCAGTGTCATACTGTCTCACATGTGAATCTCTGCATGGGTATTCCCTCTGACACGAGGTCTGCTTGATGGACAGCTGTGTGCCTGCTAGTTTGATAAGAGGCAGGAGTAAAAATCTGTATTGAGCTATGGGGCAGAAGGGCAGCATAAGCCAAATGCCCTGCTGAAAGGGGTAGGAAGCTCCTTTGTCCTTCCCTTTGCAGGGGCAGGGGGAAGTGACTTCCCTAAGGTTTGGAGGAAAGAACTTCTCTGCAAAGACCAGGACGGGTCATAGTTAAGAGGTTGTTTGGTTTTGGTAGGCATCATAGGATTTGCTGAAGACATGGATACCTCTTCTGGTGAAAAGTAAGAAACTCTTAACTGAAGCTGCATGCTGACATCGAGTGTCCAGTAAAATGAGAGCAAATCTCAAGGACGTAGTAGTGCAGGTGAAGAAACTTCAGTTTTCATGAGTAGATTGGGCATTTGTCCTTTCTGCCTAAATTGATTTGGTCTGGTTTGTGGGAACTTTCAAAGACTTCTTCCCCTTGTGACTGTTGTTGGGTATTACCTTCCAGACTGCATGGAGATCTTGTAGGAAATCTTGTGAGGAAAAAATGATGACTTAGAGAGATAATTGTTTCTGAGATGTTCACTATCCTGTGTTGTGCTTCTGTTGTGTTTCAGTAATAGCTCTGAAGACAGTGAACAGATTCCGCCTCCTCCAGTATCATGGAGTCAAGTGTCAGGCTTACAGCCCTTTCTTGAGGCCAGTTTGAAAAAATTTCTTCAGGAGATTTCTCAGACAGAAACTTGGCAAATTCTTCAGCCTCTGACCACAGCTTATATGATCTACTTGGCAGTTTATTACAGCGCTTGCAACCAACAGGTAAGGTCTGAAAATACAGCGTGTTTTTTGTCTCACCAACATCAATTCATGTATTACCTTTGAAATCCTGAATTTAAAGGCAATACTATAAAGACAGATGTTGAGCCAAGGACTAAGTTTTGTTTACTGCAGCTCATATATAGGCTGCATGGCATTTAGGGTCACATAAGTCTGCTGATCCTTCACATTAGGAGTGCCAAATATCACATTCTCCTATTCTTGTTCTTTCTTACCTTGGTCTCAGTGTCTCAATCAAAATATGTGGTATTGCTGTGGCTGCAGAGATCCAAAGCATGAAACAAATATGACCTAATTTAGTTTGGCAATCCTTTCTCCTTGTAAGCTAAATCAATTTGCACATTTTTGCATTTGTCTGAGAGCTAACGCGTGGTCAGCTATGCTGCAATAATCTTGTTGGAAGATTGAGCATCAAGGGTCATGCCGTATGATCTTCAGATAGGAAACAATAAAGAGATTTATTTGCTGCCTCAGCAATATTCAAGATCAGATTCTGTAACCTAGTTACACTGTAATATGTGATGATCTTTTAAAGTGAGTTTTCTGAAGGTGACGCATCAGTGTGATGCTGTTGAATATCTTATACTGTAGCTGCCTTAAAGATTCCTATTCTAAAAGTTAATACAAGTTTACTCTTTACTGCCCAACTGACATGCCCAAGTTCTGACCTCGGAGATCTGTCTTCAAGGTGGGGGGTCAGTTTAATGGCTGTAGTTACTCACACTTTTGCAACTTGTCTGAAACTTGCCCAAGCAGCTGAGTTGTTAATTGTGGCTGGAGTGGGAACTGCCAGTATCTTTCAAAGACATCTTGTATGCCTCAAAGTTTGGTAGTACTGTTCACATGCTGCCGTTAGGTCTTGAGCATTAAAGGACCAGCATAACTAGGAGATTAATATTCTTTTCAGCCTTTTTAGATGTCCCAGAGGAGTGGCTGAGAAAGTAATTCCTGAAGTTATTTAACTACAATATGACTTTTTTTTAATCTTTGTTTCCACGTAAAGAGAAGTTCAATCATTTACCTGTGGTTAGGTAATATGATTTAAAAATTAAAAAAAAATTCATGTAGTGTATTTGATGGACTAGTGCAAAAAAAATTAAGATGAACTTGTATGGTAACTAGATTAGCATATACTGGGACCTTCTTGGAATATTTTTGTTAGACAACTAAGAACCAAGGTTAATATCTTTGCGTAGATTTTCCTGATTTCCAGAGTGGGATTTCACCTCAGGGGAAGTTAGATTTTATGTTATAGAAATGGATCCTAGAGCAGCACACTAATGAAGGGAAAGAACATTAAAATATGCCAGTATTTTCCTTCAACCTGGAATATTGGGTTGGAAGAATTTGGATGATTCCCTAAAAGCCACAGATCCTCCTCTGTGCAGTGTTCATCCAGTGTCCAGCCATATCTAATAGGTAGGTCAATCAGACGTTATAGAGTTAACACCCTCCCCCCCCTTTTTTTAAAATAAATACCTTTGTATCATCTTCAAGTCAAATGGAAAGATCAGCATGTAGATGGTATGGGGAAGGGGGTTTAGCCACTTAGAGCAAGTTTTCACTTAGGGAATCTTGATTCCAAGGATCTTATACCTTCCTTCCAGCCTATTAAGAAGTCTTTGTGACGCATTTTAATACTTGAGTGTGAGAAGAGCTTGAGGTGCCAGCTCTCAACTCCCACACGACCAGCAGTGAGACCGACTCTAACCTACAGCAATACCACTGTGTGGATGATGTAGTCTGGAAGAAAGATAGTAAACACACACAGAAATCAATTAACTCAACCTGTCTTTTTGCCCTTACTAGAATGCCTTCATTCACAATCTTTTACTGCCTTTATCTGTGTCTTCTGCAGCCATCAGTCAATCCAATTGATTGCTTAGAGGAGCTGGAACGTTTGACATCTGAGGTGCTGCAGCCTCTTCTCAGCCAGCCAGCTGTACACAGCATGTGGGACTTACTCCGGTAAAATCATTTCACTGCTCAGGTGCTGTTGCAAGAAGCTAAAAGCATTCCTAAAGGCAGCCTTATTTCTATAGTGCTACTATGTGGCAGATTTTCCCCTCCTATTTCTTTTTCCTGTAGGTACCTGTTCCATGGGTGTGAATTGGAGTGCAGTAGTGCTCTGTCTACATCCTACTTTGTGCTCTTTCCACTCAAAGCAAAAAGCATAATGGCCACAGACATCCTTCAGTTCCTCCTTTCCTACAGTGTTACCGCAGGGTCTGCATCTCTGCTGTTCCATGTAGCTGTGTTTTTCATATCAATTTCAGATTGATTTTGCTCACTCTTAGCTTTGATTCTTCTTTGGTCCCACTGGCTTAAAAAAAAAGTAGCATTGATTTGGGCCATTCTTGCACTGGGGAGGTGAGTGTGTATGTGCGTGTACATCTCACTTGCTCTGTGTGAAGCTGCTTATGTGAAATCATTTATACTAGATTGTTGTCTTTAAGTTCCTGCGGTATTTTGGTAAGGCTTTGAAAGCCACTGCAGAAGAGTGGAAGGTCAGATAGCAAACTTGTCTTTCAGAAATATGGATTACATGAGCTTCATCTCTGGCTCTGGAAACTTATGCACTGCAGATGTTCTGTCTTTCTGTGATAGAGGGAGCCTCTCTACTAGCCTGTGATCAGCTCTCTGGAGAAGAGGAAGCTGAAAGGCCTAACTTGTAGTCAGGGAGATGTCCAACTGCTACTGGGAACATCTGATATAAAGGACACTGGAAATTTTGGATTTAAGTGGTCACCATACAGTTAGGCCCATGTTCTTTCATTGTGGAGAACTGAAGCTCTTAGCACGAAAGCTTACAATACAAGGACAATTATTAGACCTTTTCCTGTCTACCCTTAAGGTCTGAAAACAATGGATTTGGTCAGGCTGTAGAAGCCCATCACCAAGAAATATCCTAGGCTGTTCTTAACGGACTGGTAAAAATTAAGCATCTGCTAGTCTCTGACTTAATAGTTTGACAACCTTGTCTAAACATTCTGGGCAGATTAGGGCCAGGAGTTCCAGGTACTCTGTGAGCCCCAGATGTGTTCACACGTCTCCTACATGATAATACCAGTGGAAAGAAGAGCAATACATTTAAAGAATTAGTTCTCTGTCATAGAGTAACAATATGGATCTTTAGCAGAATTTTCTGTATTGCTTATTACCGTTGAGCAACATGCTTATGATCACTCTTCCTTGTAGTGGTCTTGCCTGTATAGACATGGTGTGTCTGGTGTGGGCCCCATAAGCGAAAATTTCTAGTTTCACCAATGCAGAGTGAGCACACACACCAAGAGCAGTATGCACCGTCATGTTCACGTATGTTAAAGCTAGGTTCTAAAAATACATATTTCATGAGTACATAAGGGGCAGCATTTTTGCAATGTCAATTTTAGATACAAACTGCCTTTTTAGCTTGCCTGCCAGTTATTTAAATGTCTTGAGTGGGTGGGTAGCTTTATTAGCCTCGCTTATGTATGTACGTGGAGAAATGTGGTTTTGGTTTTGGTTTTTTTTTTAAATCAAAGGCCCAATTATTTTAAATACTTGATATCAGAGATGCATTACTATCAGTATTTTTGACCTTAGCTTGTATGGTAGTAGTGCTTACTTGACCAACTGTGATAATAGGCTTTTTCTTGCACATTCTTCAGGTCTTATGTTTTACTTCAATGTGTGGCACAGTTCAGAGTAACATTCCTACGAGGTAGTTTTTCAGCAGCATGAAAGTATGCCTTTGACCTGACCCCTCTCTCTTCATCTGTTCACACAGACCATGTTCTGCTTTGTGCAACCCTGTGTCCTGTTCCCAAGCACCAGAATCTGTCTGCAGCATTGCATCTTTGAGTTGCATGGGAGACAAACCTCCTTTGAGCCTGGTTGGATCCAAGTCACCTTTTCCCTTTCTCACTGCCCTCCTATTTCTTATCAATAGCATCACTCACATTCACAAAGGCCTGGCCAGCAAGGTAAGAACAAGGCTCTTTCACTTCTACGTAAACGGTAATATACTTGTGAGGGAGGATAGTATTTGTATCTTTCCATGCTTAAAAGTGATGTTAGCAGGACTATTAAAAAAGGAATTGTTGTGTATTTTTCTTTTAAAAATATCGAGTACTTGGAGAAAAATACCCCTGTTTTCAGAGTAGCTGGGTCAAAGATCTGAAAAATACTTTGATGTATTTGAATTCCAATGTCCTTTTGACACTGGGAAGCTGGAATTACAGAGCAGGCAAGGAATGATGAAGGTTAGATAATTGTTGTTTGGCTCAGCAAAATAAATAGCAATGTTAGAGGAGGAAAGGGGTGGTTGAAATGTACATAAAAGAAAAATGGGATAACATTAAACAAAAAATGAGTGCTACAGTGGCTGAAGAGGTTTCTTCTGTTTATGGTCCCTTGCATTCTTAGAATGAGAGTGTCATAGAAGGATGCAAACTCTGAAAAGGAAATGGCAGAGCCCTAGAGAGATGGAGTACTTAGGAAAGCTTATGCTCTGTTATCTTATGTTGGGCTAGCTGGCTGGTTACTAATAGCAATATCTGGCCAGATGAAAGAAGAACTTCTTAAGCCACTGGCCAGACTTCTGCCTTACAAAATGCTACGGAAAATGTAGGCAGTAACTATTGGTTACGTGCGGTGGGGACTGTCATGATGGATGCAGGTGAGACTTGAGGCAGAAAAGCAGATACTTAAAAGGCTATTTTAAATTTTGGAGTAGCCAACAGGAATTCTTATGGGAGAAACTAGGGGTTAGGCCTTGGAGGGTGCTGTGTTTTACTTTCCTCCAAGAACAAACTGTCTTAATAGTATTTGTCTCCACTTCTGATTCCTTTATAGTACAAGTCTGTGCTGGATTTCAGAGGCTTGAAGGATTATCTGCATCAAAGTTGTCAGACCAGACCTCCCTCTATAACTCCCTCATCTGCATGGATCCTGCGCCATGAATATCATCTGCAGTACTTTGTGCTAGCTTTGGCTCGGAGAATGGTATCATGAGTCCTGTCCTTTCATTTCTTTCAGCTGAGGAATTGACTTTACCCTGGCCTTTCCAAGTCAGTGTGTCAGACTTGTGACTGGTCTTTGCATCCATGTTCTTTCTCATAACTGACTTAGGTCTGGTGACTCTTCAGCTGTCTTGCATGCTCTGTTAGCAAATAAGGTCTTTACAGGTACTGATGTGCTTATTTAGATCCAGATTCTTTGGATGGCAAAATTATACTTTTGCCTGTCTTTGGGCTTAGAGTGAGAACAAAGTTTTCAAGTGTGCTACTGAAAAAGAAGTCTGACACTGTAAGACAATCAAGGGAAGTCGAAAGATCTCAGCATGGATGCTAATGGTTCTTGCAGACTTACTTGGTCTCACATTACAGTGAGATCTATGTCTCTGTTGACCTTCCTATCCTCGTTGACAAATGATATAGTGCTTTTATCTGTTGTGTTGTTTCCTGTACAGGCAAGCACTTGTCCAGATTACACGCAGCATGCCTCACTCCATCACTGTGTTGCCATGGCATTGCTAAGCCGTCTGTTGCCAGGGAGTGAGCATCTGGCTTACGAGGTCCTGGTAGACCTTACCTTTAATCCAGAGTTTCTTCCGTAAGCTTTGCATTTTTTCTTTCTTTAGTGTCATATATGGGAGAACTGGGGAAAATTGAAAAAGTACATGTTGGCACTGTAATTTTATCTTCATAATTGGCCTGTATTTAAAGTCTAGTTACTCCTTGGCATTTTCTTCAGTCAGGGAGCCTTCTAATCAGACCAGCAATGTGGTTTCAGATTTATTTCCAGTGTAACAATATTGAGAAATGTGACCTTTTTTTTAAATCTCCTCCATGGCAAGAGTCCTGTGATTCCTGATAGAACTAATTCTCACTCATGCCCAGCATCTGCTGTCCTGAGAGTGGCGAGTCCAGAAAACACGTGGGAATTTTAATAAAACTTTTCTGGCTGTGTTAATCTTTCTCAAACCTTATGCAAGTACTTGCACAAACTTTTGCTGAGCTGACAATTGTGGTGTCTTCCACTTTGAACTAAAGTAAATCATGAGCATCTTGGATGAGAAGCCTCACCTGTCTGGCCAAGAAAATGGTAGCAGTTTACGTTGTTCATCACAATCTCTTTGAAATTTACCATAGCATATCCCTGTAGGAGGCTGGACCAAGGTGCTGCAAAGAGATGCTATAGTTTTCCCAAAAGAAGGAAAGTTTGTAGGTGGTTTTGTTTGCTTGGGTGTGAGATTTTGGTTTTGTTGGTTTGTAGTTTTTTTTATTTGTTTCTTTCAAAAAAGCATGCTATAGAACTACACTGGTGCCCAGACCTTGCTACTGCCATATGCAAAACTGCTGTTCTGAGAAATGTCTTATTGATTCATGTAGACCTTATATGATGTGTGATATTTCACCTCAGCACACTGACAGCTCTGGTAGGGCTTCTCTGGACAACAGTCTGCAGCAGACTGCTGGCATTGTGGGGAGGTTTTTCATGGCAAGGCCTTAGTGTTGCGAACTCCAAGTGTAGTTCTGTGAGTTCACTGTAAATGCCAAGATGATGCTTTGCAGGCATTCATTATGGCTGAATGCTATAGAGAGTGTTGTAAGTGCTGTCTGTGCTCATACTATTCTCCCTGATCCAGGAAGACTGTAGAGGTTAATTTCTGTGGCATTGTGTTTGTTAGGTCTTCTGGGGTTCGGGTTTTTTTGTTTTTTTTTTTTGTTGGTTCTTAAGTGGATGTTTATCTTACAGTGAAGGGAAAGCTGGAGGGCCAGAAGCAGCTGACTTCTCTGATATACTACATCTGGATACCAGTGCCAAACTGGCACAACCGGGCTCTGCAGCAGCATTTTCTTCAAAGGCTACTCGTGGTGTCCTGCTGAGAGAATCGTATGAGAATCTGCCTTCCATCCGCTCCTGCTACATTTCTCATTTTGTTCACTTGCAACCTACCCTTATGCGTTCCCAAGCATCCTACCAAGGACAGAATTACCTCATCCAGTCAATGCTGCTTCCTGAAGTCAGAGGGCCCATCCTGCCTTCAGATTGGCCATTCTTTCCGCTTATCAGCCTCTACAACAAAGTGACTAATGCAGAGACACGTGGGGCTGTACTGAACTCTCTCCCACTTGATCTTGTCAACACTGTAACCTGTAACCTCCAGTGGGTCTTGTTGCTAGAAACCTGGCGGTCTAAAACACTTCAGAGCATTCCTACTGCTGCCAAACTTGCACGTCTTATGTGTGTGTTCCTCACAGGCAGTGACCTCTTTCTAGAAACACCAGTCCACCACTACACAGCTGCCCTTCTCTCTGTGTATTGCCAGCCAAAGGCACTGGAATCCCTGAACTTGGATGCTCCTCTCCCTGGCTTGGCATCCTTCCATGATCTCTATATAAGTCTCCTGGAGCAGTTTGAAGGTGTCTCCTTTGGAGATCCGCTTTTTGGAGTGTTTGTTCTTCTACCTCTACAGAAGCGTTTCAGCGTTCATCTGCGTCTCTCTGTTTTTGGGGAGCACACAAGTATCCTGCGAGCACTGGGAGTGCCACTCCAGCAGGTAATCTTGGTTTATGGTAGCTGCTTGTCACTGTGTATTTCTGGGTTACTGTTGTCTTGCCTGTGTTTCTCCAACCTGGATATGGGCATCCTCCCAGCACTTCTTGTCTTTCTTGTCCCTCCTTGTCCAGTAGAATAATCATGGTTTCTTTGCTTAGAATATTTTCATTCTCTCTGAAGGAAGTCCAAAGCATCAAATGTAAAATAGGAGTGGAGAGGAATGTTCTTTTGATTTAGGGCTTTAGCAGCAGTAGTGTATACATTTTATTCTTTTAAATTGTGATCTAGCCTAAAGTTTGCTAATATGAAGATAACCTTTCCCTTTTTTTTGTTTTTTTTTCAAACAACTGTGAACCAGCATTTTACATGAGATCAGTGCTTTACACTGTGAGATTACAGCACTTGGGCTCTGGTTATAGTATTGCTGCAGCCAGTTTTTTCTCTATTATTATGGCCAGGTAAGCTTTTGTTTCATAAGCTAAGAAAGCCAAGATTATTCTGGTCCACTTATTTTGGTAGACTCTGTTCCCTGTTGTTTCCAGTAGCCTTTCCCTATTTCTGTTCCAGTTCCACTAGTATATGTAGGAACAGAGCCAAGTTTCATATTCTAGATGAAAACCTTGATTGTAACATCACATACTTTATTTTGATCCCTCAGCACCAGCTCTCTCAACACTGTCAGAATGGTGGTGTACATTACAATGGAGAGCATTTCAAAGCAGATTGTTTTCCATGTCCTTAGAATTTTTTAAATGACAAATACTTTGAACAATGTTTTCATTGCTGTGCTGCTTGAAAACAAACTATTGGAACATCTGAGCAAGATCACTTGAGGAAGTATTGTTTGTTTGCCTTTCCCTTTTTGTCTTGAGTTAAACATACCGTAGTGGTAAGTAGGAATACCGCAGCAGGTAGACTGCTTTTTGAATTGAGTAAAATCGATGATTGTCTTTGATCGTGCAAAGAAGCTGATCTAAAGTACGATGTGTAATTTTAGCCCTACGGAACTTATCTCAGAATTGAGAAGAATAAAAATTGGACTTTTGGAGAATGGAGAAGCAAACAAACAGGTTGTTATTAAAAGCTTTACTAAGCTGTTTTTTGAAGCTAGATAGCGAAGCCAGAAAATGTTGGAAACATCACTTAACAACAACAGTAATTGTGGCATGTATACCTGCTTTCCTTTTCTGTCTAAATGCATGGGTCAGTGGTGCATTAGCAGGTTGTGGTGCTGGTCAAAGTACTCAGTCTTCTCACTTTGAAACTGCTTTTCTTACCTGTGCCAAAAAGCAACTGCAGTGGTTTAACCAGTAAAATATTTCTTCATAAAACTGAAGAGGTCTTGAGGATGCTTTGTCAAAGGCATGTCACATTAGTCAGTGTGGGCAGTAACAGCTCTGCTATCGAGGTACGTTGTGTTATATGGGAGTATGCATATAGACAACAGGCAAAGGACACCCTGAAGCTGTGAACTTCCCCTTACTATTTCCACCTTGATGAAGATTGTGATGTTGCCTCTGGGTGGGTTTGTTGCAGTTTCCTGTGCCTCTCGAGCGTTACACTTCTCCTTCAGAGGATAACCTGAACCTCCTGCAACTCTACTTCCGAACATTGGTTACTGGTGCGTTGCGCCACACCTGGTGCCCTGTTCTTTATGTGGTGGCTGTAGCTCATGTGAACAGCTTTATTTTCTCTCAAGACAGCACAACACAGGTAAGTAATAAATAACAGAGTCTCAGGGTTGGAAGCTTTGGGGTTTGAATCTGCTCTTCCCAATGGTGTGGCTTGTGGTGAAAAAAAGGTTGTAAGCAAATGTTTTGAGGACTGGTCAGCTATTTGAGAGTTGACATATGAAAGCAGACAGCAGCATGTTCATTATACCCTAAGGTACTTGTATAAGTGATATCCTACACAAACCTTCAAAGCCACCAAGTAGGGTTATGGGGATGGCCTAGTAAAGAATGAAGCAGAGTGACTGAGGGAGATGATCAGGCAGAGAGTGATTATAATAGGTTTAGTCTGCCTGGGGCAATCTTAAGGTGAAGAGTGCACTGTGGTTTTACCTTGCTTGAACAACCAAGCAGAAGCTCTCACATGGCCTTGGGGCTTGTAACAATAACAACTTGTGCTATCACTTCAACTCTGATCTACAATTCCACCAGAAAGTTGACAGAGTCAACTGAGTTTCCGGTCATGCAGGATCCAGGCAACAGCCGTCTTGAGCCCTTCCTGATGGAACTAGCTGTTCTTTGATGCATCATCGTAATGAGCAAAGCATCCTCCTGGAGTGCTGTACATACATGAGCAAAAAGTATCGTTGTGTCATATTAAGCTAAGTATGTGTTTTGTTCCCAGGAGACTGATGCTGCTCGGAAAAGCATGCTACAGAAGACTTGGCTGTTGGTGGATGAGGTAAGATCTGTGAGATTCAGTCTGTGCCACAGGGATTTAAGCTTTCAAGACACAATACTTACAGGTTTACCTTTGGCTTTTGAAATTTGTGTTTAACTACCTTGCTAATTTGAGAATAAGAGCAGCACAAATTTGATGTGCGATAGCTATGAATACTGTGATCCATTTCTTGTAGTAATTGATTCAAAGCCCTGAGCCTGCTGGAGCCTAGATGAATCTCCTGTACTTCATTTCCATGCCTCTTGACAAAGCAACATTGTATTTAGATAGTGAGAGGCCCTGGAGGGAATATTCCAGCACAACTATGAAGAGGTGGTCAGCAGGGGTCTCCCTTAACTCTTAGCTGGTTGTTTCCACTAGAAGAACAAAACAGATAAAAGGTTTCCTTTTTCTCTGGGACCTTGCCAAAGTATCTTTTGTTTTGCAAAGTTGGGTCATTTGGCCCTCTATGTTTAGCATCCGGTGTAAATTCTTACATAACACTCAAAACTCCACTTGTGCATCTGACATGAAATCATTGTGAGGGGTTGTTGAGGAGACGATGGAGTTGTGTTCTGAAGAGGAAATCTCATGTAAATCAAGTGAATTTTCTTGGAAGAAACTCTCCTTTTGTAGCTTTTCTATTGAAGACAATATAATTAAATATGTTGGGCGTGATGGAATTGTACTGTTCAGCAGATTGCTATGTTGAGTTGATGACAGGGTGGAAAAGAATAGATTATTTTCAGGTATACTTAATGGCTGCTGTTTCTCTCTTCAGACCTTGAAAAAGCATCTACTGTACTACAGAGTGCTGAATGCAGAGAACCCTTTGGGATTTGATCTTTATGAGCAGCTCCCTCCCATGCGACTCAAGTACCTGCAGATGGTGACAAAGAAAATAAGGATAATGCACCAGCACTAGAATAGCAAACACTTGTGCAAGAAAAGGGCCAGGAGGCAGAATGGAAGAGCTCACTTTATGCTTCGCCAATGAAACTGTGTGCATTTCAGACAATTTCAATGACTTATCTGGACACTCCTGGCATCTTCAGCAAGTGCAGCACTAATAGAATGCTCCCAACCCTGCAGAACAATACACACCATCTCAAGATATGGCAATATGTGTGTGTAACCTCTTTATGATTAATGGTGGAGCATTTTCGTCTGTTCTCTTTCAGGCTGTTCTGCTTCGCCACAGAGAAGGTGAGAATGTGTCTTGAGAGGCACTGGACTGTTGAATAAACTGAAGGAAGCGGAAAAGCTATTTCATGCAATCATGCGCTGTAGGCTGTGGGTTCTCAAGATGTCTCTTTCCCTTGGGGTTTTTTTTTCAGGTGTGGGGTTTTTTTTTTTTTTGTATCCTGAGTTTTGAATATTCCTTTCCCCAAACAATCCCCTGCAAGTAAACTGACAACAGAACAGGGAAGAAGTTGATCCTTGGTGCTTTGTTGGAAAAATGTATAGACAAGCAGTTTCTCCAGGGCAATGTTCTGTGCACACAATCAGTCCCACAGACAGGTTGTGTCAGGCCTCTAAGAAATAGTAGTTCCTCATGGAGTGCTACAAACCCTTGGCTATCTTTTGCATAGTCCCTAAATTGCTCTCTTGTCTACTTTAATTTGGTTACATGTTTAACAACATCAAAAATAATTTCTTTGCAGGGCAGTATGTTTGGCAGTAACCACTCCCCAGTGGGTTTTCCCCCACCCCCAGAGATGGAGGAAAATAAAGTATCTGCTTGTTTAACTAGAGTGTATATTGGTTGCCCTCTGAGAAGAGTTGAACATAAGTTAAATATGAAAGTGGAGTTCCTAAGCATAAACCTAATTTTAAAAATTCCTAATTTGATCCCACTTCTACATCCAAATTCTGTATCCCTCATACACAAGGACAACAAATGTAGTGCCCTAAAAGGCTCATCACAAGTGCCTGATCAAGTCTAGAATTTGCCCTAGGTGTGATCTCACTGGATGTTTCATTTATATCTAATTAATTTTGGCCGAACTATGCCCACTATGGCACACTTCTGCTTGGAGAACTTACTTTTAGGAACAAACCTTGTTCAAGTTATTTCTTTTGTTTTCTTCTTACAAGTAAATTTTTTTGAATGTGCAGGGTCATGCCTGGCCTGAAGACCTATGCTTCTTTCTTTGGCTGTCAAACAAGCCAAGGTACCCTTCCTCCAAAAAAACCATGCCTCTTTTAACCTTGCTACAGTGAATGTCCTAATAAGAGCATGAAACACTTCATAGGCCCACTTATAATTGTTGACATTGCTCCAGACAGTAAACAAATTCCAGCTAGCCAGTCCCCCATAGGTTGCCGGAAAACATGCAGTTTCATCTTTTTCTCCCCTTATTTCAGATAGGACATAGGTGGAATTGATGTTTCATTTTAATCTTTTTTTTCCCTCCCACCCACTGCCCTCCCTACAGCTTTTGATCTGTGGTTTCTCTCTACTACTTACCAATGGCACATAAAGTAACAAAAGCACAGTGCTCAACATGGTTTGTTTTCATTGTTAATTATTTTAAAAGTACTTGATGTGATAAAAAATGTCATTTAAATACAATTCAAGTTTCTATTCTGTCAAGAATGTGGGAGCCCAGCAGTTGTCTTTCAAGTGCACTGGATGGTATTATTTAAGGATTTTTAGCCGCCCATGTAAGAGCAGCCTTCATCAAGGACTTTGCCTTTTGGTTTTCAGACATCCAGTTAAAAAGACTCTTCCAGCACTTTGTGCAATGCAAAATCGAGTTTTCTAGTGTTTACATGTTGTAAATAAATACCTTGATAGCTCTGAAGGTTTTTTTGGAACTATGAGAATACCCTCATTTATTTAAATCTTTTGTGAGTTTGGATAGTTCTGTTTGCAGTTTATCAGCATTTGGGAATGCCGTTGCTCTGAGGAAATGCACCAAGCCTTGGAGTTGTGAGAGGTCTTCAAGCCAAATGCATCATCCTAATGTGGTGGGTTGGTAACACAGGACAACCAAATGCTGTGTGTACTTGGGGCGCGTGCAGGGGGAGTATAATGTGACTTGTCATGTGTCGCAGGTCGAAACACAGTGAAAAACTGTCCAGGGATGGTATTTATGGATGATGAGAGAGGAGGTGGATTTCATGTGTTTTGTGAACTCTGGGAAGGACAGAATTCAGCTTTTACCTCTTTCTCCAAAGCCCCTTGCGTTCCCAGGTGTTCCTCAAGCCATCAGGGAATGTCCAGGAAATGCCTGCATCTTATGGCATGAAATTCTGTTGTAAATATCAGCAGTGGAGAGAAGCAAAGGACCTCAAATCATTTTGCAGGGCACACTTGTGTACAGGACATTCTAAGGATGCTGCATGTGAGCCATAAACTTTCAGAACTAGCTGTCACTTGAGATGGTACAGCAATCCTAAGCTTGAATTTTTTACAGCTTTGAGCAGCCTTGTACCAGACCTCTCTGCAGAACACTAGAGGGCATTACTTTATCTAGTTTAAACACAAACTTTCTCCGTGTCACTTGCAACCAAGACTTTAATGAGAAGCCAAAAGCCAACCAGTCCTTAAACCTGGTTTCAGTTGTTGGCGTTTTTTATTTTTGGGTATACCTTTAGAGAAAGTGTGGAGAATTAAAAACTTTTTATGGGATTGTTTGCTAAGAATCATTCAGTGCTTTGCCAGCAGGAGCATTTTGGGAAAATGCTGATAGAGTGAAGAGAAGCTTAAAATTTAACTGAATGCAGTTTAAGTGAAGCAGAGCTGAAGTGTGCTAGTTCTGTTAATCCATTTAAATCCCAGTTAGAATAAGTGAGGAGACAAAAAAAAGGGAAACTGCCCTCCAGATGCGTGTGACTTCTTAGCCCCTTGCCAAAAGCCTAAGATTTCTTTGAGAAGAAAATAGTTCTACTGAAATTAGACACATGAATATGTTTCTGGGGCTCAAGTGGTTCTGACTCAGAACAGCTTATGTTGTCTGATAACTGATCAGGAGACAAAGCACCCCACAACAGATGCTATCCTTTAATTTGTAGAAAGAAGAAAAAAAGACATCTTCTGGTCCATAGTAGCAAGAAAATGCTTGGTTTCATCTAAGTTACCAATACTATCCTGTGTAGGAACAATGGGAATCTGTATTGCAACAGAACAAATGTATTCAGGTTAACATGAGTGCTACCACACAGCTTGCAGAAGACAACCATGTGTTCAGGCCCAGTGAGCATGGGTTTATGAAAGGCAGGTCCTGCCAAACTAACCTGGTCTCCTTCTATGACAAGGTGACCCACTTAATGGATGAGGGAAAGGCTGTGGATGTAGTGTACATGGACATCAGTAAAGCCTTTGACACTATTTCTCATGATATTCTGCTTGAGAAGCTGGCTGCCATTGGCCTGGACAGGCACACCCTCTGCTGAGTTAAAACACCAGATAGAGGGCTGGGACCAAATAGTTGTGGTAGATGGAACTAAATCCAACTGGAGGCCGGTCACAAGTGGTGACCACTAGGGCTCAGTGCTGGGTCCAGTCCTGTTCAACATCTTTATCAATGACCTGGAGGAGGGGATTGAATGTACTCTTAGTAAGTTTGCAGATGACACGAAGCTGGGAGGAATTGTTGATCTGCTGGAGGACAGGGAGAATCTACAGAGGGATCTGAACAGGCCAGATTGATAGGCTGAGACCATTGGGATGAAGTTTAACAAGGCCGAGTGCCAAGTCTTGCACTTGGGACACAACAACCCTATGTAGTGCTACAGGCTTGGGGAAGAGTGGCTTGAAAGCTGCCTGGCAGAGAAGGACCTAGGGTGGATGGCTGACCATCAGCATTATGCTTATATGGCTGAGAAAGCCAATAGCATCTGGGCTTGTATCAGAGACAGCATGGCCAGCAGGACCAGGGAAGGGATTCTGCCCCTGTACTTAGCACTGGTGAGGCCACACCTCGAATACTGTGTTCAGTTCTGGACCCCTCACTACAAGAAATACAGTGAGGTTCTGGAGTGCATCCAGAGAAAAGCAACAAAGCTGATGAAGGGGCTGGAGAACAAGTCTTATGAGGACCAGCTGAGGGGACTGGGTTTGTTTAGCCTAGGGAAAAGGAGGCTGAGGGGAGACCCTATCACTGTCTACAACTCCCTGAAAGGAGGTTGTAAAGAGGTGTGCATTGGTCTCTTCTGCTAAGTGATAGGATGAGAAGGAATGGCCTCAAGCTGCTCCAGGGGAGGTTCAGATTGGACATTAGGAAAAATTTCTTCACTGAAAGGATTATTGGACACTGGAACAGGCTGCCCAGGGAGGTGGTTGAGTCACCATCCCTGGAGGTATTTAACAGATGGGTAGATGCAGTCTTTAAGGACATGATTTAGCAGTGGACAGGCATGGTTGGATCTGATGATCTCAAAGGTCCTTTCCAACCAAGCAGTTCTATGAAATTCAATATGGGCTGTACTGGAAGACAGCAACAATGTGGTTTTAGAAATAAGCGGTTGATTGGACTGGAGATGAGTTAAAGATACTCTTCTAATATTGCTGTTGAGTTGGTAGGTTAGGTGGTGGGGTTGTCTGTTTTGCATACCATAACTTAAATGGCAACAGTTTTTTGCATTGTCCTGAACCTTTCTTTGCATTTTGAAAGGGGACAGAGTCTTGCCATCAGCTTGGATGCATGTCCTTTTCAGTGCAGAAGAAATGGAGTTGATTCGTGATCCTTCAACTGTGAGTGGTTTCAGTTCCCTAATTTTAGGATCCCTATGTGGTGATTTGGCTCACTTTGCTGAGTAGGGACAGTTCCAAAAGAATATGCAGGCAACTCAGTAGCTGGCTGTACCACACACAGGGGTAGGACAAAGACTGGCAGAAGAAAGGAAACAGGAAAGGAAGAAATCAAAATAGGACCAAAACCACATTGTATGGGAACTTTTTAACAGCAAAACATATATGAAGCATTACGTGATTAAAGCACTTGTATTCTGCTGTATTTATTGACTACTTCAGTTTGACAGTGGAATTTAATAATCCGTTTCTGACTAATGCATTCTGTCTGGTTCATTAGTAATATCAGGCAAACCCCAAACATCTTTTGCTGATGAAGTCATGGACAGATAGAACAAGCCATAAGATGTGGGTGTATAAATATACTGTGGGTCAGACAAATGTGTTTCTTCTGGTGTCAGACAGAAAATACAGCAGAAAAGCATGTTAATTCTTGCTTTTGCTTCTTCCTAGTTCTATGAAGATCTCATGAATGAAGTGATGCTGTCTCCAACTGATAATCAAATCTAAGGGCAAAACATGCTTCCTTTCACCTTACAGAAGCTCATATAAGCTCCCTTCATACAGCCGGTCCTCTGATATCCCTTGTAAAAATAATTTTATGGTAATTTACTGCCCTTTGCCATAGTTTTTTAAAAGTGGAATTTTTATTCCCCACTTTGAATGGAGAACATGGATGAAGGTATGGTACCATTTTGTGTGATGAGCAATGCTTGCACACAGGGGTAAAATGGCCACCCTTTTTTTTTTTTGTGGTAATCTTGAGTCTTAAATCAGCTATTGCAAGCATGCTGCATGTGGATTTCTGGCTAGCCCCAGACCAAAGTGGAAAAAAAGAATGAGTAGACCAAATTCAATCCAACTGAAGTTGTGGTGTGCAAAACAACCAGATGCTCCACCAGCAGTGTTGTGGTGAGCCTCTGGGTCCCTGTTGTCCATCTCTTTTAGGTGTGTATGGGCAGATGTCCATAAATAACACATGTGACCTGCTCATTCAGAAACCTTACAGCAGACTTAACTTTTAAGGCTGAAATTCTCAGGTTACCTGCAGCATAGGTAGTGTGAGCACACCATAGTGTTTGGCTATGATCTGTCAGATATTTGATAACACTTTAGCAATTAATCTGATGGATCTGTGTGCTGAAAGGAAGACCGATACTTGTGTATCAAGTGACTTTTCTTCACTGTTATTGCTTCCACCATGGTAAGCTTTCTGTCTCACTCAATAATAAGCACATTTCCAAAACAATATTCTAGGCTTCCTCAGTGCCTATGGGCTTTTGTTAGCAGCTTCCATTAAATGCACATTCAAGGTGGCTCTTGGATCTCTTCAGAGCATCATAAAGTGCAAAGAACTGTGAATTAACCTCAGGTATCCTTTTGCTGGCACTGAATTTCAGTTTCAGAGGAGTTCTGGTTTACATCACACCACAACAATATAATGACAGCCAACGTGAGTGTGCTGTGCAGCTGTGAAAATATGTTGTTAACATCCTTCACAAAGAAGCAGCTTCCTACTCTTGACATCAAGAATTCTTTCACTATAGATTATCAAAACTAAATTTAGAATGATACAAGGGTTTCTGCTGAAGTATTGTCTCATCTCTGACATGAGTGTCAGCTCACTCACAAAACATTAGTTGTGCTGACACCCAGAAGATGCCACAGATGGTGGCTCATTTTTATTCCTCTTGGTACTGTCTGCCATAAGATGGATCAGTTTTGGATCATTGAATTTATTTGGGCAGAGGCTGCCATAGCTCTCCTCCTGTCTGTCCACTGTGAAAAGGAGTGGGAGAAAAGGGCATATAAAGCATCCATTTTAGTATGTTTCTCTCTCTCTTTGGTACTGTTTCATGAACACTTAGAATATCCATGGAGGAGAGCATGGGCTTGCTGACCATGCTTCTTTGCAATGAGCTCTTATCAGCAAGTTTTATATTGTATAGCCATCTCTGAAGCTCAAATTCTTCGTGGTAATGGGCGTACCTCTTTAGTAACAGAACAATTTGCAGGTTAAAAGTAGGATGCAGAGTTTGGCTACCAGTGGACAGCAGTGAGTGTGAATAACTACTCTGCATTGTAAGTCCGTTTCATTCTCTGTGTACGCTGGTTCCATGAAGGCCCAGCATTTGCACTGTTGGAAAAGTTAGCAAGTGTGTGCCCACATGCATTTTGCAGACCTCCTCTACAATTAGTATGTAATTGCCAGTATTGTCTTAGGAACAATAAATTGTCTTCTTGTACAAGTGTCTTCTGCTAGTGAGATACTCTTTAGGTTAAGAAACTATTATCATTTTGCAACCAAATTTTCCCTTTGGACCATCAATATTTGCTTGCTGCTTTCTGTAACCATTTCAGTCATTCCTATAGCCAGTTGCAGATGGAAGAAAAAAGCAATAAGCCCATAGCTAACACTGAGTTCTTTAAACCGCAAAATGCAATTTTATGTTCATACTAAATGTTTTCCCGAATAGTTTCTGGTCTAAACTAGAGAGAAAATATGATGCATTCCAAAAAGACCAATAGCCTGAGATCAAGATAATCTCTGGTGATGTGGGAGACCCTAATTACTGGCCTAAGCTCTGTTCTGATGTGAAAGGTGTTCCAAATTTTCTGATGTTTCCACTTTTTTTTTATGTTACAATGAATTCAAATGTGACAGTGTCAAAATTGTACCCAAAGATGAATTTTCACTTTCTGCTTCATCCTCAACAGGATACTAAGGAAGAATTAATTGTTAAATGAATAAGGTTCTTAGAGTGTGATAAATTTAGTTTGTGGGTTTGTTCATTAGGCTTCTTTTTTTGGTAACTGCATGTTTTCTAACAAATTGTACTGAATCAGTAACTGGAAAATACTCCCCCAGTCTCCTTACTACATGCTGTGAGCTGAACTTCACTGGTGCCTTTTTTGATTGCCAGCTTTGTTTTCAATGTGAGAAGAACAGGAGAGAGCGAACATAGAAGAGTCCCACTGCGGTTGTGCTCTCTTGATTTCAGGGCACATGGTTTTACCAGGAAGTTGCATGTGTTTTAAAAAAACAACCCATCAAATGCTGTTATTCTGCAGGCTCTTCCAAGAAGCAAGCTTCACCACAAGAAACTACTTGCTCTTAGATCCCTTTTTTAGTATCTCGGTTTTGCTTAAGTAGTGAGACTTCAGGTAAGTCAATAGTGAAGACCAGGAAAATGGTAACTGAACAGGCTTTCCTGGTGAAGAAATCATAGATTTTCTGCTTTGAGAAGATGCAGGTGAGAACATCTCTAAAATCATCTGCAGATTAGCCTTGATCTATTCCTCAGGGAATATATTCTTAGATTTTAATGGGAGTAGAACCATGGCCCCTGTTTAGTAATGCCAAAGGATCACAAGAAGTAAGTACAGTAAGTAACCATAATTGAGTGCTTCTTTGAGAACAAGCTCTCTTTTTCATGTAGCTGCGAAATAATAACATATTTGCCTTGACAGATAGTTGAGAATGGAGAGCTCAGTTCAAAATCAGCCTTCATGTTAAGCTCATGTTAAGACACTGCATCTCAAAGCTTAATCTTTCTGGTGACAGATATGTTTGTTCTCTTAGTTTTTATTATAATAAAAATTACACGCTATTTTACTACATCCATACTTCATGTCTTGTAGCTCAAGCTTTGTGTGCCTTCAGGATTTTAGTGCTCCTTTATTACTCTATGAGATAATTATTGATTCTGTTGGGAGAATAACTCTTTATTGAATGCCACTGTTGATGCTTCCCTTCAGCTGTTTGGTTTCATCTGGTCTTTCATCCACTCCTATGGATTTCCATATTGAATGAATTATAAGGAGCTTTGGGACCCCTGGTGATAGTATTTGTAAAGAAATTATGAAAATGAGACATGCTTATGAGTCATCCTTGATGAAAGCTGGAAGTTGTGCTTAGGATGAACCCATGTGTTTTCCTCTAAAGATTATCGAAGAGCCCTATACTTATGTTTTGAAAATTTACTGGTTTGACCTACCTATAGTTTCACCTACTGACCATCAATGAGTTCAGTGGCCATAATTCAGGCAATATCAAGCAGTCCTAGACTTGTTTCTGTCCCTTTTTGATATCGGTGGCAAAGGCACAAGCATTCTACTCTCCTGCATTTGCAGTTTATCTGTTAGCTCTCAAAATTTGGGAAGCTCTAATTTATAACTACACGAGTGTGGGAAGAGTTTCAGGAAAACACCATAATAAATTTCTTAGCTGTTGTGCTATGCATCTCCAAGTTCCTCAGTAAACGTTATGGTTCATAACCCCCTTACAGGAGTGGCAGTGAGTGTATATACAAAGACTACTTTACCTAATGCGAAGACTGGGAGGACTTAGAGTCATGTATTACAGCACACAGAATTGCCACACTGTTTTAGCTTGGAGAACAGGGAGAGTACTGCATTTAGATGAATCTGTAAGACTGATTTGAGGTGGTTACCTAAATTGGATTGTTTCCAGACCGGTGGAATTTACAACTCTCTTTTCAAAAAAAAAGCATTATAAGATCTTTAACAATCACACAAGGTCAGGACCCAGTTTTATGTCTCATCTGAAAAACTTTGAATTTATAAATACTGATCTGTCATTGTGTGATTTGACTATTTCTTCTAGAGACTGCTTTATTTTAGAAGACGTCTCTGTAGCCAGGAGTCTAAATGACATCAAAGCTTGTAGTCCTTGCCATATTCCTTGTCTGAGGAGGTTTCTAACAAGTTTTTGTTCTGATATAACTTTTTGGTTAGTTTTTCCCTATTCATGGCAGGCCAAAGTGAGATACTGAAGAATATTTTCCAGTTCATATGTCTCTTATTTGCTGCCATGTACCAAACTTCTTACTGATCTAGGCCTGAAAATCAGTCAGTTCCTGGGTAGTTCAGAGGGGTATCCAGTTCCCAATGCTTTTCTGAGTGAGCTCATCTTTCTGTCAGGTATGACCACCTCTCTGAAAAGGCCCCTTGTTCCCAGTTACTGTAAAACTGCAGCCATAGCAAACTGTATAAATGCAGCAGGTCTGTATAACATGCCAGAATGTCTTTAAGCATTTCAGTGTTACCTGTTTTGTCTGTGCATGTGTAAACAAAACCTTTCTGGTAAACCTAGCTCCACTCTGAAAAGGAATGTCCAAGGGAATTAGTGGAGCTTTCCCTCCAAACTACTCTTGGGGTACTATGTATAACTTAGCAAGTGTTTTTCTTTGTAGCAGAGGTATAGAGTATGGACCCAGCTCACAACTTCATTGTCTGATATCCACACTGCCCACAAAAGTGCACCCACTGTAGAGCTGTTTGATAGCACAAAAGTGTGTACTCATGTAGTTCCCATCAATGACCTGTTTGGCCTGAAGCAAGGAAATGTGTCTCTTCAGTAAGTTCTCCCTGACTGAGACAGATGTTACGAGATGGGAGAAAACTAACAAAGGAAAATGCTTTCCTATTTCAGGGTGCCCAAAGAATGAGTTATGCTAAGTCCTTCCATCTGTTTATTATGAAGTTTTGTTCAACCCAAAGACAACACTGCTGCACATCATCTGTGCTTTTAGTAGCCAACTTCAGCAGCAGCAGATGAGGTGGATTTCAGGATGAAATAAATTTGTTAAGATATAAAAGGCTTTTCTCTCTCGAATCACCGATATCTTATGACTCTTGATTTGATTTAGAAGCTATTTAGGATGCTGTAGTCATATGCTTGGCTGGCAGTCATAGTAACCTCATTGCTGATGTGCCCATGAATGGCAGACTATGAGTTGGTCACACCATAATGTTGAAAGTCAAATACATTGTCTGGGGGACTTGGTTGGCACCAGCAGTGAAACAGGATGTATGAGCTTGTAGTGAAACGTAGGACCAAATTGGTCATTTTTTAAGAGGTGGGTGGAGAAGGAAGCCACGTACAAAAAATGAAAGTGTAACTAGTGGTACTGTGCATCAGTCAGTTTCTGAATCATCTGGAGGAGGTAAGTCAGCAAGGCGTACTTGTCTAGGGGAAACTTCTTGTCCCAGAGCTCTGAGCTGGCACAGAAAATTTGAAATGCTTGCTTCATGCTTTTGTTGTCTGTGCACTGTGTTTAGAACAGAATAGACTATTTCAGTTGTAAGGGACCTACAACAATCATCCAGTCAAACTGCTTGACCACTTCAGGGCTGTCTAAGCATGGTGTCAAGGACATTATCCAAAAGCTTCTTAAACACTGACAGGCTTGGGGACATGGACAACCTCTCTAGGAAGACTGTTCCAGTGTTTGACCACTGTTTCAGTAAAGAAATGCTCCCACATGTCCACTCTAAACCTCCTCTGGTTGGAATGGTTAGACTTGATGATCTGGTGGGTCTCTTCCAACCTGGTGATTCTATGATTCCCGTGTGCCCTATCGCTGGACATCAGGGAGCAGAGATCCACCCCACTTCCTCTCCTCAGCAAGCTGTAAAGAGCAATGATGTTGCCCCTTAGCCTCTTTTTCTCCAAAGTAGACAAGCCCAAACTCCTTAGCTGCTCCTCATAGGACTTTCCTTCCAGCTCCTTCACTACCTTTTTGCTCTCTTCCGGGCACAATCAAAGATCTTCACATCCTTTTTAAATTGTGGGGCCCAGCACTGCACACAGGACTAAAGGTAAGGCTGCACCAGTGCTGAGAACAGTGGCATAATAACCTCTTGTGAATGGCTGGTTATGCTGTGTTCATTTGATGCCCTCCAGGCCAAGGGTTCGCCCATTTGGTTGCCAGGGCACTGTTAACTCATGGAGCATGCTGCCAACCAGCAGCCTCACATCTCTTTCAGCAGGGCTGCTTTCCAGCCACTCCTCTCCCAATTAATAATCCCAATTAATGTGTCTAGCATTACTTCTTCCTGGGTGCTAAATTTCACCCCATTAATCATAGTCCCATCTCCAATCTATCTAGATACCCCTGTAAGGCCTCTTGTCCCTCAAGAGAGTTGACAACCTCTTCCAGTTTTGGATCACTAGCTGTTGTGCTTTGAATTAAATTAGAGTCAGTTCTGTGACTCTAACTCAGTCTTGCTTAAGTAACTTCATTTTCTGAATGCTAACTCCATGTTTTTCAGCCTTTAGGATCCTGATGAGATGCATCTGCCACCATGACTGACTCCCAAATGACTATTGCTGCAAGTGTGCGATGTGCAGACCAATACAAATATATTTTTAGGCTGGTTCCTTCAGGAATGAGGTCTGGGGAGTCCCACTCTCTTCAGACTTCCTCTAATAATGTTTGGACCCTCAAATCAATTTGAAAACAATGTAGCAGAACAGAAAGCAAATATATCAAGTCCCGGTGTGTTTCGTAGGAACTAGTGGGTGAGTAGAAGAGAAGGAAGCATCTGTTAGTGCCTCTGCTGAGAGAAGAATTTGGCTATTTCTCCTCATGTCTGCTCAGTCTGATAGAACCCACCTGGTCAGTTACACCTTCTTGCAGGCCATTCAGTAGCCCTGTCATCCAGAATGGCCACAGAGCATCCTGCCCTTCTGGCATGCTACCCTGTAAAATGGGGAAAAGCATGGGAGCCTGAAACTACTAAGGTAGGTTTCAGAGATGTGGCAGGGAATTTAGAAGGTGATAGAGCATAGGAAACTGAGCTTTCTTCGTCCAACTGTTCATAGAATAAGATTTTTTTATTACTATTTTTTCCATTACAGTAACTGCTGTACCTGTGGCCCATGTATATCTCTCAGGGAAATCATGGTGCTAATTTATTGACTGGCAGGAATTCAGAAAGAAAGAATCTCAAACACCTGGGATTCTGTTAAAGCATTTTGTACACAGCAAAAGCGATGAAAAATGCATTTGCATTGGTGTGCACAAAGGTGCTATCACATAGTCTGTGGCTGCGCAGGAGGGCTGCATATTGTAAAGAAGTGGTGAAGCTGAGGAGCTGTGTCCTGGGCAGAGATGAGTATTGCTGAAGGGCTGCTTGTGTTTAAAGCCTTGACTAATGATCTAGAAAATAACAAATAGCCCATTAGTTCACTGATGCTGCTAATGTGGAAAGCATTGTGAGTACCAGATAAATACAAAGGCAACTAAAAGTCTTGGCATCTGGGCAGAAGTCAATACAGCAGAATTAAAACAGGGGGATTACATTAAACATGGCTTAACTGGAGGTCCGCTTGGGCTCCTTAGGAGCAAATCAACAACTGGAATCATTTGGTTTAGGTGTGCAGAGACAGCAACCTCTTCCCAGGGATCAAGGCGGTGACAAGCTGTATCACTTTATGTAATTTGTAGTTGATATCCAAGTGACATCCCATGGCAAAACTCCCCTGAACAAGTGTATCCTATGAAAGAGTAGAGAGAGTTTCAAAGGCAAAGTACAGTGTATTTGAACTGTGGTAATGTGATCTTTTATGTAGAGCTCAGAAAAGGGTCAGAGACACTAAAGAACTAGGACCTGTTTAGGAAAGCTGAAAAGAACAAAGTAGGTTATTGCTACACCTTACAAAATATAATTAAAATAAAATTAAAAGAACAGCTTCATATTATCTTGTAAGAAAAAGAGGGGGGAAATACCAGAGAGAAACTACTGTGGGAGAAGCATTCACAGAAGATTAATGGGGATTAATGGGAAGAAAATATGTCCAGATGGCATCCCTATTATTTATTGTTTTGTTCTGAGTGTGGGCTTGTGCAAAGAAAGACCTGCATTATGATGGTCAAAGACTGAGAAATTCTCTGCTTAGCTTGGAACTGAGAAGAAACTTGAAGACCCTATTTCCTGGTAGGCTTAGAGGCATTCTTCTCTTCTGCTAGAAAAAAAATATTAACAATGATATCTCTCTGATTCTTCATGTCTAGACTTTGATTGTGTTTGGTTTTGGTTTCTTTCCAGCAGGAACAATTTCTCACCTTTGGCCTTCCGCGTATATTTTGATGAGATATTCAGGTACACATGCATTTTCCCAGAAAACCTCAGATGTGTCAAGCCGCAGCAGAGGGACAGGCTGTGGTACCAGATTGTGTGGCACTGTGAATCCTTTCGGGACTGAAGCACAGAGTTAATGTTAATTTGCCTGAATGGGTCCTGGAGGCAATGCATAGGCTTCAGAGGGGGTATTGGTAATACTGCTTTGTCTCTTCAGAGAATCATAGACATACTTGATTTTACAAGTTATTTTCTCTGACTAGGAAGCACAATGCTTTCTTTCCTTTCAAATGTACCTTAACTGCTGGTTGATTTTTAAGCAATCTGTTTTCCAGATATGATCTTTCAGCACTTCGGCCCCTCAGGTTCCTCTACCCTCTGTAGTCTCTTCTGTGGGGTGCCAGGATGCAGGATACTATCTTACTTTCTCCAATACCTTTCTTTCTGTCAAGTCTTTGACCACTAATTCTTGCAGTCATTTCTGTTTGATGGAATAATTGCAAACTCACTCACTGTGCCTAGGTTAGGGGGTGGGGCAGGAAGAAATCAATCTTCTGTGTCATTAAAAGTACAGTCAAAAAAAACCCCAAATGATTCCCTTGTGGGTACCCATGACTTTAATGTCCTTTTCATGTAGATTGATTGTTGCTAATGAACAAGCTGTTTATTTAGGGCTCTTAAATGAAGTATTAGCTTCAGGGGTAGCCACTAGAAGAAGGGATGGGAGAAAGGAAAAGGATGGAAGAAGCATGTGTGATACCATAAGGATGCTCATATGAATTGTATTTTGGTTTTATGGGTTGTTTGGGTTTTTGTTGTTTTGGTTTTTTTTTTAAGATAGAGGAGCTGCTCTACTTTGTGATCCTCAAGCATCTCCTCTGTCATTTGCAAGGTCAGTATTTCCTGTCTCACTTGAAGAGGGTGCTCTCTGACCAATGAGGCATGAAATAGCAGTCAGAGAAGAGCTTGATAAATATTGATTCAGAAATTGCTATGGCTGCTGACTCTGCGATTGGCCTGTTTATGTATCAAATGCAAGAGGAATGGAAAGAAGTCACCCATTTCTCTGAGATGGTGGCACATGCATTTTTTCAATGCTGTCCTGGATATTTAAGAGGAAAGGGGCTGAAAGCTCGACTCCAGTGTGTTTTTCAGGATAGCATTAATCCATTACAGTAGATGAGATTTTGAAATCCTTCCCCCACCACTCCCCCAGGAACCTTACCTTCTTAGTTTCATTAAACTCAGTAAGGATGGTTACATTGTCCTGCTAGGAGAAGGAAAGTTTTCTGGTGGAAGAAGGATAGGCAGTTTTCTACTTCGGAGAATATGTGTATAGCATTAGAATTAAAATGAGTACATGCTGCCCATGCTCTAAATTGAATGGATTATGTCTCTCTCAGCTACGAGCCTGAAGCTCTGGTTCCCTACTGACTAGTCTACCCCTCCTACCCTGCTGGCTCTCAGCAGCATAAAATATGAACCAGAAGGGTGATATCATACCTCTTCAGTATTTTGCATTGTGCACTTGTGCTTCTGTTAACCTACTATGAGGAATCAAAAATTCAGGTTTCCTGTATATTTTTCCTTTATCCATAAAGTGAATTAAAAACCAGAATTGGGGTAATTAATAGAAGCTCAATGCTGTACTAATGCAATTACCAGATTTGCTTCAGACTACGGGTAAAAATGAGCTCAACATCTGCCAGCTGTACTCAGTGGAGGCATCCCCTGGGTGAGCTCTTTCCAAATATCACCTGAGCTTAGAGTAACACTGGCCAGTGTCACAGGTTTGTCCCTTTCCTCTACACTTGAAAGGAACCGTCTCCTGACACAGTGTTTCATATCTGCACTTTTCCTGTAAAACATTAAGTTTACATATAAATTGTAAGAGGTCACGAGCAAGTCCATTCTGCCACAGGAATTTTAACATGTCCTGATATTTCTGACCTGCACTTTCAGTGTGTTCAAACCTTTGCAACATGAACATGAGTTGTTTTGTTTCCTTTACAATTTTGTGGCTTTATAAAGTTACTTCAATTAGAGAGTACCTGGGCATTCTTGTCAGAATTGGGAGCTCTCTGGCTTAAGTGCAGTGAATGCATGTAGTACTGCGGACAAGGCTGGGAGAAAGCAGCTTTTGTTCTAAGGAGCTTCTAGTCTAGGCAAAACAAAAGAGAAAAGGAACCAGAGAGAGGAGGTATTTGATAAGCCTGAGACCTGAATTCAATCAACTGTGTGGAATCTTTCTGTGAATAATTAATCAGCTGAGAAAAAAAATACAGGGTTTTTTTTTTTACCTTCATTAGGCAGTTTGTCTGAATTCACCAATTTTTTTTACTAGATTTGTTGTTTGAAAGCCCTAAATTCACCAGTAACTGGCAGAAGTGAGATCAAGCATTAACTCCTCAGAACTCCTCTGCCTGATAGCTCAGTTGTCCCATGAGAGCAGAAAGTCCTGTCCCCTGCTATTTCCATGTGCGCTCTCACAGCTGGAGCGCAGGACCCAGGGAAGAGTTCATTGCTACAACCCATGCTCAGCCTGCCCTATGACAACCAACTCCTTTGGCCCAGAAAAAACCAGCCTTCAGCAGTTCCAGCACCCATGGGCCTCCTCCTAAACCAGCCTTCCCTCTTGTACTGGGACTGCAGCCCTGCAGGGACAGGACTGAGGTTACTACCTTTCACTGCAAAGCATTGGGATGGTTTGTGGTCTGGTCATAGAGGTCCCTTTGCTTAGCCTGTCTGACCCAGCACACAGGTGCTCCCTGCTGCACCTGTAACCTGAATGTTGTCAGCAAGGTGCTGCCAGTCTCTCTGTCCATGCACTTTGCCTTTTGCCAACTGTGAGGAATGTGGAATCAGCCCTTCCATATCCTTTGCAAACTGGCAGGTAGCCTCATCCCAACCCCCTGAGGAAGAAAGCGAATTGAGGAACAAAACCGTACAAAGGCTGGTGTTGGCTGCATAGTGACAGAACTCTGCTCTGCCTCAGGCACTCCTGGTATATTCCCTCCTCATGATCTCCTGCCTGGGAGTAATGACCTTCACAGGTGATTGTGCAGTAGTATGGACTTCCTGATAACCTCCTTCAACTTGCTGTGGTAATGAGTTGCTTTCAGAGAGGGACACCACTTTATTAACATCTAACTATAAAGAAATATTGCTGTGGGTTGGGGCAGGGCTGAGAGGGAGCAGGGGCAATGGTGTACAGAGAAAATGGATTCAGGAGGCTTATGGATGTGTCTTTCAAAAAAGCACAGGGCATACAAAATTACCATTGGAACAAATTACACTGGGAACCTCAGGCTGTTAAAACATATATACCGTGATGCTGCCTGACTCCTGCCTTCTAAAAGAATGATTTTTAAAAAAAAACAATTTCTATTTTACATTGCCTTGAGGTCAGAACATGAAGATTTTCAGACCAGGCTAGTTTCATCCGAGCTTTCTAATTGACTCATGTTTAAGCAGGCATGAATCTAACTTATGTTTTGTACTCAGCTGTGTAAAAAAAAAGTCATACAGTGTTGTCCTCTAGCACCACTCATCTGTGCATGCTGAATTCTCATAGATTTATGCTGCTCCTTGAGTTCTAAAAAAAAAAAATTCACTTTTAAAGCAAAATAAAACTTTTCTGTCTGTAAAGTAGAAAGAGTGTAGCTGTGTATTACTTTTGAAATTGCCTAAATACTATTTTTTTTTAATATAGCAGCACTAATGTATGTGTTCCACATTTGTTTTTTCCTACCCCGGCCTGCTATATGGGAGAGGTGTTTCATTATGAGATATTGATGCAAACCAGCTAGGTGATGTTATGTAGTGTTCTGATGTTGTTTTTTCAGATACTATAAGATCAAGAAATCACTTCTAATCCAGTCATTCATTCTCTGAAATGAAATTATAGTTATGGGACCCTGACTGGCAATTAGTCAAAAGCCCTGCCACCAGCAACCAGCTAATACAGACATAAATAACACTGTTATGATCTAGGAAGACGGAATATCTAGGAAGGTAGGAATGGATTAGTCTGTTTAAGAATTTCTGTCTGGAGGCTGTGAGACTACAGACTAGCAGCAAAAGCTGAAGAAACGGCCTTTATCAGAGAAAGATATTTCAAGTTAGATAATAATCCCTAGAGTGTAAGGTGAATGGTAATACAAGAAATGGAGGACTTTTCTAATCTTTTAGAACAGGGGACTGGGTGGCTCTTGTCACTGCTGGGACATTATCAGATTTGCTTTCAGAATCTTCACTTTTCCAAGAAGTCCCTGTCCTTCATGCTAAAGATTCACAGGGGTTAAAATGTCTTGGCCATTGCTTTTCATTCCTCTTTTTGGACTTGTTAGTTCATTACGAGCAGGGTAACAATGTGCTGCTGTTCTTGGCCATTGCTTTTCATTCCTCTTTTTGGACTTGTTAGTTCATTACGAGCAGGGTAACAATGTGCTGCTGTTCCCTTGACAGACTAAGATGGGATAGTGAGGCAGCGGCCAGAGGTTGGTTTGTCTCAGAGGACCATATGGGTTGGGACTTTACTCAAGCTTTTGTTGATAGCAAAGAATTAGTGTACTCAGTCTGAAATAGTCACCTCTGAGAAAGACACAGTACAGGAGAGTGAGTGGGTCTCCCTTCTCTCAGTCCTGGCACTAAGCTTCAAGGCAATTTGGTGTCCCACATTTTGAAGTAATTTTAAAACCTAATATTGTTTGCCTGAAATTAGCCCAGTTTGAACTACCAGGTTTCCTACAAGTTGCACAGCAGCATTACTCTGGCTTATTCTCCCTGCCAGGTCTGCATCTATAGTAACTGTTGTCTGAAGGGTCACCTTCCCTGGAGGTATTTAGGGCATGGGTGGATGAGGTGCTAAGGGCCATGGTTTAGTGTTTGATAGGAATGGTTGGACTCGATGATCTGGTGGGTCTCTTCCAACCTGGTTATTCTACGAATCTATGATTCTATGACTTTATGCATTTGGTGTTGGCATACTTATAATGTGCTGAATGGATGGTTATCATAGAATCGTATATCAAGGTAGGAGTCTGTTACAGACCACCCAAATGGGATGAAAAGGCAAGTGAATTACTCAATAAAGAGCTGGGGGAAACCTCATGATCACTTGTCCTTATCCTTGTGGGAGACTTCAACCTACCAGATATCTGCTGGAAATATAGTACAGAGGAGAGGAAACAGTTGAGGAGGGTTCTGAAATGCATGGAGGACAACTTCCTGACACAGTTGATGAGCGAGCCACCTGGGGAAGTCACCCCACTGGACTCGTTTACCAACAGAGAAGAATTTGTAGGTGATGTGGTGGCTGGAGGCCACTTTGGGATGAGGAGAGGGGTCAGCACAACTGCCACCTGAACCTCTAAAGGGCAGACTTTGGCCTGCTTAGGAGACTGATCCACTAAGTCCCATGGGAAGCAGCCCTTAATGGCAGAGGAATCCAGGAAGGCTGGACATTCTTC
This sequence comes from Piaya cayana, assembly GCA_013389865.1. NCBI lineage: Eukaryota > Metazoa > Chordata > Aves > Cuculiformes > Coccyzidae > Piaya > Piaya cayana. The sequence continues at coordinate 78,309 of WAAB01022166.1, read as the reverse complement.
AAGGATGAAGTCTTAAGGGTGCAAGAGCAGACTGTCCCCATGTGCCGGAAAACAAGCTATGGCAGAAGAAGACCAGCCTGGCTGAACAGAAAGCTCTGTCTAGAACTCAGGGTAAAAAAGAGAGTTTATGGCTTTTGGAAGAAGGGACAGGCAGCTCAGGAGGACTGCAATGATGTTTATGCAGGAAGAAAATTAGAAGGGCCAAAGTCCAACTAGAATTTAATCTGGCTACTGAGGTGAAAGACAATGAAAAAATGTCTTTATAAATACATCATCAGTTAAATGTCTAAGGAGAATGTCCATCCTTTATTGGATGTTGGGGGAAATGTAGTGACAAAAAATAAAGAAAATGCTGAGGTACTTAATGCCTTCTTTGTCCCAGTCTTTAAGAGTCAGTCCAGTTGCTCTCTGGATACCCAGCCCCCTCAACTGGAAGACAGGGACAAGGAGCAGAATGGAGCCCCCATAATCCTAGAGGAAATAGTTATCAACCTGCTACTCCACCTAGACATGCAAAAGTCTATGGAGCTGGATGAGATCCACTCAAGATTACCGAAGGAATTGTAAGTGCGCACCAAGCACACTCAAAGAATTGTAAGAGTTGTGGTGAATGGAGTTGAATCCCATTGGCAACCAGTCACAAGTGCTGTTGCCTAGGGTTCAGTGTTGGGGCCAACTCTACTTAATATCTTTATCAATTATCTAGATGAGGGGATAAAGTGCACCCTCAGTAAGTTTGCAGATGACACCAAGTTGTATGGGAGCATTGATCTGCTTGAGGGAAGGGAGGTTTAACAGAGGGATCTGGACAAGCTGGATCGATGGGCTGAAACCAATGGTATGAGGTTCAGCCAGGCCAGCTGTTGACTCCTGCACTTGGGTCACAACAACCCCATGCAGCACTACAGACTTGGAGCTGAATGACTGGAAAGCTACCTGGCAGAGATGGACCTAGGGGTGGTGGTCGATAGTCAGCTGAATGTGAGCCAGCAGTGTGCTCACATGGCCAAGAAGGCTGATAGCATCCTGACTTGTATCAGAAATGGTGTGGCCAAGAGGACAGGGAAGCAATCATCTCCCTGTACTGAGCACCGGTGAGGCTGCACCTTGAATACTGTGTTCAGGTTTGAGCCCCTCACTACGTGAAGGACACTGAGACACTGGAGCACATCTAGAGGAGGGCAACAAGACTGGTGAAGGGTCTAGAGCACAAGTATTATAAGTAGTGGCCAAGGGAATGGAGGTTATTTAGTCTGGAGAAAAGAAGGCCAAGGGGAGACCTTATTGCTCTCTAAAACTACCTGAAAGGAGGTTGTAGTGAAGCAGATGTTGATCTCTTCTCCAAAGTAACAAGTGATAGGACAAGCAGAAACAACCTCAAGTTACTCCAGGAGACATTTAGACTAGGTATTAGGAAATATTACTTCACTGAAAGTGTTGTCAAGCACTGCAACAGGCTGCCCAGGGAGGTGGTTTGATCACCAAACCTGAAGGTATTTAAAAGAAGTGCAGACATACATGGTCCTTAGGGACATGGTTTAGTGGTAGGCTCGGCAGTGTCATATTTATTATTGGACTTGATGATCTGAAAGATCAACCTAAATAATTCTGTGATTCTATGGATAGGTATTTTTGGGATTCTTGATAATTTGATTATTGTGATCTAGCTGTTATATTAAAAGGAAATTCTTATTAGTTCCAGATGTTGTACACATCAAGGATTTCATAGTGCCAGCCCTTCTGAAGACGTTCTAGCAGAAGCCTGTACAGTGGTACTGTCTTTGCTTTTAGAGACAAGGAAAACAAGGTAGAGTATAACAAATTTACTTCCAGAATTCAAGTCTGGAGGAAATAGCTAGTCAGTGCAATTTGCTGGCAATAATTTCCAGGTGTAATGCAATGAAGTGCTGCTTCAGGCCCAGCATGCATGTTCACTTTTACCAATAAGAGAACTAAAAATAACAGACGGTGATGGAGTACGCATGCTCACAGACTGTGGTGATGTGTACCAATAATTTTTAACACACACCAAAGAAGAAATGGTAGAAGACAACAGAAACAAAGGAAAAAGACCCTGACCAATGCGTGTATCAGAAGCACCTGTTCCATGTGTTCGGCAGGATGCTGATTGCATGTCCTTGTACTTTGGGATGAAGTGGAGGGGGACACACACAGACGGGTTAGCATTCATCCATACCATACAGCAGCTGGTTCAATTTGGACCTGATTGCCTGTAGCTCTGGAGCTGTTGAAGCATGTGTATGTTTGCATGCAGCCTAATTAGTGCCATTATCATTGTCGTTAATGGCTTTTAATGAAAAACAGATAGTTTTGTCAAGGATTCAAGCTGTGAAGTTCACTGACCCATTTGTGCTAAAAGGAGGGGAAAGAAAACAAACCCCACAATGTTCCAAATTGATGGGGGTAGAGGGGAGTGAAAGATTGCCCAAATGTAAACCTCATGTTTTCCTCTGCAGCCTGACCTGAAGGCATGTGCAAGTGCTTACAAAAGGCCTGCTCTCACTGGGAAAACAGGGTTTCCTGACACTTCTCCCGTAAAACTGATGCAAAAGTTATTTTTGTAGACTGAGAATTCCCTGAAGAAGAATGGAGGAAAGGAAGGAATTAATACGATATACCCATGTCTTGGCAAGGGTTGTCACTAGCAGAACATTGGCTGAGACCAATGGCATGAGGTTTAACAAGGTCAAATGATGGCTCCTGCACTTGGGGCACAACAACCCTATGCAGTGCTACAGACTAGGAGAAGTCTGTCTAGAAAGCTGCCTGGAGGAGGAGGACCTGAGGGTGTTGGTTGACAACCAATTGAACATGAGCCAGCAGTGTGCCCAGGTGGCCAAGAAGACCAATGGCATCCTGGCTTGTATCAGAAACGGTGTGACCAGCAGGTCCAGGGAGGTTATTCTCCCTTTGTACTCAGCACTGGTGAGACCACTCCTTGAATCCTGTGTTCNGTTTTTCACAGAAAGGGTCATTGGGCACTGGAACAGGTTGCCCAGGGAGGTGGTTGATTCACCTTCCCTGGAGGTGTTTAAGGGGTGGGTGGACAAGGTGCTGAGGGGCATGGTTTAGTGTTTGATAGGAATGGTTGGACTCGATGATCTGGTGGGTCTTTTCCAACCTGGTGATTCTATGATTCTATGATCCAGTGCCACATCTAATTAGTTGCAGTATAGGCACTTCTGTAATCTTGTGTCATGAGTACAGTGATTTAAGAGAGTTTGTTTGTTTGTTTTCCTCTTTCCTCTGCACCAGTATCTATTAAGAATTAAGTTATCATATGCCTGATTAATTTACATTGCCTTTATCATGCTGCAGAAACAATTTTTCTCTCACTGGGAGAGTTTTCAAACAAACACTGTCATATCCATGAAGTAATCTCCCAAGAAGTCTCTCTGGAGCTGCAAAAGGAGATTTAGAGCAATAACAAGCAAAAATTCTGCTGTTCTTCCCTGGCTCCTTTCCAGCTGTTTCAGAAAGCTTCACCCATCTTCCTGCTGGGTCTTTGCCCACCAGGAAGAGGCAAGGCTTGTAGATATGAGGACCCCTTATTTCACCAACTGTGTAGCCGACTTGTCCTAAGCCCTTAAGCCTGCTGTGTGCTATAAGTGTACTTGGGATTTTCACAGGATTTTGTACATCAAAGCTTTTTAAGGTTTGTTTTTAATATTTCCTATGTCTATCATTTAATTGTGGTTTTCCTGCCTTTTGAGGTGGTCAGAGGCGTGTGTCTGTTTTCAGAAAGTGCAATCCATATGAGAAAGCGAAACCTTTTCCAGGCAGGACCCTGCAGGAGAGGCAGGGACGAGGAGAGCTTGAGTGGCTGCTCTGGGCAGAGGAAAGCAACACCAACTGCCAGTGGCAAGTAGGAGCTTGCCAGGAGGAAAAGGTTAGGGTAGACATGAGGTTAGCAGTCTTGTCTATGCAGAGAGAAAAGAGGACAGGGTGGTGCAGGACAGGAGTAGAGAAGTACTGAGATGTGAGATAGTTTTGAGAAGCATTTGTTCAGATGAGTTGGAAAGTTCAAATAGGTGAAAGGAAGTAGGATCTCTGGGTAGGACTGCTTAAGAGTCCCGTAAAATCTAGGAGGGATGCATGGAAAGATGCGAGAGAGATGAGTGAAAGGAGGCTCAAGACAAGAAGTCTGGAAAGAGTCAGGATGGGGGGAGCTCTTGCATGGGTCAGTGCAATGCTTGGAATGCGAGGTGGTTCCTGAACAGCTTACGATGGAAAAGGGCTAGAGCATGACCACATTTTTTGGGAGAAATAGGATAGCTCTACTTACTGGCATCAGAGTGTGCTTCTTGATTTCAGTCTCAGATGCTTCTACTAGGCATTTTAATGTCCTGGAATTTTTTTTTCTGAGAGCCTTTCCAAGAACTCAACTAATGCCAATATTTAAAAATTGTATTTTCAGTCATGTATTTTTGGATTAGTGTTCAGTTTTGGTCCAAACGTGAGTATTAGGAATCTGATTTTAAAGTTTAATGTTACTTTGTGCATCAACACCAGTTATGGTCTTAATTGGTTCCTGTCTGGTTTTAGTACTCAAACACCTAGACAAGAGTGGGAATACATGATCTCCACAACTTGCTTTTCCAAGGATTAATCACTTTACAGTGTCAACAGATCTCTTTTCCGAAGTATATCCTCAGGCAATGATTGTTAGTTAAGATCCAGCGAGCTTAAGCCATTTATTATTAGATCTCTGGTTTCTTTCAAAACTAAGCCATCACTATTATTTACCACATTTAAGATTATAAAGATATCCAAGTACATAATGGCCTGAATGTCAATCTGTCCTCTTATATTTTTCTGCATTTTCCCTTCTGTTTTGAAATGCACCAGACCACTAGTTTCAGAGGAAACAATTAAGTATTGGTGTAGAAATCATGGTTTTACAGCAGTTCCCATAGGAATAAGCTAGAAAGGCTGGGCATGTAGCTCACCCATCAGTTCCACACAGGGAACCTGTGCAGGTGACAATGAGCAGGAGATACCATGTGACTGTCCTCACATCACAGTTTAAGTGATAATCAGACACATGCAATATTTACAGGAAAATGTGAACTCAGAACCAGTTCAGCTGTCTTTGTATTTTGTTACAAATCAAATTGTCCACCAGTGTAACTCCCCAGTTTCAAGTCCAAAAATGTCAAGTTACCACCATGTTTGCAGAGTTGCAATAGGAAATAAAATAAATAAAGCAGACATTGAGGGCATTTTAGTAATGCAAGTATTATTTGATATGTTAAAGACACTTGATATTTTGTCAGACCATCTGTAAATTGCATCTAAATGTTCACTTATATTGAAGCCATCTCTGGAGAGCCCTAGACCCAGTTTTCAATGCAGTCCTGTTTTAGGATGTTGTACCGTAATTTCCATGGAAATGCTACCCACGTACAAATTTGAAGCATAAACCAAGCAGAATCTGCCAAAGATTAGTAAAGGTTGAGCATATGACTAGTATTTAGAAATTACTGAAGTTTCACTTTGCAGTACTTGGTGCTTCCTATGTCTGTGATGTGGGTGAATGGAATATATGTGTAAAAGTGAGATTTAAGGCTATGCTTTTTACATAATGCTAATAAGGTTATTCCATGCTGAAGTGAGGGATTGAATGTGGAAGGAATTTTCCTTGTTGCTTTTTTTTTGGTTTTTTGGTTTTGGGGGTTTTTAAGTGGGAGTATGCATACATGGAAACTCTGGTTTGTTAGCCTCCTAAATATTTTCTGTTTTGGCTGCTCCCCACTGTGGAGTGTTGTGAATCTTTATTGAAATTACACCTGCACTGCAGATATTCACTGACTGTAGAACATTCATATTGGCTTGCACCAGCTTGGAAATCCACCTATATCTATTTGCTTCTGCTTTTTGTTTACTTCCACTTGTGTCAGGTTCTTTTCCTAGAATCATAGAATCACCAGGTTGGAAAAGACCCACCAGATCATCAAGTCCAACCATTCCTATCAAACACTAAACCATGCCCCTCAGGACCTCGTCCACCCATCCCTTAAACACCTCCAGGGAAGGTGAATCAGCCACCTCCCTGGGAAGCCTGTGCCAGTGCCTAGTGACCCTTTCTGTGAATTTTTTTTTCCTAATGTTCAGCCTGAACCTCCCTTGGTGGAGCCTGAGACCATTCCCTCTCATCCTGTCCCTGCCACTTGGGAGAAAAGACCGGCTCCCTCCTGTCCACAACCTCCTTTCAGGTAGTTGTAGAGAGTAATGAGGTCTCCTCTCAGCCTCCTCTTCTCAAGGCTAAACAACCCCAGCTCTCTCAG
>WAAB01022166.1:32927-62790 GCA_013389865.1 Piaya cayana | reverse complement strand
AGAGGAAGCTGAGAGGAGACCTCATTGCTCTCTACAACTACCTGAAAGGAGGTTGTGGAGAGGAGGGAGCTGGTCTTTTCTCCCAAGTGGCAGGGACAGGATGAGAGGGAATGGCCTCAAGCTCCACCAGGGGAGGTTCAGGCTGAACATTAGGAAGAAAAATTTCACAGAAAGGGTCACTGGGCACTGGCACAGGTTGCCCAGGGAGGTGGTTGATTCACCTTCCCTGGAGGTGTTTAAGGGACGGATGGACGAGGTGCTGAGGGGCATGGTTTAGTGTTTGATAGGGGTGGTTGGACTCGATGGTCCAGTGGATCTCTTCCAACCTGGTGATTCTATGATTCTATGATCTCTAGGGTTCATGTTGTGGCTGTTTTTTACTGTGTTTTGGAGAGAGACCATGAAACTCTCTCACGCTGAGTCTTCTCTTCCTGCTCATTTGGGATGGAGAATTGGTGTCTGGCAATGGACCAGTAGATAACTTAGAGTTGTTATCCATCACACAGGCAGAAAGAAAACCTGCAGGTTTTCTCACAGGGCTAAATATTTCTAATGATGCTGATCCTGCATTGGGCAAAATGCCAAAGCCTGCCTAATGCCATTACAGGTCTGACATTTCAGGCTCCATCCTAATGGATGCCAAAGCGGATCCCTCCACCTCACAGAGCCATTAATTACAGCTTAATATCTTTCTGCAAGAAGGGTCTCAGAAGTGAGATTCAGAGAATTTCCTACAGATAATGTGTGGTGTGTGTACCAGGTTGATTTGCTTTGGTCAGACTCAGGTCTTTTAAGTCAAATGATCTGCACTACTGTTTACAGTATCTGCCTTTTTTTCACCACCACTGTCATATAAAACACAAAATCAGTCCTGTGTAGAATGACAGATTCTCATACACCTGAGGCCATTTTGGGTCATCTCTGGGTAGGAAATGAGTTTTAAACTGCCAATACTGGCGTGGAATGACAACTCAGTTTACACCCTAGAACTCCTTTACCAGTTACTATCAGTAGTGTTTTCTATGGATTTTTGCTTTGTCAAATGTTTGCTCTGCTTGACCAAAGAACCATTTTTTGTTCTTTTTTTTCCCCCAAAAAACATTGCCCTCTCTCTTTTTTTTTTTTTTTTTTTTTTTCCCAAAAAAATCTTTCCCCTCTTTTTTTTTTTTTTTTTTTTTGAATAGGCTTTGAATCCAGTGTTCATTTTCATAGAACCATAGAATCATTTGGATTGGAAGGGACCTTAAAGATCATCCACTTCCAACCCCTCTGCCATGGGACACCTCCCACTAGATCAGGCTGCCCAAGGCACCATCCAGCCTGGCCTTGAACACCTCCAGGAATGGAGCAGCCCCAACTTCCTTTTGCAACCTGTTCCAGTGTCTCACCACTCTCATGGTGGAGAAATTCTTCCTTATAATATCAAGCCTAAATCTGCCCCTCTCCAGATTATACCTATTCCCTTCCATCCTATCACCACAAGACTTTCAATCAATTTAGCTTGAACCTAGCATTTTCTTCACAGACTAGAGTGAGGGTTCCCCAAAACACATTGAGAGCATCTTTCTTCTTGATATTTAACATAGTAGTTGTTTTTCATTCATTAAGATTCCTGGGCTTTGACCTCTGCCTGTGAACTCTACTTTTGTGCTATGGTGGAGTATATGAATATGGAGTATCTATTTTATGGGGAGTCTGGTCATGATTATGAGAGTCAGACACTTCAGTATTTTCTTTTGATTTTTTTTAAGCTGAGTGGAAATTCTGAGAAGTTTGAGTGGTACCGGTAGCAATCAAATGTATTTTTCTGGTAATTTTCTTGAAACTAGCTGTGTAATTGTCTACATAGTTTTTGTCAGATCTCCATTTGGTGTTGCTACAGTGTTGTTAGTACTGGCTTGCACATAAGTTGGAGGAAAGAATTATGAATTTGAACTTGTCACCACAATTAAGTACTTTTGCCAGTGTCATGAACAGCAATAATAACTTCAAAGTGGCTTTACAAGCATTTGGGTTCCATTAACGCAACCAAACCTTAATGAAAACTTGGTTCCTGAAGCATTTTCATTTACTTTGGTTTGATGCACATATCTAACAACTGGGTACAGTAGCCCCTCTCATAGAAGGCTATTTAGGATGTATTATATGTCAGTTGCTCTAGCTCTTATAGCACCTTCTGTTGAGAGCACCTAGGAATTTCAAATGTGTAAGGCTTTTTTATTTCTTATACTTTAGTTCTCCTACTTGTGTTATTTTTGCCAAGCCAGACTCTTCAGTTTCATTATAAACTGAAGAAAATTCGACTTATTATGGGTTTGCATTTTTTCATAATAGTTTTCTTATTTAAATGTGAAAATTAATTTTTTTAAAAAAAAAAATCAGATTTGCACTGAGAGTAAAAAGATTTTTGAGCTATTTTGAAAATCTTGGTATATTCTTACTGTTCTAAAGGTGGGTAGGAACAGAGAAAAGGCAGACTGCTTTGCCCTTCCATAGTATGCTTTACATTATAGGCTGATGCTAGTCTTAACTCATATAAGAGTGGAAAACTGTGTAGGAGCCATATCTCATGCATGTGTGAATGTGTGCAAAGGGGTTGATCCAGCTAGAGGTAGAACAGGAGCTTTCAGCTACAAGAAGGAGCACAGGGGATTCTGGTATGTTTCTGAGGGGTTTTTCCACTTCCAAAATCATTGAGGAAGGACATGGAGGTGCCAGGGAATTGTACCTTGAGTAGCAAAGCAGTTCCCAGCATGTAAGCAGCCCTGTGGAGAAGGACTTGGGGCTGCTGATTCATGAGAAGCTCAACATGAGCTGGCAATGCTCACTTACACCCAGAAGGCCAACCGTATCCTGGACTGCATCAAAAGAAATGTGACCAGCAGGTCAAGGGAGGGGATTCTGCCCCTCTATTCTGCTCTTGTGAGACCCTACCTGGAGTACTGTGTCCAGTTCTGGAATCCTCAACATAAGAAGGATATGGAGCTGTTGGAATGGGTCCAGAGGAGGGCTACAAGGATGATCAGAGGGCGGGAGCACCTCCTGTACAAGGACAGGCTGAAAGAGTGGGGGTTGTTCTTCTTGGAGAAGACTCCAAGGACATCGTATAGCAACCTTCCAGTACCTGAAAGGGGCCTACAAGAAAGCTGGGGAGGGACTATTCACAAGGCTTGTAGGGATAGGATAGGACTAGGGGCAATGGCTATAAACCGGAGAAGGAAAGTCTAAACTAGACATAAGGAAGAAATTCTTCACAATGAGGGTGGTGAGACACTGGAACAGGTTGCCCAGGGAGGTTGTGGATGCCCCATCCCTGGAGGTGTTCAAGGCTAGGTTGGATAAAGCCTTGGACAGACTGTTTTAGTGGGAGATGTCCTTGCCCATGGCAGAGGGGTTGGAAGTGGATGATCTTTAAGATCCCTTCTAACTCAAACCATTCTATGATGCTATTATCCTATGTAATGCTAAGAGTTCCCTTTCTATCCCAGCACTGCTCTGTGATTGCCAGACTTCATTTTACTGTCATCTTTGTTTCTGTCATCCACTTATTCCTTGTTTTCACATGTAATTAACGTTTCTTTTTTTGAGCTTAAGATACCATAGATTTACTAGTGTGACTCACAAAATTAATGTGCTTCTAGGTTCTCTAAAGAAAAGTGACTGGCGCCCCACAGCTCCAAGGCAAAAGGCTGATTGGACAATGAATTCATGGTGCATTTGACAGGTTGCTGTGACTAGCCTGTTCCAGTGACCCAGCTCACAGCTGACCAGAGAGGGAGCCAGTTCAGTAAGGCCTTTGATTTCAGGCTTAGGAAGCAGCACGGGATGTCCAGGGTGTTGCTTGCTCACATGCACATTCATTAGCTGCATTAGTCCTTTTGTTGGCTGCTGCTCTCAGTAGTGGGATAGCCTCACTGTTTCTTTGGGCTAGGATAACTCAGTGCTGGAACTAGAACAGCATTTTCTTTTGGACACTGAACTGGTTCTAGGACTGGCAAACTAATTTTTTATTTGGTGTATGTATTGAATAATGATGGGGGATTTATTATTTGACAAGGATGCTTCTTAATAAAGACCATACAGACCTTTCAGACACCTAAGGTGTAACATGTGACAGACTGAGTTGTTACTAAAGTCAAGAAATTATTGGTGCTCACTTTTCCCACATTGGTACTGTATCTCTCTGAAATGCAGTGGTAAGCTGGGGATTCTGAATTTCTCACCCATACTATGTGAAAACAGAGAAAAACTCGATTTTGAGATTTCATGGCCCAAATCTATTTTGGTACAGTGACAGCATTAGGGGCTGTTGCTGTGCAACATTTTGTTTGGACAGCTAGGAGCAAGAGTCTTTAAATTATATCTTCTGGCAAAGGGAAGGAAGAGAAGAGAAGAGAGAAGAGCAGGTTGTTTAAATGTCTGATTTTAATCATGCAGGAAAATGACAGGAGAGGTTGTGATGTAAAACTCCAAACTAATATGGTTTCATTTAAAGACTGTAGATTCAACCAAATTCCTCTTTCTTACTCTTAGATTCTAAAAATAATATCTTTTAAAAATCATGTTTATTAGTTTTGTCCTTTTCATAGCTTCTCGGTTTTGGCAGTCCTTCAAAAATGTTCAGGTTATGTTTAAAAATCAATGCCTGATATTGTACCTTTGCTGTGTGATTGTAAAACTACAAATAAAAGTTTAAGTTGAATCATTTGGAAGGACTGATGTCCGGCTAGACACTAATAGTTTAGATACTACTAGGGAACCCAATGTAACAACTGGGCTCTGGTGTCAAGGCTGGTGCTCTGAGGGATGATGACTCCAGCATAAGTGCTACCTTAGGGAACATGAAATAATTCTTTCAGGGAACAGAGAACATGAAGTAATTATGCTGTGTTTCTTTGGTGTGGGATGGGAATGATGGGAACAGTTAACTCCATACATACGAGACTCTAATTCTTGGACTTTCAAATCCCTTAATCTCAAGGAAACTGGAGTAGATGCTGTTTTAGAGAAGCATATTGGGGGAGCATTCACCAGCAACAACTCATATAAAAATTTAAATGTAACCAGGTTGCTGATTCCCCTTTGAGGACGGTGAGGGCAGCAGAAAAGTTGAGAGTGTAGAGGATGGCATCAGAACAAGGTGAAAGAAGGAAATTCACCAATCAGCACTTCCCCTTCTCTGGAGGCTTGCAGCTTCAGCTGCAGCTTCATTTTAGGAATCAGGAAATAAGCTGAGTGGCAAAGAAAGATAGGATCTGACAGCTCTCACTGTTCAGACTCTCCTCTTCATGCTAGGAGAGCAAGTAGAGAAGAGCTTTTCTCCTGCGGAAGTGTATGTCATTCACCAGCAGGCATCATTGCTCAGTGGAGAAAATGGCAGAGAGAGAAGGACTTGTGGAAGTGTATGGTCCCAGCTGCCTGAGTGAATTAAGCACAGTCCCTGTGTGAGTTCTGCTGACACTGTGCCTCCTCAGGATCAGGGCTAGGGGGAAGATGGGATGGGAGGGTAAATGACAGGTCTGAATCTGCTGACATATTGTTTCCAGTGGCTTTACCATTAACAGCTCAGCTCATTCTCTCCACTTTAACAAAACCCTTTTAAAGCCCCATTAGTGCTGCCTTTGTTTTTTGTTAGCCTGTTTCATATATAATTGTGCCTTGTTTATGGAAAATCCTGAGGTGAAGTGGAAGCAATTTCTCTTCATTCCAGGTGGCAGCAGGGTGGAAGCCAAGTCCTGCTCATGCCAAAGACCAGCACGTTCCTGAGCCTTCATGCTTCCTCCTTTTTACCCTCCCCTTGTAATTTTACTAGAACCAGAAACAACACAAACTTGGTGGATAGTTTGTCTTGAAACAAGTGAAAATGGCCTATGGGTTCTTTCACACCATTTTTAATTACCCTGCCTTTGTGGACCACGGGGTGAGGTTGGACTGCTGTATGCAGTCAAATCAAGTCCTTGATTGTGCTACAGTGGGATGTTGCCATCTGCTTTTACAGTAGAACATTTAGCAACTGTATGTACCTGTGACCAGAGCATCTCACCTAGGAACTTCTAGTCTTCTGTGCTTATCTGTCAAAGGTCTGTAAAAGTTTTAGTGATGCCACTGTCAGCAGCCAAGACGAGGTTAACACTGGTTACATCTGCTCCTTGGCTTATTAGAGCACATATGTGGTCAGCAGTATCTACCTACCTATGTAGCTGTCAGCTAGTCCATAAATAATAAGCAAGTTATTCAAATGGGGCATTGAATGCGGCATTGAATATGCAAGCTGACTGAAGAGTAACCCATGCAACGAAAATACCTAGTTACAGCAGCAACAGAATAAATTCTAGACTTAATGTCTTTTTCTTCCTGTGTTACTTTTTATGATTTAGTTGGATTCTGTTAGATGGTGCCTGTATAACTTGTCAGTTACAAGGCTCAGAAGAGGCCAAACAGCATAGTCTGCTCAACATTTGTATAGTGGTAGTGAGATGTCTGGGCTGCTTCATTGATAACCCTTTACAAACCTGTAGATTCGAAGAAGAGATGTACACAAATTGGCCTAATGATTAATACTGTTTTCAAATCTTAACTCTGATGAAGCCAAACACTGGACTAAACTAACTTTCATTTTTAATTCCCCTCACTCCCCACAAACAGAAACAGAAGAATGCTCATTTGGCTTCAATGTAATCTTTCATATACCACCAAATATTTTTATTCTCAGATAATTACAGTAAAAGCAAGTGAAATATAAACTTTGTACATTATAGAATTACCTGATATCAAGTTATTTCACATCTGATATTCATGTACTTTCCAGAATAAGAGAGAAAGGTTCAGCTTGATCTTCTGGATCAATGAGATTTGGACTCAAAATTATATTCTCTCCCTCTCTGCTTTTCTTCCCAGTAATGTGTTGCTAAGTGCCTCCAAGTTACGATTACTGTATTTCAAAACTTTGTGAGTGTCATCTTTATTAAAAAGTGATCTGTGCTGTGAAGAGGCTTACTGACCCCATCCTAATTACTGCTTAAAGACATGGTACTCTACCTTGCTTTTGTGCTGTTTTTCCTCTTCTTTATATATTAGTCAATCAGGAACATTTTCCCCAGTGACTTCAGCAAAGTTAAAATTGTAGAAATGTTAATGCAAAGTGATCAAGGAAAAGTGATGGAATACCCTGCAGTTCTTAATCTACTTCAACAAACAAACAGTCCTCCGAAGCAACCTCACTGCAGCTCCTCCAACATCTGGTTATCGCTCTGCTTCCTCTGCAGTCCATTGATGTAGCCCTGCTTGCATCATATTCTCTTGGACTTTAGGAGCATCTAAGGCAAAAGACAAAATCCTGGAAGAAGATATGCCTTCTCTTATTACATCTTTTGTTCTTACCTTGCCACCTCCTGTTGCTGCTTTACTGCATTTCCAGTAGACCTACCTGGGGAGCAGTTACCTTGCCAGGTACTGTGATACCCAATTCAAGTACTTGAAATAATTGAACAAGAAACAAGAAAGCTTTCCTGTCTTGGGAAGGAAGCTCTGCAGCTGCCTCTAGGTATCACTAGAATAACTAAAATTTCCAGAAACTGTGCACAAGGTATTAAAACTTTAGATGTGTTATGGAGATTCCTATACATAAAAAATTGTGCATAGGATATATAACTACATATGTAAATACAGATATTTGCAGACAGTATTTGAATGATAGATCTAACTTTCTTAGGCTTGTTGCAGGGCTGGTATATGGTCGAGCTCATGTTACCATGTACCTCACAAGAGAGATGCTAGCAGTAGAAAGCTGTCATGTAATGATTTTCATCATCTTCTTGTGGGCAAATTGTTTGAATTATTGATGCTTGACCTTGCCACTGGCAGCTCATGTTATGGACATGTAATAGCAGCTTCTCCTGCAGGTCACAGAAATAGAGATCAAGTAGCTTCATCCTCAAGAGATGAGTTTACTGATTCTTTCCTTTCCAGGTTATGTTTTGATTGCTTGATTCATGTGGGTGTCTGGTGTATGCTCTTCTTTCCTGTCCTTGTTATTCTGTGTATGATTTTGAGGGCGATCATAACAGTCTAAAAACCAGGGTCTGTCCCTCCCCCCTCCCCCCTTTTTTTTTGTGGGACACATACAAGAGTACATGAACAAGAGTTCTGGCTGTGCAAGAATGGATTTCCCTGAGCTGGTTTTGCTGTGTGTATACACTTCATTCTGTATCACTTGCAAGTACATTGGTGTTTACCTACAGAGAAGTGAGTACTTGCATGTTATATCCAGCTTTGCTTCAGTTTTTTCTTTTTTTGTGTGTAATTTCTGCAGTAGTCACCCACTTGACCTCTCATCCCACCTTGTAGTCTTCCATATCTACTTCTGTTTTGCACAGTCTTCCATCAGTTTTATCTCTCATTAAAGTTTCCACTGCTCTTGAAACGTGCTCATTCTTTCTGTTCACCTGTCTGCTCTTCTATGCTGATTTTAACTTAAAAATGAACTCTATCCTAAATAATTTTCTCTTAATCTACTGGTTAGTATATTTTAGGGCTTTACTTTGGATCTATGTTGTGTTTGCTTGAAGTGTTTTTTTCAGTCTGTAATCCTATTCAAGGTGGAAAATAAGTCTTCATTTATAATCCACTGTGTAAAACCATGACGTATGTATATTTCACTTTAAGAATTACTCCAAGTGATCCATAGATTTAGTAAAGGAAGGCAGTACAACTACTAGGGCAAAGGTAGCAAAAGAAGTATTCTGCTTCCAAGGCATACGGGCATGAGGAAAGTGACAAAAAAGAATACTGCTGTGTTTCTTTCTCACTTTCATTTAGGTTCCTTTGAAGTTATTTAGATTCGTGCTAGAGCTGTGCAAGTGCAGGATTCGGATGATACTGTCATGATGGTGGAAAAACAAAGGGCATCCCTGAAGGCTTCTTTTGATGTCTTTTTACCTATTCTAATTCATCATGTAGCAGATGCAAACCAAGAACCTATATGTCTGCACCAAGGGCTGAATAAGCCTGTAGAGGAACCTGTACATTGTTAGAATTTTATAATGGTTTGAGTTGGAAGAGAACTTAAAGATCATCCAGTTCCAACCCTCTGCACGGGCAGGGACATCTCCCACTAGACCAGGCTAACCAACCTGGCCTTGAACACCGCCAGGGATGGGGCATCCACAACTACCCTGGGCAACATGTTCCAGTGTCTCACCACCCTCATTGTGAAGAATTTCCTCCTTATGTCTAGTTTAAATTTTCCCCTCTCCAATTTATAGCCATTCTCCTTTGTCCTGTCACTACATA
The DNA here is from genome assembly GCA_013389865.1 of Piaya cayana. Classification (NCBI taxonomy): domain Eukaryota; kingdom Metazoa; phylum Chordata; class Aves; order Cuculiformes; family Coccyzidae; genus Piaya; species Piaya cayana. Next base: position 53,499 of record WAAB01022166.1, on the reverse strand, counting down.
ATCTTGTACAAAGTCCCTCCCCATCTTTCCAGAAGCCTCCTTCAGGTACTGAAATATCACTATGAGGTCTTCCCAGAGCCTTCTCTTCTCCAGGCTGAACAACCCCAACTCTTTCAGCCTGTCCTAGTACAGGAGGTGCTCCTGCCCTCTGATCATCCTTGTAGCCCTCCTCTGGACCCGTTCCAATGGTTCCATATCCTTCTTATGTTGAGGATTCCAGAACTGGACACAGTACTCCAGGTGGGGTCTCACAAGAGCAGAATAGAGGGGCAGAATCACCTCCCTCGACCTGCCGGCCACACTTCATTTGATGCAGTCCAGGATACAGTTGGCCTTCTGGTCTGCAACTGAACATCCTTTCCCTCCTTAGGGAGCAGAACGTCTTTTCTATATAATCTGGAGAGTATCTAGGACAGTACATGCAAGGGATGAATCAGGATAAGACAGGACCAAGACACTTGATCTCATTCGGTGAGTGATACTCCTCTAAATGGAGACTGGTAATGATTGGCGTTCTTCAGGAGTCGATACAGCTACTGGTATTGTTTAACATCTTTGTTGCAGAGATAGATAGAGGAATTGAGGGCACCCTCAGCAAGTCTGTCAGTGATACCAAGCTGTGTTGTGCTGTCAACACCCTTTAGGGTAGGAGAGACATCCAGAGAGACCTGAACAGGCTTGAGAGGTGGGCCTGTGCAAAGCTTATGAAGTTCATCAAGGCCAAGGGCAAGGTCCTGTTCCTGGGATAGGGCAATCCCAAGCACAAATACAGACTGGACAGAAAATGGTTTGAGAGTAGCTCTGAAGAGGACTCGGGGGTGTTGGTGGATGAGATCATCAACATGAGCCAGCAATGTGTGATAGCAGCCCAGAAAGTCAACCAGTTGTATCATAGGCTGCATCAAAAGAAGTATGACCAGCAGGCCAAGGGAGGTGTTCTGCCACTCTGTTCTCATGATACTTCAGCTGGAATACAGTGTTCAGTTCTGGAGTCTTCAGCAGAGGAAGGGCGTGGATCTGTTATAGTGAGTCTGGAGGAAGACCATGAAGATGATCATAGGGCTGGAGCACCTTCTATACAAGGACAGGCTGAGAGAATTGAGCTTGTTTAGCCTAGAGAAGACAAGGCTCCAAGGAGACCTTGTAGCAGCCTCCCAGTACTTAAAGGGAGCCTACAGAAAAGGTGGGGAGGTGCTCTTTATCAGGAAGTGCAGGGATAGGATGAGGAGACTGTTTTTAAGCTGAAAGAGGGAAGATTCAGATTAGATATTGGAAAGAAATTTTTTTCCGTGAAGTGGTGAGGCACAGGAACAGGTTACCTGGAGAAGATGTGGATGCCCCACCCTCAGAGGTGTTCAAGGCCAGGCTCGATGTGGATTTGAGCAATATGATCTAGTGGAAGGTGTCCTAGCCCATGGCAGGGGGTTGGAACTTGATGTTTTATAAGTTCCCTTTCAACCCAAACCATTCTATGAATCTATGATTATGAATTGTAACTCTCAGTCTCTCTAAGAATTCCCAACTATTGGCAGTCTAAAATACATGACAAAAATTTTCACATCTGAATGCTGCATAAGATGGCTTATTTAGGGTTTGGATTTTACTGTATTTCCTATTTAAAGTGCCTCTTTTGTGTTGTGTCTTCTTGTACTTCGGGTAACCCATCTGTTCCCTCAAGGCCAGATAGAAAAGTTTCATGATTGTCATTGACCCATTCTGGATGTCAACTCAAAATTAAAAGTGAAAGCATAATAGCCTGTTAATGATCCCTTGGGGTGTCCATTTATCCTGTGTGTCATTTTCAAGTCCTTAAACACTTGGAAGTATCACAGAACAAGTCCTGTATTTGTCACTGGCACCACTCAGAGGGAGTACAGCAAAAAAAGATCGTCCTGACAAGTACTGTGGCATTTGCAGACCTATTACTGTGACCAAATCTCAGGATAATATGAGTCATTTTAATGGAAGTATCATCTGCAGTTTAAGCCCTCACCATCCGGTCTGCCCCATCATTACATCTGCCAAGTACAGCAACATAACTCAATGATACTGCTCAAATTACAACAAAAAAAAATTATTGAAATGTTGCTCTTGTTTTCTACGTTCACATAAGGTGTATTCACCTCCTGCTGCACAAGTACCAAGCAAAAGAGGATATTTCGGGTAACGGAGCCGCTGTTAATGCTCTTATAAGAGCAATTACCTTTCCTGGCCAAATAGTAGTGGCTTCCCTTTCTTAGGGTCTTTCACTGGAACTGAAGGACAAAATTTCATCTGGATGGGTGGTCAGGTGTGAAAATTATATTGAAATGATAATTCTTCAATCAATCATTGGGTTTTTTTCCTGTTTTGTTACACCTCCCACCAGAGTCAAAAGTGCAGCAAAGACAAAGAGTTGAGTGATCATGCATCAGTGTTGCACCTAAGGACTGATAAAAACAGAACAAATAAACCCAAGATGTGAAATCAGATGACAGTAGCCAGTGTTTGCAGTACTGAACAAGGAGCTAAGAGCTGAGAAGAGGACAAAGTTCAGCTGGTGGATTTCTGCAGACAGATAAAAGGGTGGTAGCTTAAAGAAAACGGAAAGCAGAATTGCACTGATCTGTGGCAGAATGAGATTACATCTTTTTTATGCATCTGTATGAAGTTAGTTTTTAAGAAGCCATTCCTTTCAAAGCAAGAGGAAAGCTATGCATTGATCAGGGAAGTGGGCAGAAAAAATTGTACAGCAGGAGAGCAAGCTAAGAAAACTTCCTTCTCTGAAAATTTAAAGTTTAACTTTGTGTCGATCATGTGTTCAGGGAGCTCTAAGCTCATGATTTCCACTGATTGACATTCTCATAGTTAGCTTCAGCACTGATGCTGAGGGCTGAATGGGCCTTTTAAAGTCCCTCACCTCAGTTTCTGCAGTTCTTTCCCCCCATTGAGGACTGAGGTGATTTAACATGAAGCAAAGAAACTTTCTCTGACGATGTCCACTTTTAAGTACATGGAGAAGGTACATGTTCCTCAGCAGCATTATACAGGCTACTGACCTGATGGATATAGTAATCAGAGGGCACAGGTGATTTAAAGATGCAGCTATTCTGTATTTGACCAACTTCGAGCTCAGTTGCTTACTTCATTATAAGCTCTGTTCCTCTGGACTGTCTTGTAGTGATGTTTTGAAGATGATCACGGTAGAGATTGCAAGACATTAATGATATAGAATAAATAGTTACAGCCTGAAGTCTTTAATTAAGGATTGGTATTAAAGAACTGAAAACTATTTAATACACCTTGTCATGATTGGCCTGGAACTAACTAGAACTTCTACTAGCATGCACCATTTCTAGTTTATACTCCTCATGACAAAATGAATCTTTACTTCTCTTATATGAATGGTCTGGAATGTTGGGAAAATATTTTCAAGAGAGTAGGGCTTGTAAACAAGATTTTATATTCTCAAGGCTGCCTTCCTTTATTATTACTATTACCTTTAGCTTTTTTCCCAGATGCTTAGCACAGGACAGCCTGCAGTAGTCTATCCAAAGATAAAGCCTGCTGCTTTTTGTTGGGGTCTTTCGGTTGTACTAATTTTTGTAAATAACAGATTTCATGCTTCTTCCCATTAGCACAGAAGAACAGTTTTTAGAGAGAGCACAGGTCTTGGAATGAAATTATTTTACTAATTCCAAGAACGTAATAGAGCACACCAGGATGGCATGGATGCTGTGGACTGGAACTGGTATTGAGACAAACGTGGCTTTAAGCTGAGTTGCAGTTGGTGTAGATCCCTCAGGCATTCTTTTGGCCATTCTAACTTAATGTAACCTTGTGACTCAACTGTAGAAGAAACTGTTCTGTATTCCAAAGCAAAATCTTCTTCAGGATTCTGATAGTGGCCTAAAAACATACCAATATTATTTTCTTTAAATCAGGTTATTCTTATTTATTGTCCTCTACTGCTGGTGAACTAAGGTGTGGAAAACCTGGCTTGAGTCCTAGAGATACTTGTGAAAGGGGGTGCCTTACCTGAACTGCTTCCAGCTTGTTCTCCAACAGGTGATTCAAGGTGATTTTAATTTAGAGATCATTAGAGATTGTTCACTTGACTTTGTATTTTCTTTCTATTTGATGCATTGCAAAAGAGAGGAAAATCATAGAGTTTGTTAGCATAAGGGTTAAACAGTTACAAAATGTCCTTCAGTTTTCAGGAGTTATCTACACTCAGGGAGTTTCATTTGCATCAAATGGATTATTTAAATTACTGATAGTTTCAGATTTAGATAAAGGCTTCAAATTATAAAAGGAAGTAGGGAATGGATGAGAGCAATTTCCCACTGTGATTACTAGTGAATGGGCCTTACTAGTGAATGGGCCAATTGTCATGAAGCATGGATATAAAAAAGGTCTGTTTCCTACAGCTGAAAAAGGAGAAGAGAGGGCTCTTCACACACAGACAAATTACAGGAAGGAAAGAATGATAAACAGAGTGGAAGCAGCAGGAATGAGGTAGACAGTGGGACAGTCATGCTGGATGCTCTGTATACTCCATGTTGCCCCTCTTCTCTCCTTTTTTCTTAGTGCTTCATAAATGGCCAAGAGAGAATGAAGTAGGTAATATATCCTGAAGACTGGGGGAACTGGCCTGAATGTTGTCATGCTTATCTGCTCATGCAGGACATGTTATCTTGAGCCTTGGTGTCCTCTAGAACAGTAGTGTGTGGAATTGATAAGAGATATCTTTAAATTTTAGCATGATAGAGAGTTGCTTCAAACCCAATCTTCTTTTCCTGTGCTTTATGTATTAGTGATCCATTTAATTGAGATGTTTAAAGTAAATAAGGCTCTTGAAATATGCCACTGAATTTTGAGATTACTTTTATTTTTTAATGTTCCTCCTCTGTGCTGTATGAAGATGAGAAGACATTAAATATCTGTCAAGCTGGGTTCCTTTCTGTGATAAGCAGAAAAGGTTCTGATGAGAACAGGGAGAGAAATCTTTAGCTGACAACAAGATTTATTTTTACCTATAGTCTTCCTCAGCCTCTTAAAATATTCAGACTGATGGTTGAAAACAGCATATCCACTCCTAAATGCAGGAAAATGTGTGGCCATGCTTTCAGCTCTCACTGGAAAATTGACAGATCAGTTTTAGCACCCAAAAAATAAGGAAAAAAAATGTATCAACTCCTTTTTAGCTGTGCCACTATCATCATCCAGAAGATGGCAAAAAAAAAGGTAATTTAGGAGGGAAGGCATTTATTCTGACCTCTGTGGAGAGCTAGCATCTGTGTTTAAGCATTTGTACACTTCTGCTATATGATACACCAAATTGTTCAGCCTTGAGCTACTTGTAGACAAGCAACATTATAAATTCTGCTTGAGCATCACCAGTTCACTAATGAAGTCCATGAAACTGCAAGCTGTGGCTGAGCATACTATTTTATTTATTGCTAGCAATGGCTAGCAATGTGGCTGTGTGGATCGGTTGGATTGCATGATGATAGGCAAACTGCATACCTGAGCAACTCTGTACTTCCTGGAAAGAAGAAGGACCCTGCAGGAAGTCCGAGTCCTTGGCTTGTTTGCCACATCTTCCCACAGGCTGCTGTACCCACAAAGCCCAACAATAAACTGGATCCGGCTCCCATTGATGCTAACAGCAAAAGTTGATCAGGCAAGATTGTAGTCATGATACACAAACATAGGAGGCAGTGTGTGACCACCCATCTCAGATTAGGCCAGGAAGTTACATTTCATTAAATTCAAAGATTGATGCTACAGATCCTGGTAACTTGTTTTCAGAATATTTATTATAAGAAGGCTTTCCAACACAGATGTTTTCACCTGTATGGCAGGGAAAGCAAGACAAAACAGGATGGTATTCCACAGGTAAGAAAACATCATGAAGAGTAGCTTCCTATAGGCATGGCTAATTTAGATCCCATTAACATTCAGTTTGGGTTAATTTCTCAAGCCAAGGGAATGTGAGAAATGACACAGCACATATAAGTCATAGCTATATGCCTCAGCTGCTGCCCCCAGCTTCTCTGCCCGCTGTTGGTACAGCTTGCATTAGGTGCTAAATGTGTATCTTGAAAACCTGTCTATTCTCTTCCATTCAGTAAGACTCTTGCTCTGTAGAACAGCAGCAAGTGAAGCTTGTGGTGCTTGTATGACTCATGGCCAGTTAAAGGATTGCTCTTTGCAAGATATGATTTTGTCTAATAATACAAATGCAGAAATAGTAGGAGGGAGAGTGGAAACTACTCATTCTTCTGCTTCCTGGATACAGTTATCTTAAGGAAAGGACTGAGGACAACAGTTATCTACACATCTGTATAGAAAATGGCCCACAGAATTTTCCACCAAGCTCAGCTGATTGCAGCAATAGCACATTCACTAGTTTCTTTTCTGCCTTGGGTCTATTGTGTCAGTGGAGCAGTTGTATTCATCACTGTACTCCCTCTTAATCTTACAGACAGGAGAAGGAGCTGTGTCTCTGCCAGCACTGAGGCCAAGTTTGGGTTGAGAAGACAATTTATGTCTCCCATCCAAGAACTGTGTGTTGTCTGTTCTGATTTGTTAGTACTTAGAGTTCTTTCTGCTAGCTGTCCTGCCTAACTTTTTGATTGGTAGCATTGGATGAGTATTTTGAAAGTATACCAGCCTTAATTACACTGCACTGCAATGGAACAATTGCATCAAGCACTGAACTTCTTAAACTATAGGGTAAAAGCTAATGCCTACAGATGATACAAACACTGAATTTAGAACCAATGACTCATGTGATCATCAGAAATATTGTCTGACTTAAAAGATCATAAACGTTTCATCAATTTTAATTTTTATTTAATTTGATTTTTGAATGCTGCCATTTCTAGCTAACTCACTAAGTTCCACTCTGACTCTTTGTGTGCTTTGAAGCCTAATTTTAGCTTAATTATTTTTTGAAGAGGGCTCTATGTGGACAGAAAAAGGGTTAGTAGGTATACTGAGCTAAGATTTGCTTAAGTTTCTCAGTTTTTTCTCAATAAAGTTTCCTAAAAGTGTTCAGTTGCCAAGAAAATGAAGGAAGTTGGGTTGTGCCTGGATGGATAAAACCATTTAGTTATTCATGTGTAGTCTGGACTTTTACTTAATGCGTTCAAGATCTCCATGAAGAATTTAACAATTGATACAGCCAGTCTCAAATAAAACCCATGTTTGGCGAGTCTCCATTCCTTATAATTGAATAACCCCACTGAGAAATGTCATCCCTATTTGGCATGAAGATGCCTTTAGGTATTAGGGCAAACAGGACAAAGATCTTCTGAAGGGTGAAGTCATACACATGCCTATGTGAATGTGTCTCTCTGAAAACAGTTTTAATTGCAGTAACTAGTTAATTTTAAACATCACTAAAGAGTAACTCTTAAATGGTTATATGACAGAAATAATATTTTGATATTTGCTAGGAAGAGTTGACATTTCAAGCCCACAGGAGACAGGCTTTTATTATTAAGAGCCAAAACCACAGCATGCATAACCTTTCAGGTAACAAGCTAATTAAGCACAACATCATCTTAGATATATTGTTTTAGGGAGAACCAGTCTTCCATAACACCTTTTGTCTTTTAATGTGTGTAGCTCCACTGTCAAACCAGGCATGATACTGTGTACAAAATAATGTATCAGTTTTAGCCAGCACTGCAGCAGGAGCACTTAAGAGCTAACTGTTTCAGTCTCAAAACACTAAGCGGGTCACAGACTGCAAAATTCTTCTTTATTTAATGCACAAGTGAAAGAATTTTCCTTCCTGGAAATGCATTTGAGATATGCACCCCTCATGCCCAGTCTCTGCTGTATAAAGAGCTTTTAGCATATTCTTTCAAAGGTCAATAGTACTGACCTGTATTTAAAATGTGCACAAGATGCAGTAGTCAGTATGAGAAGAAGCTTAAAAAATAGCTTTCTGAAAAAAGTGATTTAGATGAGCAGATGAGAATCCTGTAATTGATTGTTATAGGTGTCTATGTGTATGTATCAAGATGATAGACTGTGCAGCAGCTTAGAAGATGGTAGAGCATTAATTTATTTGTGTGCTGGTCATTAATTTACCATGGCTTTTGGGACAAATGTCAAACAGTGATGTCTGAATATGCACATTGCTCTGGGTTGAGCTTCATTTTGTACCAGATAAAGCACTCTGCTTCCAATTCAGAAGTTGATATTACTTAGCATCAGGAAAATATGAGCTAAAGGATAACTTTCTGCACATAGCTCTCCACTGCTGAAACACTCCTAAGAGTTGTGTGATGGGGGTTTTTTTGAGGACTGTTTATTATATTTGTTCAGTTTGTGTGATGTGCCTTATTTGATGTCTGTAAGCTATTGAACTGCCTGGTATTTCAGCCACTTCCACAAATATTATTAGAAAATAATTTGGTGAACCCCTCTCTCCTACTTATATGTATTTTGAATGATAACTGGTTTCTGGGTTTGGAATAGCAGCCACAGTGCTCATTGCTCTATAGTGTAATAGAAAAGCTGTTTTTCATAACTGCTGTAACTGCAGTTGACATTGGAAGCTGGTGGGTTGTGGAAAGTCTTAGATTTTGTGTATTCCATGAAGCTTTTTCCTTTATTCACTTGGATATGAAGAACTTTTCTTTTTAATGCATCTTTTATAAAATGTTGATGCAAAAATAGCATTTAAAATTAATTAACTCTGATCTCAAGTGTTAAGGAAACAGAAACAATGGCACTGTTTCAAGATTTGATGACCATATTTCAGTAAAGACAGAATGATAGTGTGCATCTCACTTTGATTAGATATGGTTAACTGAATTTTTAAATGCCAGCAGACAGAATAGGTCTTATTGATTTTAGTACTTTCACAAGGTGAGCATGTGGTCCAGTATTAACAGTTGTCTTGCAGATTACAATAGATTTTAAATTAAAGAGATTTTTAAGTCCTAATTCCCTGCAGTTGTTCCAATGAAAGGATCTGATTTCATTAGCAATGCTTCTGTCAGTAGGTGAGATATCTGTGGCTGAAAAAGTGTCCTCAGGCAGAAACATTTTTTTTCAGCTCACAAACTTAGTTTGTAATTTAGTTTGATGTTGAACATTCACAGATTCTGAAAAAGTCACACATGAAACGGCACAATAACAATTGTCTGCCTGCCTCTGGAGCACAGACTCTCTGCAAAGGTATTGTCCTGAGAGATTTGTTGAGCTAACCCCTTAATAGTTTACATGATTCGTGGATGAAGTTTTAGGAACTGCCATTTAATGCAGACTGATAGTAGGTTAAAAAGAAGGACTTTTTAGCATGAAAAATCATGTCAGTATTGTTCAAGATCCATTAAATTTCTTCAGAGCAACAAGAGAACTGAATCTGCATCATTCCTGCTTTAGAGACACATTCCCAGTAAAATGGGAACCAATGGGATAGTATTAATTTCAATTGCATGAATTCTTTGCAATCTAACAGCCTTTAAAAAAGGATAATGTTCAGTGAATGAAACCATTCTATAATGGTGTTGGACAATCTGGATATACCTTACACTAATAATCACATATTTTTGGGAGCTACATTTTCAAGTAATTTTCACAAAGTTGGTTGATGGTTTCAGTTGTCTCTTCTGAGCTCATAACTGCACACTTCATATGCAAATGCTACCATAGAGCAAAAGTCACTAGAAAAGGTATTCATTAAATGAAAAATGTGGAAGGATTATTTAGAATGATTGATGAAACTTCTAGCCTACCTCCTACTTAATGTGAATGATAATGCTTGTCCTGTGCAGATGCCCTCCTCTCTGTTAAGCACATTTAGATAGTTAAAGGAAAGAGATACCTGAAGCTGCAGGCAAGGTAAAGACAAATCTTTAAACCTGGATTGCAGAGGTTGATTTAAAAGCCAAAGTTTTATAGTCTTCTAGTATATATGATCCTAATGTGTATTTCCCAGCCAGTGAGGGCCCTGGTGCCTTCTTGTCACAGAGTGATGCTGGTTTATTTTACCTTTTTTCCCCTAAAACCTGGTGCTGGCTCTGCACATGCAGTTGACAGAGGGAGACCTGTCAGGAGACAAATGAGTTACCTGTGGTACCTGGCAACTCTGCCTGTTCCCAGAAGCTTAAATGACATCTTGTGTACAGTGCATAGCATAGTCTACAGCCTTTGGCCCAAGAAGTCTTCCCTCATAACATTCGTAGACCACAGGCATTTAGAGCTGCTACCCCAGTGTTAGCCACAATGCCAGTAGCACACAAAATATCCATGACTGGGGGTTTTGTTTCTCAGAGGTGATGAATGTAGTGCTGCTGTCACCTCAGACTCTTGGGCTTCAGCAGTGTTTGGTGGAACCCACACTGGTAAGCCAGCCCAGCTGCAGCATGCTCTCTCTCTCATTCCTCAAACTGGCTTTTCCCATTGACTAGTCAGATCATAGTTCAGGGGTGTTGAGTTTCTTGACAGGCTGCTAGGGAGCTTGGGCTTTCAGTGACCATAACTCTGTTACATCATTCTCACTTTCTCAGGCAAACTGGCAGGCTTTGACTTTGGGAACTCTCCAGTCTCCAGTATATCTGACTCATGAACATTTGCCTGCTGCGGGTTTGTTGGCCCCTTTCCATGGATCCAGAATCTTACTTTTTTGAGCTTTTTTAAATAGTTTTTCCTTGGTTTTGGTAGATAGAAGTCTGGAAGCTGCTTATTTGAGCCAGGGCTCAAATTCTTCAGGGATTCTGCTCTGTACTTTAGGTCTCAGACCCCACATTCAAGGAACTTGGCTTCATATGTGAGCTTTGATTTGAAATTAGGAAGTAGAAAACCTGTCGAAGGATTGATGACATTTCCTGCATCCACAAATTGGTGCATTTTAAGCCCACAAATATGGAAAACTGTTTTGTGTTTCTAGTATATGCTCAGTGTCTGTTGACGCTGAAGTGATCTGTTGAATCCTTCATCCCCTATAGCAACCACAGTCCTCCTTTTCAGAACCTTCTTTGAGATCATTACCGTTATCTCATTGTAGTGTTAGATGGCTGTACTCGCTCATCTTACATTTACCACAATAAGTCATTAAAATAAATGGTCCTAAACCAAACTCTGTGGTCTGGGAATTACCCTTGGACTGTAGGAAGCAGAATCTCCAATGCCTGAGTAGCACTGAGTCAAAGCTGTTAGTGCAACTCTCTTTGGAAACAGGTGTATTTTCAAATCTGAGGCTTGAGAAAACAAACAAGTTTAAGCTCTCTAAACAGATTTCCCCTGTCCTTCCCATTAGGCTACTGCATTGTTTTATGCCTATTTTGAGTGTGATTTAAAGTGATAAATGCTTACTATTGGACTGAGACACAAGTACATTTCCCTCAGCTCTGAACTTTCCTGATGGGGAATCTGAAAGCGGAAAAAGCAAAGGTTGCCAAGGGACTGTTGCCAGCAGCATTGATTAGCTTTAGCATCAGCCCATTCAGAATGTCTACTGTCCTCAAGAAGCATTGTACATTTGGTGTGAAGAATTTTAAATCTTTTTAAATTTTTTTTTAATATACTATAAGCTTATTCTGATTCCTTAGTGAAATTTCTTGACAGTATCTACATTATCACACATTTCACTTTGTCTGTGGACTGAAAAAATATACAAGGCTGGTTTTTGTGTCTGTGCACTTGAATATTAACTACTTTTTAATTATGCTGATTAGTAAGATATTGCATAGGGATGGAGTTTTCCATATCCTTTCTCAGGCCTGTCCCCCACTCCATTTTTAATTACCTCTAGTTTATTTCCTCTTTTTTCATTAGCTGGCAAGATTTTATCTTTCAGCAAATATTTTATTCAACAGGGAATACAACTTAGGTTTCCACAAATTTCAGCTCAACTCATTAATTACTTTTGGTCTACAGAGGAAGATTAAAAAGCATAGGTTGGGCCAGTCATAAACATATAAACAAAATACTAAGCCAGACAGTCTGGGAGAAGAAAGAGATGCTGGAGGTAATGGTATTGTGTCTTCCAGCTTTTGAGATACTAAAGACCTGAGTTCAAGTCTTGTATTTGCTTTTGAAAGTGTAACTCTGCCTCCCACAGGAGTGTTGTGACAACCATGCTACATAACATTTGACTTTGTCTCTCTCATTGTTTCTCTCATAATTTTTGGGGGAGGATGTAGACTTCTCTTGCTGCCTCCTCTTTATGTGTTCTGTGGTTGTTGCTGGGGATAACACAAAGTACAAAAAGAGTTAAGGCATTTCCCAAATCAAAGCAAAACACTTTGGGAACTAGTTGTACAAAATGTTTTATTCTTCATAAAACAAAACTTGCTGAAATTCAATACTGTCCAGAACCAATGTTTTCATTGATAGGAAGTGAGGAGGGATGGAGAGATATTCTTTTGAATAAAGTTAATTTGTTATGATACACCCTTAGAACTATTCTCCTATGTATGTCTATATTACTGCACCCCACTAACTTTTGGGACTCTGTTGGTGTTCTGGTTTTGATCCCCTGTAGTTTCTGGGAGAACTTGGTATTAGACTGAAACCTCAAAGCCAGAGTCCTTCAGCTCTACGTAGTAAATTTTAAGGGATTGCAGAAGTACCTTTAGTCTTATGCACTAAAGGATAAAGAATCTTCAGAGAAGCTGATGAGAAGCCTCACTCTTGTTTCAGTCAATCCTGGTCTATGTAGGATCAGAAAAGTTCAGTAAAGCCATCTTATTTCAGGTAGGTGTTGCTGAAAGGGGCTTTGCTCTACTAGCTCCCTAGGAATTTTCTTACTGTTTTTTTGCACCGAGTCTGTGTCCTCTTCCTTGTGTTTGTTACTTGACCAAGATGATATCGTGCTAGTATGTTCCTGCAGCTTTCTTCCTTGGAGTTGACTTGGGAGATGGTCTTCAGTGGTGTATGTCCACAAGCAGCAGCTGATGCAACCTCTCAGACTTCTGTAGCTTCAGATACTTTGACTTGCAGCTGGGCATGGAGGAAAGCATTAGATATTTCTTCAGAGGTGTGTCTATTTGCTACATGCTCAGGTGCCACGGCCACAGATGTTTCTTCGGTAGAAAACACTTTCTGGGGTTTTTTAGTCTGTGTTCCTTGTCAGCCACTGCTGCTCTGGAGCAGTGTCTTCTGGACAAGCTAAGGTATCAGGAGGGTTTGGCCTTTGTAAGTGATTGCTTAAGTGGTGCTGAATAATTATTTTCTTAACTGGCGTGCAATACAGAGTACTTACATATCATCAAATGTTAGTACCCATACTATATCTAAGCCACTGTCAATTGCACATGGCAAGGTCATCAAGGAGTTATAGGGTGTGGGTGTATGGTATCTGTGATGGGAATCCTGAAGAAGATATAATCCCAAGCATTTAAGGAAACATTTACCCCAGGGTATTATATCATTGAGAGGAAGGAGTATTTAAGCAGGTAAATAGAGTTTCTCAGAACTTTTCCCTGCCATTATTGATTTTCCTAGCATTTGAAGACTTTGAGGACAGCACCATATTTGTTTATTAATGCACACACCTCCCCATTTGACTTACCTACAACAGATAGTTTTTTGAGGTAAAGTTATTGCTTGCGGTTCTTCTGCATGACTGATGAGCTGTTGCTTCCTCCTAATCAGATGATCACCTGTAGCAAGTATTATTAATGCTTGTGTAAATTCAGTGAAACCAAGTGTGCAATACAGTCCCTTGTAATGTCTGTGCGTATGCAGAAAACTGTTTTTTAAAAAGATGCACTAGGAGCAGACTTTGCTTTATGACAGAATTTAAAAGAGAAGAGATGGGTGCTTGTGTATGGACCTACAGTCCTCTGGTCCTTGAAAGAGAACACACAGTAACTCTACTATAAAACCAGGACTATGCAAATTTCAAACATAATTTTAGTTGGCTATAGCTGGAATCTATGCCAAAGCATGTCTTGTGCAATGCATCTTGCTCTCTGAGGAGGTAGACCTGTTGAGTATTTGACTCTTGGCCAAATGATTTCTCGCTTTACATTCACAGCTTTTGAAAAAGACTGTGGCTGATTATTCTGTGGAAAGTACAAACCAGACTTAACTCATATTTTCAACAATATATCTGAAAATGAAGTTGAATAGAAAATCATGGTTAAACAGAAGTTACAACAGAAGGTGGTCTTATGGCCAGCTGTGTTTTTCTTTTGATACTTAAGTCTTTTCCTTGCATGACAGAAAATTCTGGAATTTATTTAGTGAGCCTAAGCATCTCATTTTGGAAAATAAGCAAGTAAAATGTATGTCATTATATTCACCAAGCACATGGAATATGAGAATAATTACTCATGCCTCATGTAATTCAGATGCCAGGTTGGGGGGGGGGGGGTAGTGGTTTAACTATTTACCATAAGAATATGTTACAATAACATCACTAAACCAATTTTCCATGCATTCTCAGGTGTCTCCATTAGCTTAGGAGAGCTATACAGATAATGTCATTATCTATGAAAACTGGATGCCTGCAATGGAGGACAACAATGGTCAGAAAAATGCTGGCAATTAGCCTTTAATGAAATGGAAAGTTGCTGCGGTACAAAATAATAAAGGAAAATAACGTGGCTCCCTGGAAGTTTCTACTGGATAATTGTGTGTGTAAACAAATGTAGATACATCATTTTCAAAAAGCCTATCTTGTGTTATGCACACTTGAACTCAAGAATCAGGTTCCACAGGGAATGCCTGCTCACACCGAGCAGTTCCTCCCAGGCAGAGTTGCAGGGCCATGAGGGGGTGTCTAACACAACAAAGCTTCAGGAGAGCTTTGACAACACCAAAATAAGGACCAGTGACAGGAAGATTTAGGATTTCAGTCTTGAAACTGAGTACATTGCTCTTTCTTAACAGCACATTTAGCATAGAGTCACATGATATAGCCTCTAGTATAGCAGGTATTCAGCCTGTAGTTCACTAGCTGCGTATATAGAAACTGCTGCTATAATGTTGTCCCCCATCAAATGGAAAATAAGTGTCCTCAGCAGCCATGAGAACCCACCCCCAACCCCCCAAACTATACTGTTTCATCTTACCTGTGTACTCTATAGAATATGGACAGATAGAATGGCAGTACCTGTTATTGCTTTTGGCTGACTTCCTTATATTGAATTTATCATGCCGCCCTGCATATTTTATTTGGTAGATTTTTCTTTCATCGCTTTCTCTATGTGCACTTATATGCTGGTATAGCACAGCTTTTAAAACAGGGAAATCTCTCTGTGCCATCCTTTTTCCTTTTGTTCTTACACTTTTAACCCAAAATATTCCGTCTAGTTTTTTCTTCTCAAGCCTGAGTAGGGCTACAGGTACCTCTGTGTTGGGACGGGACCATCAAAGGCATGGTGTAAATCATTATGATGCTTGTTGGTGCAACAATGTAATTTAGAACCAACTGAAGACATTAGACTATGTTCTTTGAAATGCTTATTCCAGAATAGGCTTTCTTTTGTGAAAAATAATGATTAACCATCTGTGAAAAAGGAATGATGTCATGATGAGCATGCAGAACTGGCTCCCAAGCTGTCTCTGTCTAGAAATTAGGTGTCCTGCTCAGAATAAAGACCAGTAGAAACCTTTTAGTGCCTAAATCTTTTTAGGACAATATGGAAAGAGCAGGGGGTTTGACTAAGTTTTCTCCTGTGCCAAACAGGGGAGATTTGAGAAGATGAATGGACTCATGCTTGTCAAGTGTTTTGGGCTTTGTCAGTGGAATGCACCAAAACCAAGAGAGAGGATAGAAGGTTCCTTAGTTTATAATAATGTAAGTATTTGTTTAAAATATTTCAAAAGAAAAAGGAAGGAATGTGGAAGAGGTTAGGAAACACATATCCAACAGAATCAATAACAAAAGCTTTAGAAGAACAAGAATATATAAATCTATACAAAAATTGTCAAAAGAAAAGAGTTATGTTTAAGCTTGTTGTGTGGCAGGTAACACAGCAGAAGCCTAGGGCTCCTCAACACTGTGGGAAAAAAAACAAGAGGAAAAATCCATGGGATAGAAACTGCAAGTTAGGAAAGGCAAGGGAAGGGAACACTAGGCAAAAAAATATGTAAGGAAATGAACTGAGTAGGTAATCTATTATTTGCTGTGCAAACCAGCTTAATATATATATATATTTTTAGTCTGTTTAAGAGGACTCGTGAGTGGAGAAAATCTAGAGATTGTGCAGGTAGCCTTTGATTCAGTCTCAAACTCAAGGTGACGGCAAGCACTGAAAATACATTTTACTGCAAACAGAATCAGTATTTTTACAGCTTTAACAATGGTTATGGGAAAGATACATTTCACCATTCATTATCAGCCTGGTAACCTTTGTATGCAGCCAGGATGCAAACCTATGCATAGACAGGCCTCTGTAGCATAAAATTGTGGCTGGTTTGAGTCCTGCTATTGTGCATTCTCTTGAAAAGAAGTCAATCTGTATAAAACATTATTAGCCACCTCTTCTACAATTCTTTTTTTTTTTTTTGTGATTGGCTTTAAGCTGTCTAGCCATGAGGTGAAGCTAAGTATGCCTCCTTTTTATTGTAAAACTTCAAGGAGGAATTCAAAAAATATTGCTCTATCTGGGCCATGGACCTCTAACTGAAAGAGAAGTACAAATGTACTCCAAGCATCAGTTCCTAGATTTAGAAAGAATGTGCAAGGTAGTTCTGATTATATTCGAAGATACTTAATGTGGCAACATTTTCAGTGCTAAAGATCAGGACATTCCAAAGTCAAGGGCAAAGACTGACAGTGTATACCAAATGTCACCAGTTCACAACACTGTGACAAGTATTAAATAATAAAATACAGAAAAAAGGGGAAAACAAACAGGAGAAGCACTGTGAACAAAAATAAACAAGGCACAGAAAAAGCAGGATTCCTTTTATTGTGGTGTAGACTGTTTCCAGATCATTTCATGCTGACTGGTTCAATGATTTCCATTAGGTCACTAGGCTTTCTAAGCTAATTAACTAAAAACATGTTAAATGAAATAGGAAATATTGGAACAGATAAATCCTCAGCAAATGTCTCCCTCTTGGATTGCTTTTTTCTGGTTTGTGGGTTTTGGGGTTTTTTTCCAAAAATAGTAACAGGATTGCCTTTCCTATGCCTTCTATAAAATGAAGTACTTGACGTTTCAACAGAATATGATCAGTTTTGCTTATATTTATTGTATTTGGATTTCTATCGCCCAGTGATATATGATATTTAGTGTTTCTTTCAGTTAGAAATTTAAAACAACTTTCTTATACTAGAAATGCCTTTTATTCATTGTTGCTTACCTGCTCACACAGCCCAAATACTTACATGAGCCCAAGGAGTTCTCATGAAGCCAAGACCACAGAAAAGCAAAATCCAAGACCGTCTCTGCAGGAGATTAATTATCAGTGTAGATGCGAGCATCTTCATAACCATACCAGGCTGTGAAAGTCACCAAAACCATCTACAGCCCTTCTATGAGCTGCACTCATAGACTGCTAAAATAGCCACATGTCCAGTCTTATTATAAGGAAATTCTGTAAGAGATGAGATGTAGTCTGTGCATGTGTTTGTATGTGTATACATATATGTAATTTTTCCCACAGAGGGAATGCAAACAGCTTAAAAGATTAATATAGAAGATTGCTTTGAACTTACTTGAAGAGTGACTGAAATCCATTGACAGCTAACATCTGCTTAATGCAAACAGATGCACATTTTTCCATTCTTTTTCCTGTCCCAGAAGATGAATAAGACATGTCAGGTAATGGCATGGCTGGACTAGAGCTTATGCATATTTAGGGGTGGGGAATACTTCCCTAGGTTTAAGTTTAGGTTGCAGAGCTGTGCCTTGCATTTAAAATGAAAAGTATTAAATGTATCTATGATTGATTAAATACCAGAGTATTTAATCACCCAATGTATTTGTTATGCTTTAACTTCAGCTGACAGCAAAGCAGCTGCTTGCTCACTACTTGCTGGTGGGACTGGGGAGATAATTGGAAGGGTGAAAGTGAGAACAATCATGGGTTGAGATAAAGGCAGTTTAACAGGTAAAGAAAAAGCTGTATGAGAAAAAAAAATTAAAAGGAGGAATTAATTCATTGCTTCCCCTTGGCAGGCAGGTGTTCAGCCATCTCCAGGAAAGCAGGGCTCCATCACATGTTACAGTTACTTGGGAAGACAAACACAATCACTCCAATGTCCCCCTTTCCTACTTCTTCCTCCAGCTTTATATTGCTGAGCATGATGCCATATGGTACAGAATATCCCTTTGGTCAGCTAGGATCAGCTGTCCTGACTGCATCCCCCTCGCAAATTCTTGGGCCTACTCACTGGCAAGGTGGAAATGAGAAGTAGAAAAGATCTTGATGCTGTGTGAGTGCTGCTCAACAGGAAGAAAAACATCTCTGTATCATCAACAATGTTTCCAGCAGAGAACCAAAGCACAGCCCCATACTAGCTACTACAGGGAAAATTAACTCTGTCCCAGCCAGAACCAACACAATATTACAAAAGACTACAGACTTACAGAGTAGGCAGAGAGGCCAGCATTTGGATGGACTTAAACACTAACCCTGCCAGTCACTCTAACTGTGTGCCTTATAACAAGAGTCAATAAGCTATAAGATGCTAGCGTTGTTTAAGTGTGTCTAGCAGGTTAAATCCTTTTCCAGTCCTAGCATCTGTATACAGCTGTTCTCTTCCAGGCTACCAGTGTTGGAAGAAATCTAAGGAGTCCTTTCATCAACTGACAGTAGCAACATCTGAGGGGTCTATTTTCACTGCTTGCCTTTTCTAAGACCTAACTCTTATTAACAGGACCACTTCTATATAGAATCATCTGTTTGTCAAGGTTTCTAAAACTTGCTTGTTCATCTCTCTGTGTTTCCAGTTCCTCTTTCTTCTAAAGTGTACGAAAGAGCAATAAGCATTTTCCTACCACACATTAAAACAGCAAAGATCTTGAGGATAATGAATATTTATTCATATTGGTGGAATGAGGAGCAGAAGAAACAAAGGGCAAAATAAAACATTTTAAGGATACTACCCAGAAATTACATCTCTAAAAATGATTTGGTTTATGTCTATGCAGAGTGGGGTCTATGATGTCATCTGGATGTGACTAATAAGCAGTTTGAGTAGAAGCTGTTGTTATGATGGGTGCTTAATGTAGTAACAGATGCGTTAACAAACTCTAGAGGAAAAGGGTTGTGAGGGCTGAGAGGGGTGTATATGTATTACCAAAGCTGCTGAAACAACCTGTTGGAGGCAGGATGTTCTAAAGACCTCCCAGAGCCACCTCAAAGGCAGCCTTGAAAATCTTAATTGTAACATGCATGATATTTTGCTTTTGCTCAAGAGACAAGAGTGACAAAGAACTCACAATGGTGTAACTAGTTATTGCTCTCACTGCTTTCTACTGGGCTTTATGTAAATCCTCAGCAAAGCCAGCTGTGAATACTGATCGTCTGCTACATCTGTTTCCTGGCACAACCATGCACATAATGACATTGCAACACATTGAGTGCTAATGACTCAATTACGAATATTGAGCTACACAGGTAAGGTTGAAGTGGCTAGTTGTCCTCTCAGAGCCCAGAAATGAAACACTAGAAGAATTTCTGGAGGAATTCAGACATGACAGAGGTTAATAGCTATTCTTTACAAAAACATTGGTATCAGCCTTGATTTCTTAGAACCGTATGCAACTACAAGCCACTTTGCCACATGGCGTGTTCAAAATAGCATTTCTGAAATCCTCTCTCTCTCCTTCCCTTTTCACGACCATCATTGGAAAGTCCTTTTCTGTCTTTTGGTCCCTGATCATCCGATGTGAGAGAGAACACCTTTTCCTTAGACCATAAGGTGTAAGGGTTAGGCACGCTCATAGTTGTGCTTTTCAGTCACAAGAGGTAGACAGACAGGTGAACTCATAGTCGAGAGGGAAAGCAAAGACTATCTCTGGTCTGCTTCCAAGCTTGGCTTGTACACCCTTGCATACCCAAAGCTACAACAATAGATAAGCATGCTGGAATGCTGGAAATATGTATAAAACTTCATTCAATTATTAACATAAGAGGGTGATGGCACCGTGTCATCTGAGGCTGTCAAAGACGTACATTAAATACTTGAACAGTAATATAACTGGTTATAGAAATGACTGACTCAATATGCAAGAAATATAATACGAATTCTTTTTGAACTCAATCTGCCTCAGTGTCAGTCAATAAGATCACTTGGCCAATGTTGCTAATAAAATGGCAGTTTTGTTTATTGTCACTGTGTACTTATTTAAATGGTTTTACAGCAGGTCTTGATACTTTCCTAATTTTTTTTTAAAGTACATCTCTCCATTGTTCCTCACTTGCATTGTTCTCAAACAGCTAAAGGCTTGCAACTACAGGCCAGTCAGTCTGACCTCAGTACCAGGGAAAGTCATGGAACAGGTGATCTTGAGTGCTATCATGAAGCACTTGCAAGAGAACCAGGTGATCAGGCCCAGCCAACATGGGTTTACAAAAGGCAGGTCCTGCCAAACCAACCTGATCACCTTCTATGACAAAGTGACTCGGCTGCTGGATGAGGGAAAGGCTGTGGATG
>WAAB01022166.1:4149-32398 GCA_013389865.1 Piaya cayana | reverse complement strand
CTGGGGTTGTTTAGCCTGGAGAAGAGGAGGCTGAGAGGAGACCTCATTGCTCTCTACAACTACCTGAAGGGAGGTTGTAGAGAGGAGGGAGCTGGCCTCTTCTCCCAAGTGACAGGGGACAGGACGAGGGGGAATGGCCTCAAGCTCTGCCAGGGGAGATTTAGGCTAGAGATTAGGAGGAAGTTTTTTACGGAAAGGGTCATTAGGCATTGGAATGTGCTCCCCAGGGAGGTGGTTGATTCGCCTTCCCTGGGGGTGTTTAAGTCATGAGTAGACGAGGTCCTGAGGGACATGGTTTAGTGTTTTGTGGGAGTGGTTGGACTCGATGATCTGGTGGGTCTCTTCCAACCCGGTGATTCTGTGATTCTCTGATTCTGTGAAGCCATGTTCACCCAACAGGAAGAAAATACATCTTAATTGCTGAGAATCTTTTAAAGTGCTGGTCATAGATTAGCATCTTCAGGGACATGCATCAACTTCTTAATGCATGTAAGGCTGATGAATTGAAATCTCTAACTGACACTCTTTTGGTGAATGAAGAAATACGACATAATGTCTTGCTACACAACCTTCAGGATAAAACAATAGCTTACCTGTTCTTACTTTGCATATATGTCTGAGGCACTAAGCTGAAAGTAATTACTCATTCTCATTTTCCATTAATTTGTAGATGGTGTTGAATCATCCGCAGACAGAATTAACATTTATCGGTATAAGCACTAATTCACTGAAGACATCAATACCAATCCATTTAAACATATTCTCTACATTTCCATGCATTCTTAATGCAGTCCTGTAGCTGTCTTGAGAACATGAAAGGAGATAGTGGATCATTTTAATTCAGCTGTGTGCTGACAAAACAATTATCACAAATACTATGATACTTTGTCCCTTGAGAGATCAGAGGCTTAAGGAAAAAATACTAGTTTAACTCAAATTCTTTAGCTTTTTAATTAACAACCAAAAGAGGAATCAATAATTTGTCTTTAATATTTAAAGATTTTGTTCTGTCGGATGTAAAATTTTTGTTATTGATGAACCTCAGAGGAAAATGTATATAATTTCCCTCTGAAATAATCTGTATGAATGAATATAAATGACTTTATGGTAAACCTTCTATACTTTGAAGTGGCTACCAAAAAAACGCTTTAGGAAATCTTTGCTTTGCAGCTATGCAGGAGTTACCCTTATGATCCACTTTGTATTCTGTCTTTCATCGGACAATCTAATAGAAGCAACTAAAAGTTATTTTCATGTGGACTATGATGAGACTTATGATATTTGTTGCTATCTTCATTTCATCACACCTGCCAGAAAATGTCAAATCTTACCCTTGTTTTTGCTCAGTATAACTGAATGGTGCACTGAGACACTGTCATAATAAGCATAAATTGAGTAAGATTGTAAATACAATACTTAGATTCAATCTTAAGCCACAATTGTTCCATCTCATTTGTGATTCTTTTATGTTGGGCCATGAGATCTCCAAAATTGTGCTGCTTACAGCTAGTGTTAACATTCTAGTGACTATGTATTAAAATGGTGAGGTGTATAAAGTATGAAGTACTTGCAATAACCTGCAGGTATTCTAGAACTGTGACTGATAACACTGCACTGGTGACTGACATCATTTATATGTAAGGTTTGTAGAGAAAGTTAGGATCCTTTGATTTAAAGACATAGCTTAAATATATGCTGGTTTTTTTGGGAGGTGTCACATGAAGGGGTTTAGAGAAATTAAATTGCAGGTACCTGAAATCCAGTCATTCTGAATCTCACTGAGGAAGTCCATACTCACTGCATATGCCAAAAATTATGTTCGAACAGGCAGAGTCTCAAACATAAAGATCACAGTCATGACTTCTACTTGGGTGTGCAATTCAGTCTAAGAGCATAAAAAAAAACCCAACACTTTTTGAGCTATGTGCTTCATCTTTCCTAACCAACTAGAGTTCCTCAGGCTGAGTCCTATTTAAAAATACTGAATCAGCTTTTATCACTGCCTAGTAATGTTCCACAGAAATTTGTTTACTTGATTTAACTTGTATTTATGATACAATGACTGGAAAATTAGCATAGAATTCTGCTTCCTCCTTTATCCTGCTTGTAACAAAGTGATAGTTACAATGAAATTTAGACTTGGTTGTTGTATTTACGTAATAAGCACATTCCTCTGTCACAGGACTTTGAGGTGGAACTTCTTTTTGAGATGGATTCTCCTGCCTCTTTTCTTTACTGTATGGTAAACATAAGAAGGGCTTTCACACTACAAAGTTATATTCATTTATCAACTAGAAAAAGATATTTTTGAGACAGAAAATTCAGATGTATTTGATCAGATAGATAGATGAAAATTAAAAGATTCCTTAATAAATTTCTCCTCATCCCCACACAGCTATCCAGTGCCTTTCCTTCAGGTTTTTTCTTAGTCTGCTTGTTTTTACAGAATCACAGAGTCACTAGGTTGGAAAAGACCTCAAGGATCATTGAGTCCAACCATTCCCATCAATCACTAAACCATGCCCCTCAGCACCTCATCCACTTGTCTTTTAAACACCTTAAGGGAAGGTGAATCAACCACCTCCCTGGGAAGCCTGTGCCAGTGGCCAATGACCCTTTCTGTGATTTTTTTTTTCTGATGTCCAGCCTGAACCTCCCCTAGAGGAGCTTGAGGCTGCTCCCTCTTGTCCTGTCCCCTGACACTTGGGATAAGAGGCCAGATCCCTCCTCTCTGCAACCTCCTTTCAGGTAGTTGTAGAGAGAAATAAGGGCTTTGCAATGAAGTCCACATCACCCCCCCAGCTTCTTAGTAAATACCATTTTGCAGTCATCACTTCCAAGGCTTGCTTGCATAGTTTTTTCAAATGGAGTTTCTTAGACATCATCCAGTCTCTCCCCTTATTAGAGGCTCCCATGTGGTCTGGAATCTAGATTGTTGCCTAGCTGCTCTGCATGCTCATTTTGAATTTACTTCTCTCTTAAAGTAGGGCACTAGAAGATTGAGCTTGGTCCTACAGGCTTGTCTAGGTGGCATAAATAGCAATCAGAGTCTGCTAAGTTACAGCTGGAGTTACCTCATAGACTAGATGCCATCATACGTCAACTGGTAGCCACATGAGAGGGTATCCTGTGAAAAACAACATAAATTTGAAGGAAATAAGTGAGATATATGGACACTGGAAGAGAACTCAGATGCCCTGTGCAGGGAAGGAGAAGGATGTTCAGGAGCCAAAATGCAGTTTATGTTTCCTCATGATTGTTGATGAAGTTGGTATGTGTATAATGATCATGATCTAATTTATCTCCATCTTGTTTGGATGAGGCTGTTGTATCAAATTGTCGTATAACTCTTAAAAGGCTGAAGTCTCTCACTGAAGTTGGGAAATGTCACACTGAGAAATGAACCTATTTGAAGAATCTGTCTCAGAGTGGTGGAACTACAGTTTCCTGTTGTTTCTAAAGGACAGAGTGTCCAGCACTGAAAGGCAGAAAGCTGCATGCAGACATGACAGAAGTTTCCCATCTTCTAAAAAAATGCTTCCAAAAAGTGCAGTAAAAATGAGTACAGTGAAAGACAGTAATCAGATGAACATAGAAACATTTTCTTAAGTGCCTTGATAGAAAGGATTAATAAAGACTAGTGTATAAATCCGGTCTGTTTGTGGCTGTTGAATCAACAAAAGGATTCCATTTCTCAGCCTTCACCTAGAGTCAGAAACAGCAGCTGGAAGCAAAGACTTGGTAGGACACAAGCATAAATGGTGCATCTGAAATAGATCACTGAGGAGAGGAAGAGAAGTAGGGAAAGCAACAGGTAAAATGGTGTCCTGGTTTAAGACAAGGGTGAATATTGATTCTCATGCCACTACTCTAATCCTTTACAGCTCAATGGACAGGCTTTAGTCCACCACTGAACTCTGGCTATCCCACTCAGCTGGTTCCCATACTATGAGACATGGGGCACTTAGAGGAAATACCAAGCTCGTTTTTATGATGTTGCTGCAAAAGCAGAAGGTCCAGCCACTGCTGTGGGAGATGTCTTGTGATTTAAATCCAGGATCTCAATGAGAAATTTTGTGTCATTCAGTGATTTGAGAGCTTAAGGTTCTATTGAAAGAAGGGTGCTTCTGTATCCACAGGCTGTTAGTAAGTTGTGGTCATATATGTTGTCAGATGGGCTCACTAATTCCAACTGCCCAAAGCAGACACTTCAGAAAGCACAGTTTCCTGGGATTGTTACACAGCAACTGACAGACAGGGTGGTCTTTTTCTCCATTAGTTTTGTTGTGTGACACACTCCTGTGACTTCTGAACTCCCTCAGCTGCCATCCTGCTGTTTTACCTTCACAATACTGAGCTTTCTGTCTTGGTCAAACAGTAGTAGCACTAGGTACTCTGAGTCGTTTTTGGACTGCTGATTTCCTCATTTATCTCCTGAGATATCTACAAGTTCCCAAGGACTCTTGACATCCATTTCTAGTAGCCCAGTCACTCCCGTTTTCAATTTTCCATTGAATGAAATGTCAGCACATAACAAGCCATGTTTTGCTGCTGCAATGCTCTGATTTAAGAGGGGGATTATGGCCTCTATGATTTTTCATAAGTAGGTGCTTTATTATTTTGACACTACTTTCTCCTGACCTATTGTACTGGAAATAACAGGGACTTGTAGTGACATGCCTTGTATGTACCTCACGGCAAACTGCTAAAACTCATGTTCATTAAAGGTGTCCTGTTGTCAGATGTTACTAACACAGGTACTCTAAAGTACAGCAAGGATAGTACTGACATGCACAAATGACTCCTTAGATGTATTTTCTTCTATGTGGTAATGAATTTTATAGTCTGGAACATTCATAAACTTGTTTTCTTCCAGCCAACAGTGACAGATCTATGCGTTCTTTGCTCTGGGGGATTACATTTTTTCTCAACTCCTTATAGCACCTACCTCTTTGCCTCTCCTGGCCCATGCAACAAGCATAACAACAATTTCCTCAATCTTGCTGCTTATCTGAGCTGGTATGAAACATCATTGGTCCTACTTTTAGATTTTACACCCCTTGAAAATTCTATGCTGTGCATGTCCTTTTGAACACTTTTCTCTGATGTCTGTGGGTTTCATGTGCATTGAAAAAGTTTAATTTAACCCTTTTTTACCTATAAGAATTTTAAGAGATAAAGCCACTGTATTAGCAATTATGCATCATTTAGAGCAATTAGTGTTATTTGTGGCACTGCCCACAATTAATTTCTGCAGGGGTCTGCCCTCAGCAATGTCTGCAGCAATTGAAGTAAACATTTTGTCTGACACCAGATACTTTTTTAAAAGAGCTTGTGTGTGTAACAGATGCAAAATCTAATTCAGGATATTTTTGCTCCATAGTTCTTTTGTCAAGTACTCCAGAGACCATGCATCTAACCATTATCACATCTTGCTTAGTTTTTATGCAACACTGAAATTATAAATTTGAAATCAAAATACTTCTGTAGTCTTTTTGCTTGTGGGAAAGGTTGGGCTGAGAATTGCCAGGTCTCTTAGGTTGTAAAAAGTTTTATGTTCAGTTTTAGCTCACACAGTTCTTCCATGCATGAAGATGTGAAGCTTTAACGGCTAGGGAGTAAAGCCAAATCTTCTTTCTTTATTTATGCACACTAACACTCAATTTCTTTTATGGATAAGTGACCACTCTCCAAGTCTGACTATACAACTTCAAAAAAATTACCAATATGCTCAGCAGAAGAATCCAAGAACAAGTTAATTTGGCACTAAGATGCCATATCTCTAACAGGGCCATTTTTGGATAATGTCTTCAGATTTCCACATGCTTTTGTAACACTTAAATCCTATGTTTGCTAAACAGTTTTTTAGAGCACCATTGAGGATGCTGAGGCAGGCTGACTGAGCACACATTTTTTACATACTTTGTGTTTCAAATGAATCTGAACTCCTTTGTCTTCATGTGGTCAGCTTGCATCATCTTGCCATATCCACCTTGCTCTGCTGGATATTATTTCCATCATAAGTGACTTACATGGTATTTATTTAACTTTTGCCCTACAGCTTGTTTTCTGTGCAAGGTTTATGAAGTCTCTGACAGCATTTTTCTCATATTATTCCTTGAACAAAATGTCGTGGAACAGAATTTTACTGTATATGCTATCAGAAGTGCCTGTACCTTTCCATGAAGTGCACAACCTCAAATGGAACAGTAACTCCTGAAGAAAGTGTTGAAGTTAGGTGAACATTTGCTTTGCTTTGTGTCCAATGTAGAAATGCATTTGGTATCAATCACTTCTCCAATACTCTTTTCTTGTATGGGGAATAGTTTCCACTGTTTAAATTTTTTGTCTCCTGAGCATATCTGTAAGTGAAAACTCCGTCTTTTTTTTCTGACAGTGACTAGACCCCTGTTGCTGGACCTCTGCTTGCTTTGCAGGTAAGTGCTCCCACTTCACCCCCCTTCAGTTCTGAGGACTTTTCTTGGTAGCCTGATGGAAACTTATCTTGCAACCCTCTTCTGAATGTTTTTGAGATGTTAGCAAATTAGATCAAAGTTCTGTGCTTCTCTCTGTCCCTCAGAAGAACATAAGAATAGGATAAGCATATCTGCTTCTCTCTGTCCTAGGCTGCAGAAGGTTGTTCCTGAGTTTCTGAGCCAGAAATGGTATAATTATTTAATACAAGTGGGTTTTTTTCGGTTGCTGGTATCCAGATTCTGGCACTGCTTTAGCTTGTGCATAAGTGCCCAATTTAAAAGCATATAATTGTCACAGTTGCTTCCAGACTGACAATTCAGTTCTGCTGATGCAGCATTGTCCATTGCTCCTAATTATTTCTGCAGAGACTTCCTCTGAATTAGTGGTGCTGCTGTCTTCTCTCATTGTTATTGGATTTTGTTTCTTGCTGTGCATGCTATGGTAGCACTTGCAAACTACTGTTAAGTGGCGTTTGCTTGTAGTTCATGCACCTATTCCAAATGTTGGGTGTTGTTTTGACTTCCATTGTTCTCACACTAGGCATATCTTCTTGTTTTTTTCATGGTGAAGCATTTGTTTATCCATGTCCTGTCTTTTATCTTTAAAATTTTGATTTCCTAAAATATCAGGTTTCATCTGGATTGGGTGACTTCCTTTGCTTGACAGATGTGGATTACCTCACTGAGGATTAACTGTGGACCTTTCAGTAGACCAAGGTTTACTTTTCCGAGCCAGGAAAAACTCTCAAAACTGGCTATTGAGCCAGTTGGTTGGAGATTAGTCACCTTCTCTGCTTTTACTCTCTGCTTAAAAGCATCACATACATCTATTTCATTTTCACAGAATGCCTTGCATTTCTATAATGAGCCTCAGAATTCATCTGCCTTGGCCAAACTAACTGAAAACCATGGAAAATATGAACTGCTTTGAACCAAGTATTGTCAGAAACTGTAGTTTTGTCTGTCTCTCCTGCTGTTACTAGTTCCTTGCAGATACAGGTTTGTTACATTTCTGTTTATAAGAGGGCTTAGGAAAGTATAGAAATTTCTGAGGTACCTCTACATTTTTACCTATTTAGTGTAAAAAAAAAAACACCTGCTTTGCAGTATCAGAGCCTCATCCAAGAAAGCTATTTATGAAGAGATGAAAAGCTGGCAACCTTCACATTCTATTCTTCACATGCACTATTCCTGGTCTGTGACTTCACTTGGGGAACTCAGTTAATGAGCACTTTTATAATTGATGGAGCTGTAGAGGGAAGGCTCAGAATGATGTTTTCCTCCAAACCATCCAGGTTGCGTTCAGAAGTATGCCTCTGTAAATCTATTCAAAATGACAAAACATTGCTGAACAAAGAAAATTCTGCAATCTAAATATATGGTTATGGTACAAAAGGAAATTCTACCCTTAAGCAGTGCATACTTTTCACAGATATCAGAGGAAGACTCACAGAAGGTTAAGTAAAGTCACTAAATTTTTAGTACAATCTGTGAATGTCAACTGGAAATGGAATGGAGGCCTCTGACTTGAAAGTACCAGACCTATCAGGGCTTCAGTTAATGTCAGTTCCAAATTTCTCTAGTGCCTACAGTGTGCATAGTATTTTACTCAAGACTCAGGTACTACCTGTTAAATTCACAATAGTTTCCAATCTGAATTATTGCAGCCCACAACCACAATAAATTATGCTAATTTGGGCTAAGTCATTTCTAATCCAGAGAAAGGGTATCCACATGGAGACTTAATCAGAAGTAATGTATTCTAATTAAAAAAAAAATTAGCTGTTTTTGAATAAGCTCCTGGTGAAGAAAAACACCATGTGCAAATGAACTGAAGGCAGAATAAACTATTAAAACTGAAATTATGATGGGTCAGAAGAAAAAAAAGAGTTTAACAAGTGATAAGAGTGAATGAACAAGCTTGCAGGCAGAGCACCTGCGCCTGACTGTTGCTGATCCCTATTGTGTGTCTCACCTGCTGAGGCTACCTTGCTCTGGAACTAAGTGGTTGTAAGTGAAGTTAAAGAAATGCAGGTAGGTATCTAGGGGTATAAACAGGTCTGATTTTTCTCTTCCAGGGCAGTCTGTGAAAGGGCTTCCAGGCTAAGGGAATTTTCATCTTAAATAGGAACAGGGTTTGGTTCGGCAGAGCCTGTCTTGTGCGCATCATCGAGGCAGCTGAGACTGAGAAGGGAGAAGAACCCAGGAAGATGCTGAATTCGGCTTTTCCTAGAGAATACTAATGTCTAAAAAAATTATAGCTGGACGCGTTCACGTCTGAAGCAACTGCTTTATGGGTTTGCTGATCGTGCCGGAGCAATACGGAAAAAAAGGGAGGAGGAGGGGGGAGGGAGGGAAGGAAGGAAGGGAGGGCGAGTGACTCTAGGACCCGTGCGAGCCTGCCTGAGCAGGGGGTGGGAATTCTCGGAGGCAGCTGGAGCCCAAGCTCAGAGCTCCTGCAGGAACAGCCGCGACCTGCCCGTGCCCGGCAGAGCCATGAAGCAGCTCCCGCCGCTCGCTCTCTGGGTCACCGCAGCGGGTAAGGAGCCCATTTCTCTTCTAATCGAATTTAGTGCTGTTCACAGAAATGAATAGGTGATCCATAGTTTGAGATAAAAGACTGCCGCTGGCCGAGGCTCCTGGCTGGAAGCGGGCGCTGTCATTGCACAAGGGGAAATGAAGAGCTACGCCCCAGGAGCATATTGCTTCTCAAACTAGTGGGGCGCTTTCTCTAGGACTAGGTGGGAGAGGTGGGAGAAAGTAATGCTTCAGGTGTAGCGGAGGTTGCTTATAGAAAAAAAAGTAGTTTAGATAAGATACCTTGTCTAAGGAGAGAGATGAGGAAGACAGATAAATGAAGTTACCGGGACTATTAAAAAAAAGGAGTTAAAAGCTCCCACCTAGAGAGCAGTGCTTAGGCTGAGTTTTGAAAGGAATCTTTGTGCCACTCTGTCACTGCCAGCTTTGGTTCTGAAATGCCGCAAGAGGAATGAAATTATAGTAGGAGGGAGGAGATGTTAGGAGGGAAGCTGCAGAAAGAGAAGTTGGGAAGCAGTAGGATGCACACAAGACACGATGGGAGAAGAAGGTGCAACACATGTACTACATGTGCACAGTGGCAAGAAAACTCATGAAAATGAAGAGGAAAAAAACCTGTATCAGGACATGCTGAACTTCTCAAAGCTGAAGTTACAATAGTAACTCTTGTGCTGAGAAGAGGACACCATCTTAGCCCTTAGACAAGTATCAGGAGACACTTCCATATTGCTCAGAGTAACAAATCATATTACTTCCAGGCAGGGAAGCGCCTAAGGCAAACAGGTTTTTGAGTGCTACAGCTCACTTTCCTAGTGCAGAGAAATTCTCTGTCTCTGGCTAACAGCTGAACCTGTATATATTTTGTTTTATATGAAGACATGCTGGGACATGAGTTTTTAAGTGGGTTTCATGATTTAGTTCTATTTACAATTAAATGGCAAGGCATAACTGAGGGGTTTTTTTTGTCTTTTATCCCCCCTGTTTGCCTGTTATTCCTATTGGGAGGAGGTTGTTTTACTGTCAAAGGGTCACAGGGCAAGGGTACCCCACTCAAGCAGATTTGTGTGACCCTACACCCTCAGTTCTCATGGCATGTGCTCTCAGCAAGAGCTGCTAAATATCATCCCAGTGTTTTTGCTGGAGTGGCTTTCAACATGGATGTAAAGTTAGTGTAAGGAAGAGTCATCATATCTGCTGTGTCTCCAAGTCTGTGTTTTAAAGTATGACTGTACTAGGACAAAGATAAAAAAAGGTGTGTTTCAGAGAGGGAGAGTAAAGAGCTAAATGAAAACAAATGTACATTTTACAATCTCTATCCAGTATTCTGCCAAAAATAATCTCAGACACACTGGGAGAGACTTGGATACGTGAACATTTAACTGTGTAACTGCTGTCACAGTTTCACATGGGGCTTGCTTCTCTCACTGTGTCACTATAGGCAGCTCTTGGAATCTGCAGTCAATTATTTTAAAAACCACTTGCGTTTTCTCTGAGATGGATTTTCTGGAGCATATTCTCAGACTGGTTTTACATTTCCTTCTCTGTTTAGAAACCCATGGTCTTGGTGATGAGGGAAAGTTACAAGTCCACTTTTCTCTCTTTTGTTTTACTGGCTGACACTTACCTTTTTAATTCCTCAAAATGTAATTTCAGTGTTCCCATCTATCGAAAATTTTTGGCACAGCAAAACACTGGAGGAGGTCAGAACTCCTTTTGGTGCAAAAGTTAAGACTGTGAGAATACTCAGATAGTTGTAGAGAACAACAGCAGAAAAAAAACCTATCAAAAAAGAACGCCCCAAACAACCAGGCAAGTCCTCAGTGCACAACTGTGCATTGTTCGGTATCAAAGCAATTTCACAGTCATTTGGAGGCTGAGGCTGTACACTAGCCTCAGGTCTCAGGAGATGGTTAGGAAGCAGATGAAAACAGCCACCAAATCAATGTGTGGGAGAATTTTCTTTTCATTTTAAGCACCAGCATTACTTTGAGTAACTTGAGCACATCACTTTCAGTAATATGGGATGATTTTCCTTTGATTACTTGAGCTTGGTGGAGGGATAGGGTAGTCCTTTTCTCCTCTATGAAAAATAGGGTTATGCTTGTCTCTCAGTGTGGAGGGTAAGCTCTATGAAATTATAACACAACATGCATCCTAGACAAACTTCAAATACCTTTCCAAAAGTGCAGTCATGTTTATGTCATTGCTCAGAGTTTAGCTATTGACTGTAACCACAGTTCTTGAGGTAATATTAGCAGAGTCATTTTGTCAAGTCTTCTCTTCACAGCCCTTTCTAATACTTGTAGAGTTGTCACAGAATAGGATATCTTGTGTTTAATTTCAGAAGAATAGTTATGGTTTGGGGTTTCATTGAATCCTTCCAAAGTGAGAAGAGGCGTAGTCAGGTTGATGGCAGGTTTAGGAGTAAGACAACCAGCTTTTTGTTTGGTTGGTTTTGCAATGGTGTATCAGCATGGCAATGGTGAACGTTCAGTTCCTGGATACTACTTCCCCTTCTATTTGTCTAACAAACTGTTTTCACAAGCCTGGAAGGTTTTCTGCCTCTCGGAATAGACCTTGCATGTTTTATAGAGAGACTATATGCTTGTTTTAGTTTAATCGGTGCACGTGTGCATGAAGATGCTTATATAGGAGTACCTCATTTTGTTGTAAGCCAATTTAAAATAAACCAGTGCATCTATCTAATTTAGGCAAACTTACTGTTTCATGTATCCCTTTATCTGTCTAGAGGAGAACATGCCAAGAGTGGAAGGGATGGGGCCCTACATTCTCTTTTGCCTCTTAATTGAAGAGCTTCTTTCTTACTTTCTTCTTCTTGTGCCTATCTTAACCTGGTTTAAGTAGCATACAGGTAGAGTAGTGGTTTCAGTATTTTCACTTAAATAGTTCCAACTAGGACAGCACCAAATGATTCTTGAAATTTGGCTCAGGAGTTGGGTCCATGGTCCTTTACTGCACAAATAACAGCCTATCTATAGATACTGTGCCCAGTCCAGATACATAATTCAAGCCGCTATGGCTATCACCAGAAGTCAAACATTGGGAGGATGCCTTCAAATAAAAAGAAAAAAAGACAGCTCTTTCAAGTCACAGACATTACAGAGTGAAGACCTTTTGAAAGGATAGGATAGGTGCATGGGAATCCCACAGTAAGGCGGGACATACAGACAGACACTGGGGATTTGTGAACTACATCAAGAGAGAGGACTAAGGTGGAGGAGGAAGCAGTGAGGTAATGGGCCATGTGTACTGTTACTTTAGAGCTGAAGACAATGTCTTGTAAAATGAGCTGTAGGAGAAATCCATCCTTCTGTCAGTCTTGCATAGTTTTATAGTTTCTAACTGGTCCATAAGATCAAAGTTGGAGAAAAAGATGCCCTGCTGCAATGGTGTTTTGAAAGCTTTGCCTTCCCCTCTTTCCTCCACCAAGTCTGAACAGGCACACAGGAGGGTCCCTTCTTTCAGCCTGCTGATAGGTGTGATTGGGTGCATGCTGGCTATGCTGGTGTATGGAAGTGCATCTGTGATGTCTGTGGCTAGAGTGGAGAGAAGTTTTCATCTTGAAAACTTTTTAATGAAAAATACTGATGTGATTACACTAAAATACTTTATAAAGCTGTCTAGGTTTTGAATTGTTATGTATGGGGGTTTGTTTTGTGTGCACCATTTAGTTCATACTGAAAGCCTCAAACAGGTCTAGCTTTTTTAACGTGGCTTGTTTGGTTTTTTTTTAATTCACACTTTTGCTTTGGTAGGTCATTTATTCAAAAAATCTTAAATCTTTATTTAAAAATCCCAAAACATGATTTAATATCAAATCTTTAGTTTTGACATGAAATATTATATTCCAAAACTCCCTGCAATGCATCTTTGCAATTTTATAGAACTTCTGAAAAAATTGTCTCATTGATCTGTGTTGGTTTGTTGTTTACGTTTGGTAGGTTTTTTCTTTCATTTCTTTGGGCTTGCCTGTAACTTGGAAAATCCTCTATTCAGGCTGCTCGGTTATCTTGCGATAGCACATAGTAATTTGTACCTGGATTTATATATGCAGGTAGTTGTCCTTAGGCTGATGTTCATTACTGCACATATACACAGTGGCTGATACTGTTGTTTGTATCTTGGTATTGAATTGAAGTCCTCAGAAATAAAGGTAATGGAGATTTAACTTCAACTTTTTGCAAGCCTACAGTAAAAGCAGAAGCACAAAGCAGTTGCTGAGGGGAGAAGCAGGTAAGTTCTTTTCAGAAATAAATAGAGAGGAAGGAATCCGTGGGGTACTTAGTTAATGCAAATTGATGGATCTGTATGGTAGTACAGTTACAGCAATGCAACATCTTGCCTTCTGTATCTGGAGACTTTTATCTGAGACTCTTATGAGTAAGCATGATTTCTGTATTGAATGCCTAAATTGGAGGAGGAAAATAATGACATTAATTATGTTAATTAATTGGATCAGGCTTATAGTCTTTTCCTGTCTCTCAGCATCAATCCTTCCTCTTATAATTTCTCTTCCTCCTATTGCATTATAATTGCATCCCCACATTTTTCCTCTCTTGGCATGTAACAAAGCCAGTGCTTTGATGTGGCCTGCCATCAGGAGGGTAAGGTGTGCATAAAGAGGAAACTTGTGGCTGTTTGGATCAGCTTGGAAGAGTGGTAAGTTGAGGTGGTTGATAAGAGGTGACTTGCAGCTGGTCTGACCTGGGGCTGTTGGTTGACAACCAACTGAACATGAACCAGCAGTGTGCCCAGGTGGCCAAGAAGACCAATGGCATCCTGGCTTGTATCAGAAATGGTGTGACCAGCAGGTCCAGGGAGGTTATTCTCCCTCTGCACTCGGCACTGGTGAGACCGCTCCTCTAATCNAGGTTGTGGAGAGGAGGGAGCTGCCCTCTTCTCTCAAGGGACGGGGGACAGGACAAGAGGGAGTGGCCTCAAGCTCTGCCAGGGGAGATTTAGGCTAGACATCAGGAGGAAGTTTTTCACAGAAAGGGTCACTGGACATTGGAACAGGCTGCCCAGGGAGGTGGTTGATTCACCTTCCCTGGACGTGTTTAAGGGATGGGTAGACGAGGTCCTGGGGAACATGGTTTAGTGTTTGATGGGGATGGTTGGACTCGATGATCTGGTGGGTCTCTTCTATGATTCTATGACAGATGCGCTCTGAGTGAATAGGGAAAATAGATCTCTTGTGAGAGTGGCAACAGATCGCACCAGTGGGTTATGTGCGCACAGGAGGAATGTGTAGAGCCATTGGTTTGGATTGTGACTGGTTCAGCACCATTAGGGTTTGTGGGGCTATGCCTGGAGAATGCCAGTTTCCTGTCTTTTTATGCCCTGTGTACAGGAGGGGAGCTCGAGGTGTAGGACCTGTACAACTGAGCAGATGAGGTGTCAGGACTTCCCCTGATCTCTACACTGCCTAAAGGACTGCACTTCCTAAGCAAGTGCCAGGGTGTCACTGAAGCATTTTCCCTCTCTCAGGTGTGCAGTTTCTAAGAGCTTTCCTCAAGGTGATGTACCTCCACACTGCAGCTTCTTCCAATGTGCATGATACCAGCACAATTGGACCCACAAGGAATAAGGAAGACAGAAAAATTACTTGAAAGTAAACAGAGATGATCTTCCAGCCTTCCACACCGAGAAAAAGCAACTCTGCCATGTGTACTGAGGAAATAAAGAACTCAGAATTTCAGTAAGATTCTCATCCACAGGCCAGGCTTTCTCTTTTTAGGACAATTTCTGGTTAGTTTTCTCAGTGTGCTCCTTAATGTAAAACTGGCTGCAAAAACATGAAACTTTACACAATTCTGTATGACCTCTTTTTCTATGAACTTGTTAAGATTTCTAACTGATTTTATATTTATTTTAGGCAGTTGGACTACATAATCATTGTAGGTCCCTTCTAACTGAACAATTCTATTCCATCCTATATGAAGAAAAGACACTTCCTGAGAATGGCACTGACTAAGTTTAAAATAACAGAAGAGATGCCTATTGACACAGCAGGCTTATTAGAGTTAAAGGTAGTCAAGAATAAGACTGAAGTTTAGAAATATAAGCTGAAGTTTTTCCAAAAAGCACAGGTCTATTCTTGCAGCACAGCTTAACTTTCATCTTAATGGGAGAACCATGCATGTTATCACAGATTTTCAGCTAATTGGTATCTGAGATCCCATGAGCTTTGACATATCAGACAAAAATTATGGATTTATCTATGCATTTCAGTTGTTCATGTAGTTTGTATGAGGTGAATAAACCTCTGTATGATTTAGGGAAGGCTACTTTGTCTTTGTGCCTTAGGCCTTGTCCTATTTTATCTCCCTATACAGATGGTGAGGTGATTAAGGAGAATCTATTACTCAGTTTCACTGGAAATTTAAATGTATGGCTTGGGGAGGGGGGGAAGATAAGTACATTTATTTTTTCACATAGAATGTTGGGTTATTGATAACAGCTTTCTGACAGCACTGTTTTTTCCATTGGTGGAGGAAATAAAAGTGTTCTCCTTAAAGGTGCACATTTTTGTGCTTTTCCATAATGTATCATTATCTGTTCCTGAGAAGGTACAGCAACTAATGAATAAAATTCCCTCTTGTTTTTCTGGTGATGTGACTGATATTCTTCTCAGTCATTTATGACATGGAGTCAATTTTCAGAGCATAGTTTCATCTTGGTAAGAAAGAGAGGAGAGAATGTAGCCATAATTGCTGATGTTGGGTTTTAGGTGCAACAAAATGCTGATGCTGTTTCAAAGTAATGTTTTGTGAATGCTAACTAAAGTGCAATAATCAGCTTCCCTTTCTCTGTCTCCCTCATCTTTTTGACAAAGCTGTGTGCTGAACAGTACCGGCTTTAGTAAGCCAAATTTCATTTTATGGGTCTTGGAGCCTTTTTGACTATCTTGCCTGCTGTGCAAAGCCATTCCTGATTCCCTGCTCCTTGTCATCCCTACTCACTTCTTGTTCTTTCTCCTGTGATTCGGTATCTCTTCACACAGTGGGTGGGAGCACCTGGCAGGTTGAGCTCAATGAAGGAGGAACCCTGGTGTCTTTAGGTCTTATAAGAAATACATATCTTGTTTCTCTGCTTACTCATGTCTGGCATGTGCTTTAAAAGAATGCAAAGCAATCACTTGCTGTCTTTAGTTTTGAAGTCTGTATTTTCAGATGCACAGAGGAAGAAGTAAGTGTATGCAAAGAACAAAGTACACTTTACTGGGGGTAAGTGTCCTTTGGAGTCAAGCATTGCTTACAGCAGCATAAAACACTAGCCATGGTGCAAGGAAGACATTTGAAGTAGCAGCTGCCAAACTGTTAAATACTATGCTGAAATTTGTTTTCAGTTTCACAATCCACCTTCTTCGCCTCCTGAGTGTTTATTTAACTGTGTTCCTCTTCTGGAGTCCAGCTGGCTTTGAGAGGCTCAGCTGTTAGGAAGCCCGTTTAGGAGTCTCAGCTGGCAATGGCATACTCCACATAGTGCTGGAGCAGTTGCTGGCAAAGTTGTGATCCCTACCTTGGAAGCTGGCAACAATTTCTAGCTGAGGCTGTGAGGAAGGTGTTTGAAAGGTGCCTAATGCTTGCCAGGAGCTGACAGGGCTGTGCTGGTGAGATGATTGTAGGGTAGTAGGGGTTTGTCCACCCTCACTCACATAGTAACCACATCTCTTCAGAGACACAGGCCTAAGCTCTTGGTGTGATGGTGTGGAGGTACAGCAGTGGCCACAACTGCCTTCAAAGCCCTGTGCAGGCTTCTCTGTGCCCAGCACGCTGCAGGCTCTGTCAACAAAGCCTGTCTTACTAGTGTTCTGGGAGCATCATGCCTCAGAGTAACTTTAAAACCTAGTCTTGCTCAGAGTAGAAGACAATAAAGTAGGAGTTAAGTGTCCTAACAGCAACAACTCTCTAGTTAGCCCTCCCAAAATATTGTGATATAGAAGGACACAGTAATAGATTCTAACTTGGATACTTCAGATGTGGTTATGGCAGCGTGGCAGGTTACACGGCTCTTTTAACACAGTATGAAATTACTCCTTGTTAAACCTATTCCTAGGTGGAAGGCAATACAAATGCTTCAATATCTGCTTCCAAAAGAATATACTATCTACTATTGACTGTGAGCTACCTCAGAGCATCTCTGTTGTGCATCCTTTGTTACACTTTCTCATTATCATAGATAAAGCAGAGTTGATCTGCAGTGGCTTTTATTTACCTAGTTAGTAGCTGGCTGTTGTGGTGATAGGGATTCTTGGAACTCTTTGGGATGCTTCTGGTATTTAGTGTTGTTCACAACTTCTTGATGCAGAGGTTTCTTCAGGGGAAACTGGCACAGAAAGGGTGTTTTGAGATGTATGATTCTGTGAGGGCTCTGGAAGAAGCTGTGTTAGCACTGATAAGAGGCTGAAATGACACCAAGGATTATTCCATATTAGTCTTTCCTCCACTGGGAAGATATATACCAGTGGGCAGTGGGAACTGTAATCACATGTAGAAAAGAACAGTGTCCCAGTTTAGCACATACAACCTGGCCAGGTCAATAGCTAAAACTGGGCAGCTTTTAGTCCCAATTTGCCCACACACATGGGAAAAGGAAAAGAGAAATTAGAGAGACTTGCATGTTGGAAACTAACACTAAAAACAGCTTTAATGAAACAATAATAATAAAAAGAAGATAATATTAATAGGAAAGTAATACACATAATACTAATATACAAAACCAATTCAAAGTCCCCTGATAACAACAGGTCACCACTGATGCTGCAGGGTAGGCACAGGAAAGGTCCATGACTGGATTCAGATATGGGTTTAGGAGCAGACAGGTGAGGTCCTCCCTGAATGCTGACCATCAAAGAGGAGGGGCTGACCCTTGTATTTCCTAAGCTTTTACNAACTGGGCAGCTTTTAGTCCCAATTTGCCCACACACATGGAAAAAGGAAAAGAGAAATTAGAGAGACTTGCATGTTGGAAACTAACACTAAAAACAGCTTTAATGAAACAATAATAATAAAAAGAAGATAATATTAATAGGAAAGTAATACACACAATACTAATATACAAAACCAATTCAAACTCCCCTGATAACAACAGGTCACCACTGATGCTGCAGGGTAGGCACAGGAAAGGTCCATGACTGGATTCAGATATGGGTTTAGGAACAGACAGGTGAGGTCCTCCCTGAATGCTGACCATCAAAGAGGAGGGGCTGACTCTTGTATTTCCTAAGCTTTTACACTGAGTATGATGTGTATGGCATGGAATGCTTTGTTGGTCAGGTTTGGGTCACCCCTCCTGTCTGCTCCATCAAGCAGGTTTGTTCCCCTCTTTGCCAGCTCTGGAATGGCCCTAATTTACATAGCTGACCTTTAGAGAAACTCTAATGGGATATGTAGTGTCTTTCACAATTCTGTGATAAAGGAAAGTGAGTAATTATTGAAAGAAGCTGATGGTCTTATACCACTTCCACCACCAATCACTTCCAGGGAGAGAGAAGGCCATTCTCATGATTCCAAAAGAACTTAGTACTGGACTCTAGCAGACACAGTGTTTCATTAAATCACTCTAATAGCAGATGTTTTAGTTTTCTCTTGAACAAATATAAGAGCTTCAGTTGAGATATCCAGAAAATGAAACATTCATATATTCTATTTGTTTGCATCCAGTGGTTTTTTTTTTTTAGCGTGCTTGTTTCTCATGCATATAGACACTTGCCAGATATTTCCAGAAATGCATTCAGTTTTATTTCCGTACTGCCTGCAAATGAAATAGCTCAGGAATGATGGGAGGGACAGTCCCCAGTCATTTTCTTTCACATACTACTTTGTTCAGTAGCATTTCATCAATTTATCTATGGTCTGAAAGGAAGCCAGAATATTTTCCTAAGAATCTTTGTTTCCTTTGCAGACACTCATTCTGGTTTCTTCTGCTTTAATGTCCTTGCACTGATTTCACATTGGGGTGGGTTTTTTGTGACATTCTCATCTTCTGCATGAAGCTTAAGACAGGCTGAAACATCTTTGAAAAGAGAGAGAACCCCCTTTCTGAAAATGGATCATATTAGTGCTGGTATGGTTTAGCTATCAGTCATTTGGGTTTTCTCCTATTCATTCCCTTCCATAAAGCTATCTGGATAGTTGGGGGATGTTATCAAAGCACAGTGTGAGGGTGTTAAGAATATCAGAATAGCCGTGATAGTATTGGCTATATGAGTGTACTAGAGTAATTCATTTGTCAATTCAAATTGTCAGATCCTGAAGCTCATCCTTATGGTAATGAAAGACAGTAATATGAGACCATCTTCCTTGGGAGGAAAGAAATTCCATGTTTCAACATTTCTATTCTGGGAAATTATAGTAAGTGTCTCTTTAGTGAAAAGGAAGAGTTCTGTCAGAAGTAAAATAAAAGCCATCATATGCAATATCTCCCCTTGGCTGTTTTCCAGTTGGGAAGTGTGGTATAGTAACCTATAGATATCTTCTCTAAACTATGTCACTCTCTATACAACACCTTACTTTCTTTAAAGCCAAAAATAAAATAAAATTAAAAGACAAGATAAGGAAGTGTCCTTCTATTTATAGCCACTCTTTACAACACATAACTATCTTCTGGTTTGTGTGTTCTGAGAACAGTGGGATCGTTTGGCTATTATTCCCACTTTCTTCTGTGCTTCTTTACTGAAGAGGAAAACAAGTGATTAAACTGAAATACAGGTGATGACTTCTGTTTGCAAGATCAGTTTCCTACCAGAAACAAACTGATATAATTCATAAATCTTGGTTGTGTTGTTCTAGGCTATGAGCAAAATTTGGCACATTTTCCATCATGAAGGTGATTTTTGGATCATAAAATAAAGTTCAGATCCTGGCCAAATGACAGAAGTGTCTTTGAAAAAAAAGAAACAATTTCACAAATGGTCATAAGGTAGTCTAAGTCATACCTGACTTATAGTCCTTTCAGGAAGTCCTGAATACGAGGGCTCTCCCATCTAATGAGAATCTTTTACACAAATTTCATTGCTCACAACAGTAATCACTATTATCATGTGAAAAAAGATTCTGTACCTCTTACATTGTGATGGCTGTGAATTAAGGTATTCATCCTGGAGAGTCATCCCTCAGGAGGCAAATAATTCTAACACTGTGAACAAGCTTAGTCCTAATCCTTTCTATAAGAGAAATGCGCAAATCCTAGGAGACTGCCCAGATTTAGCTTCCTCCAAAGGCTTGGCTGTCACGCTACTCTGAAGCAGTAAGGAATGAGAACATTACTCTCTTTAATGTTCAGCATACCTACAGGGATCCATACTTATTAAATTGTCTCATTATTAAGAAGACTGTTTATGCTGGTGTTGTGATTTGAGTTAGCATCCTAGCCCTGTCTGCACAGATTTATTTCCTGTTGACTACTGCAAATCTCTCTCTTTTTTTTTTTCTCTCAAGATCCCTGACAGTTCACAGTTCTTGTTTCTAACAGAGCTTTGGCCAGCCTCAGATATACTGTACACTAGAAAGTGCCTTTCTTGCCCTACCACTGTGCCCTGTAAGGCCTCGTTGACAAAGGATATCAACTGTGGTCTCTAAACCAGTCTCCCACTTTTTGCTTGTCCTGTTACTATTGAGAAGGGACGACTTCTTGGTTGCTGCTGTTCTCCTTTTATGAGATGTTATTCCCTCTGGCTAAGACCTTTTCTTTACCTTCATGATTTTTTCACCTCCTTGGTCTGGAAATGGTTCCTGCCTGCCCCAGTGCTGTCCTTGCTTTAAGTTTTGTGTGAGTCTGAGGTTACCTTGTAACTTGGTGCTCCCCTAACTGCTGCCTCTCACCACTGCTTTCTGTATCCTGTTTTGTAGCTGTGCACAGGCTTCCTCAGAACGTACTTGGGTCCATAAGGCCATGGCAGTATGGCTTCAGGCTGCTTGTGTGCCCTGGCACCTCCCTCTTTTAAAGTCTCCTGGGTCCTTCTGTTTTTCTCTCTGGGCTGCTGCATAACACATCCATGAGGAACAGGCTCAGTACTTCAGGCCCACTGATTTCTGCTTGTTGCTTCTAAAAGGATGTACTGTGATGATGCAGAACTACCAACTACTAGGTCCTCCTGATCCTCATGTATCTTTTTGCCTTTTGGTCATTGGTTTCTTGTCTCCCTAGTGATCTGTTGCTTTTGGAGTATTTTACTCTAGGTCTTTCTCTCATTCTTATCAAATTTCAAACATGTTCTCCCTCTCCACTTTCACCCTTTCTTTACATCCCTCTTCTCAATGCACATATTTTGGTTTAGTCATAGCTTACCTTACAAGATTCCTTTAGAAATCAATCGATGTCTGGTCTAGGGTGTCTCTATTCTGATTTTCATGTTACGTACCTGTGCTTAGCATTTGCTTCTTTATGTCTCTGTTAATTGTCATGGCTAGGTTTCACGATCCCAGTTTGTCTCTTCCTTTATGTAATTTTCATACCCTTTTGTTCATTCAGTAAACAGGAGTGTCCTGGGCATTAGGTGGTTAAGGGTCAGTGAAGATTAGCTGGAAACACTTCTCACTGCAGTTAACCTAATGATCTACCTAGTCATAGTTCAATGGATGTTATGTAAGCACTTTTTCTTCTGGGTTCACTAATTCATTCACTGGATACTGTGCCACAGCTGATAAAACCTGCATTTTCCAGGGTTGCATGTAGAAATGTTTTTTAACTTCAAATTACTTCCTAGACATCCATTTCCTTGGAAACCATTCTTTTTATGTCATGTGACTGCTAGACCAGTGTCTGATCCTTTATCTTTCATCTTCAGAGTTATTCTTTAAAGTTACTAGTTGATGCCAAAGTTCCACACAGCGTACTACAAACATCATCTCCCTTTTCCATGTCCTGTGGATTTTTGGTTTGTTTGGTTTTTTTTGGTGGGGGAGGAGATGGCATGGAGAAAAAGAATAGTATGTGACCCTGAAGAACTTACAGGAGACACCAAATAAATGTGTCCTGGTCAAAAGAATGAACAGGATAAAAAGTTCTTCTACCCTCTTTTTTACAGATGGCAGCCTGGACACCTAACAACAAACTCCAGAGAACACAGGGTGTTGGTAATACACTAGGGATTTATTCAAGGGGTTACTGCCTGAAGACTCAGCTTTTAATCTTGTACCTTCAACCTAGTTTAGGTACTGGATGGCTGATCTGGACAAGTCTTTTACTGCCATGTCAGAGATCTTTAGCACATTTTAAGAGGCACAAAGTGAACTTGTGACAAACCAGTTCACTGTGTGGCACTTACAGTAGTATTCTATTTGGTCAAATTGAGCCATTTAGTAGGTAAGCAGCTTAAGTTAGTCTTCTAGACACTTCCTGTAATGTTTTTTTTCTCTCTGTTGACTAGTTTAAATTTAACACATATGTACTAGATGGCTGAAGTCGTAAATCCCACTCTTATGTATTTATTGGACAATTTATGGTTAAGAAATAGTTTAATCTCTTAACAGAACTTTAGTGCATGCCACCTTTTCACAACTTATGCCTGTGCAAACTGAACTTTGGCTTGGAGCGATTGGAGTCTCTCCTGGAAAGGAATTTGGCAGGTGCCAAGAGGAGATTTGTGGCAGTACTTCCCAATTTTCCTGGCGGTATTGAAGAGAAATTATAAGGGATGGAATCTTCCATGCTGCTCTGTAAAGCTGCTGCCAAGGTGCTCGTGGTAGGCATACTGCTAGATGAAGTTTAGCAAGAAATGTCTGTGTTCATAGTCTTGAATGAATAAATGATTTGTTATAAATTGCTAACCTATAATATATTTGAATATTATGTATAGATTTTGTGATTTTGGAACTAAAATGTGGGATTAGCTTGAATGATAACTTTTAGCTATCCTGTGCCTGCTGTGGGATGCTTAAATAAGGAATTTTAGCAAGGTTGCAGTTAGAAAGAATGTGAAAGAATGTGACTATATCTAATAAGCCACACAACAGGGACTAATACAATGATAAGAGAAAGAAGAACTGGCTGGGACTAGATGCAGCCTCGAGAAGGTGGCCAAGGAGTCTAAGAGCACTTGCAGGAAGGGGAGTTGACAAGCCTAACTGTGAGGGAGACCTACCGTCTTCATCCAGATACTCCCAAAGAAGACCCCCAGAGGGAAGATATCATGTGCCCAGGGAGGAAATTTGTGTAAATAAATTCCAAGAACTGGTTATAATAGACACACCTATCCCAGGAAAAGTAATGAATATGTAACGTGTTTCACAGAATCTATATAAATATGTATATTTAACCAGTATAGAAATCATGTAACCAGTCTCAGTAATTGCATTCACATTAGGTGGATCTATCCCCGACATCCCATTAAAGAATACTTTACTTAATAATCAAATTGGCATTGATTATCGAGTCTGACTTTTCATGGCATCAGTCTCCTATGAAAATGCAATTTGAGAAAGATGGCCCTCTCTGAAAAAGGAAAACCACAAGACCACAATTTCTGATACAGCTGTGTAAATCTGATCTGCTACCTGGAAA
This sequence comes from Piaya cayana, assembly GCA_013389865.1. Classification (NCBI taxonomy): domain Eukaryota; kingdom Metazoa; phylum Chordata; class Aves; order Cuculiformes; family Coccyzidae; genus Piaya; species Piaya cayana. The sequence continues at coordinate 8,858 of WAAB01022166.1, read as the reverse complement.
GGTAAATTGAAAATTGAAAGACTTGTGGTGTAAGTGATAAGTATAATGAAGCCAGTTACTGTGTAAATTGTCTGGGCACTAGAAGGAGCGTTAACTATTTTTAGGGTTGTGAGAGCTGCATTTCCCTGATAATAAAAATCGGTGGCACACATATTAATAACCTGCGCCTGGCGCACGGACTGTAAATAAGAGTACATTAAGTGTCAGTGATCAGATCAGATTGTTGCAAATATGATGGCAAAGGATCCTCTCAAAACAGAAACAAAAAATGTAAGAGTTAGACTTAGATGGTCTCTGTCAAAGTACATCAGCTTATTATTCTTTTCTATTACACGAAAAGCAGCTGATTGTGGAAGTCAGGAGTTTGTTGCCCTAATGCTTCCTGATGTATTCCCTGGAGACCAGTATGTTCTTTAATATCCATACCACACGGTGAATCATGAAAAATACAATTACCAACAAATAAACTAATGAATGCCATTAAAAAGATAAATCCATGAAGGAAGAATGTGTTTTCATACAAATTCAGCCAAAAAGATCTCTGATGGCAGTAATTTCCTGCCATGTTTTGGAAAGCTGATGGAGCACACCCTTGCCATTAGAAGATAACTAGCTGCATGTGCGTTTTAAATTGGTAGATTTATTGTAGCTCTAGGGTGTTGAAAGACAGAAAGAGAGTTCAGGAGCTGTTAGGGGGATGGTCTGCTGGATAATGCTGTTATAGTCTCTAAAGAATAAGGTGGGTTTAAGACAAACTTTTATTCCATTAAACATTGTCTTTTTAACTGTATTTTTGTTGTCAATTAATTGAACTTAATATAATTTTTCCATTATGTTGTTCAAGTTTATAATCAGGATCCAGTATATCATATGGTTCCCCTTTTACCCTCTTTGAACATCAAGAAAACACTCACTTTCTTTTCATACTGAGGTGCTTTCAGTGTTCTGAGACTTTCTAAAAAGAGTGTTATGGCAGAGGTACCACCAGCCAGTTTGTTAAGGACTTTTGGGTTCAAGTTGTCTAGAGTGCTTGATTTTAAAATTATTTATGCCTGAAGACACAGTGTTCTTATATTCTTATATGGCATATATGTAGGAGGTTTTTTCCACCTCTCACAAATACAGAATCTACTGTTAATGGAGTAATTTACTTTCAACATCATTATTCATCTCTTCTCTTATGCAGCCTATCCTTCCTGAGCAGGTTTATAATCTCAGAGTAACTTCCCTCATACCTCAAGGGTTCTGGAAAGGTGTGTAGCCAGAAGCTAATTACAGATACAGATATACTAGTTGCTGGTTCACTGGATATCTGTTAAAAATTTGATACTTGTAACCTGGCTGAATGACCTCAGATTCTCTTACTTCTCTGTATTAGAGAACATTGTTCACCTCTTTTATCTCTGTACTGTAGGTAATTTATTGTTCATCTATACCCTTGTGGTTATCTGTTATATATCACTGTCATATGAGAATAAAATCATCAGCCATGACTTCTTAAAAGCACTGGAGGAAGTTTTGTGCATTCATCAGCAAAGAAAAGGGCAAGGGGTTAATTAAAAAATGTTGGTAGATTCAACAGATAGTGCTTACAGCTGTTAGATATGTGATCAAATAGTCATTGGAATTGTCAGACACTGAGGTGCACCAGAACATGAGTCTGATCACTGCAGGCTGTGAGACATGGAAATGAATGTTGATTCTTGACTGATATGAAAGAGATGAATATCGTATTCTGCTCTATAGAATGTCAACCAAAAACTTTTCAAGTGACTGGAAATGGTTAGACTACCTGCTATACTTTGTGGCAGCAATGTTGTAAAAACATGTAGAGTTTACATGGAAGCAGCCGAATTAGCAGAACAACCTTAAAAGGAGGAGACAACAGTGCACTACATGTTGACATATCTAAGCGTGTTCATTCTTGGGTTACCATAAGAGAAGTTCCATAAAGGAGTTCAAATGGCATGGGAAGGCTTTGATTTGACTGTAAAATAAAAGATTTAAGTGATTTTTTTAATTATATTTCATAAAACCCGCAGAATGGGGTTGAAATTAACGGAAAACATCGAATGGATGATATAGTATGAACTGTTTATTTCTTCATGAGCATGTAATTTTTAAGTATTGACAAAAGCAAAATAGGATAGTGACCAGACTGAGGAAAGAAAACTTTATAGACTAATTGATAGAAGTTTGTTTATAGGTAGAAATTGTATAGCAATAAACACTCAAACCCTGCACTAGAGATATTGTAGTAGCATTTAAACTTAAGAAAATGAACCTAGTGGTGCAAAAGTACTAACTGAGAATAGTTCATAGGTTTTCTTAGAGGCATGCTCCAATAGCGTTTGGTAATGAGGAGTGCCCCATCCTCTCCTTCTCCACTCCCAGACCTGCCTCCTCTCAAAGTAAATCTGTGGCTGAATGGTGGAAACCTTGAGTTTAAATAGAAGACTGGGAAATAAGGCTGTTTCCAGCAGTACCCATTTCTGGAAAAAATGGCACCACGAGAAACACAAAATGATCTAATATATAGATCTAAGAGAGTATTTTGTGCAACTGACCAAACTTCCAAGCATAAAAATGTAATATTCACTATTAAGTTACTGAATATTTAATGACAGTATATATATGATTGTGTCAAAACATTATCTAGCATGCGATTAGAAATCCCATATCTTGGATCCAGTGCCCAGCTTATTACTGAGAAAAAGACAGAAATTTAGAACTTCTGTCAGCGTAGATGTTTCTATTATAAGTAAGTATCAAGGTTAAGAAATATGTAGCCAATTCAGGAAACTACATTAAATTCCTAGCAGTGTTAGCCCATAGTAGGTGTTAAGACTACTTGAAATAAACAGGAAATATTTCCTTTTATTACCTGTTATTCCAGTTTATTTGCAACTGAATTGGAATAACTCCTATCCAAATGCATCTGGGTAAACTTTAATTTTTATAAATTAAATTACACACACAATGAAAAAGTTGAGGGCAAAATTTATTCTCACATAATTCAGATGAGGCTTTCTCTACTCCTACATTTTCTCAAGATGCAGTGACAGGACAGTGGTTAAGAGGTTTACACACATGCATATGGAGTTTTGCTTCTGGGGTTTGGGGTTTTTTTTTGATTATTTTCAGAGCTGTTAGTAGATTGCTTTCCATTCCTCACCAAAACTTATACAATGGCACAGCTGTGAATTATAGCTATGAAGATTCTGGGATCCTCGTAAACAGAGTTTATACTGATTGTCCAACCATTAACCCAAAGAAGGGAGGAAAGAAGCTTCCTTGACGTTGTATTCTGTTCACTGCAGCTGAGCAATGTTTTTGTAACATCCAGTGCTACTGGTTGCACCATAGAAACTTTTGGAAAAATGATATTGTCATTGTGGTTCTCCATGGAGACAGAGGCTAAATTTTGAAAGGCCAGTGCTAAAGTACTGTGGTTTTATTGTTTTTTAAGAGTATTTTAAAACTCTGGCTAAGGTAGCCAAAAGCATGTGTCTTATGAAAGAATTAGACCTCACTGGCTGTTTGTAGGATGCAGAACTTACTTAACTGTCTCTTTATTTCTGATGTAACAGGGTCCCTCAATCTCAGACTGAGGGGAAGCCTATCCTAGTCCTGACTTTTTAAATTTCTAAAATAAAAATATTGCTATTTGGAAGAGGGTCTCTTTCTCATGATTCACCGGTCCTATAGAGCAGAAAAATATCTCCAGCTCACTTTTGAGTGGCTGGGAAGTGAAGACACTTGTCCTTGGCTATATCAGCGTAACAGTTCAGTCCTGAAACACTGGGATTCATCCCACCTAGGCTGTCTGGAAAGGATATAATTCCTGTCAAAAATCCATGATTGGCAGACATGCAGTGAATTGCTCTCTAGAGGTACTTTTCCCGGTGTCTATGTGGGGAGACCCAAGACAGAGCACATCATTTGAACACATCTCCATTAAAAGAAGAGTAATCACATTTTACCACTATTTTTTGTTTTCTTATGAAGCTACTGCACTTCTGGAGCCAGTAATTGCAGTCATCTGCATCAAAGCTTACGAGATGGCAAAGCAAGAAGAAAAAAAGACCCCCCAAAAGCACCAACCAAGAAAACCCCACAACCAAACCTAAAGTCTCATTCTCTCTTTCTTTAAGCAAGGAAACTTCTTTGTTTATTACTCTACAGAATAGCATATGCAGAGTGTGGGCATGGTTATGTTTGAAATGGTGGGAAATAATGCTTTTCATAGTTCCCTGCACACTGGATAGGACGTTTTTAAACTTGTGAACAATTGAAGACGAGTTATTTAGAACTACTGTTGCAAGTTACCAACCTGTTCGAATAATGACTTTTGTTATATGTTTGGGTGATTGTAAGCAAAATCAGAAGATCATAGAATCACCAGGTTGGAAGAGACCCACCAGATCATCGAGTCCAACCATTCCCATCAAACACTAAACCATGTTCCCCAGGACCTCGTCTACCCGTGCATTAAACACCTCCAGGGAAGGTGAATCAACCACCTCCCTGGGCAGCCTGTTCCAATGTCCAGTGACCCTTTCTGTGAAAAACTTCCTCCTGATGTCTAGCCTAAATCTCCCCTGGCAGAGCTTGAGGCCATTTCCTCTTGTCCTGTCCCCTGTCACTTGGGAGAAGAGGCCAGCTCCCTCCTCTCTACAACATCCTTTGAGGTATTTGTAGAGAGCAAT
>WAAB01022165.1:101381-173616 GCA_013389865.1 Piaya cayana | reverse complement strand
GGTACTGGCCAAATGGGTACATCCGTACATCAAGAAAAGAGCAAAAGCAACTAACAAAGATGGGGTGGATGCTGACTTTGTGGACTTTGGGTGCGTTAGTTGAAAAACAAAAAGGGGGAATTGTAGAGGTTTTTGCAGGCTGAAGGACACAGGAAAATGGAGGCTGTCCTTGAAAGACCTTGGCTGAGAGAAGACGCATGAAGAAGGCATGAACAGTTAATCTTAGCCAATCATATAACACCATGGCGCACAAACAGCTAATCTTAGCCAATCACATAACACCACATTGTATGCCTGGGTGGGAACAAGTAGCAAAACCAACCAATCATTGTAAAGAAGAAAGCTGCACATTCTTGCTAGTTAACATATATAAAGGAGCCACTGAGCCTAAATAAATGCCTTCCCCTCATCAGGCAGTAGTCCATGCATCAATCCCCTCAGGAATCTCCAGTTCATTCAAATAAATAGTACTTCTAAGCCAGAAGGAGGAACCTTCTCCAGGCTTCCATAGAAATGTTATGTTGCTCCTGCTCACTTAATGAGGTTAGTTACGATAAAGCTATTCAGGTCTAACATTGAGAAAGCACAACGAAGCTTGCATGTTGATGGAAAATATGGAAGTTAATACAGAAAAAAAGTAAAAAGAATTAAATCTGGTTAACAGTTTGGATTCCGATGATCCACTTTTTCTGACTGCAGTCATATGGAATGAGCACATTCACTGTTAGTTGTACTGACAGCAAATTAAACATTCTGAGCCATTAAACTTCTAATTTAAAAGAATTTGCAATTCCTTAACATGAATAAGGGAGATAATTGCAAATTGCAGGTCTGTATTCAGTTTCAAACCTTTACTCAATTGTGAGTTTTCAAATTTAAAATGAAAGAGTAGGTTTTCCCATTAAAAACTGAGAGCTCATGTTAACAGCACGGGTGACAGTGGGTTTATTGACGCTGTGAAAGTATAATACTGACATTGGGAGAATTCTGGATTTTATTTTTCATATCTGTAACAGTTCTGCACTTGTATATCTGGCATCTAAGTGGGAATATTCCTGCACAGAATGGTTATTTGGAATTGCATTTAAAAGTTTGTAAAAATTTCATTTGAAAAACAACATGATAGACAAGGCCAATTCTTAGTAATGTATTACAGTCTGTTCCTGAACATTTACAATGATTGTAAATGTAAATATAAATATGTAAATGTAAATATGAACCTACAGTGAATGTTAGGGGAACACGAAGTATATAAAAAAGACAAATGTTCTATAGGCCTTCAGTTTACAAGAAAACATGTCTTCAAAAATGATCACATAAATAAGTTTGTGAATTATAAGGCAAAAATAGACAGAAGTCAATCATGGAAGTCTTTGGTCTGGATGGTCCTGAAATGACAGGACTATAGATAGTGATACCAGGTCAAAATAAGCACACCTTAAATAGTAAAACCAAACTTTTTTCCACCTCGCATAGAGAACTATTACACATAAGCATACAAAAGTAAGCAGGAATAAGAAAATGGAGCAGTAAGGAAGTAATCTGCAGAGTATCTTTTTAACGCAAGGCTCACTGATATCTGTATAAGTCTTTCAGTGACTAGGGTCTAGGCAGATGCCCAAGATGCAAAGTATATATAGTTCAAAGAATTCACTATGAATCTATTTTTCAGTGGATGTTAAGTCATCTTGTAAGTCTATAGACTGTTTTGATGCTGTCATTAGAAACATGTTGAAACCAAATCTCCAGTGAGATAAGTTTTACATCTGTAAATGCAGTATGATATATACCACCACTAGCAGTCCTTAAAAACTTGCCAGCTGGCTTATGCCCATGAGCTAGCTTTCATGCAGTTGGTATTTGTTTTACTTAATGATTTTCTTATCACAATTCCAGAGAAATTGTGCAAAGGGCTTTAGCAGACAATGGGGCAAACTTTATCAAGATACTTTGGGTTAAAGTGTGAGGTACTCCAAGGACACAACATTATGGGACTAAGCATACAGCATTTTAAAATGAGTAGTCATAGTTAATAGGTTCAAAGGATTTACAGAAGAATACATATGATCCATGGAAAATTTCTGGCAGTAAAAGCCTAGATAATAGCAGTGTATCTGTATATTCCATATGATGGGTTGATTCTCAGATTATTTTCTCAAATTACATGTCAGTTATGAAAAGGGCATGAGATGACACTTTTGCTGTATTTTCTCTGCTGTCTTCTCTGCTAATCAGACAGCCACCAAGAGGTTGTGCATCTTGTTCCTTGTCTAAATTCCTCACCACATGAATTTAGAGGTGCCACTTGGCTGAAAGGGGCAGCTATGGACAGCAGCAGTAAAAACAGGCTGTTAAGAACAGGTTGGGCTGAAGTTGAGAGGAACAGGCCATGGAAATGTGGAGTGGAAGAGCAGGAAGAAATTGGTAGGCATACGTAACATGCAGTAATGTTCTTCAAATCCAGGGGCATATCCTTTCCCACCCCTTCTATTCCTCCCAAATGTGCATATGGTAATTTGTTTAAATATGAACATCTACATTTTCAGAGGAAAGAAAATATGCCAAGCCTTTATCATAGACCATTTTAAAAAGACAATTTGCTGATTTTAAGAAACATGAGTTCAGAATTTACACTAGGATCTATGGAAAGTAGTAGTTATTTGTTTCTGACAAATGTTTTAATAAACAAGTACTAGTTACAACTACAACTTTCCCTTGTCACTTGGCTACAGAATAATGATAATACTTAACAAGCGTAACAATCAAAATCTGTAAACTCCCCCTGCATCTTTTTGCTCATAGAATAGAGTTTAAAAATTTTCTTCACCAAAGCACACTTGGTGATTTTTAGAAACTGAACAATACAATGCAAAGATACTCAGATACACATCCACTTACAGGTGTCTTGCTTATTGTCCATGGTATAACACTCCTAGTCAGGTACCTTAAGGAGAATGCAGAGAATTCTCAATTTAGCAACCTTAGGGTTGTAATTACCCACAGTACCTTCTTTCTTTATTTGATTGTGCCTTTCTCTCTCTAGCCTGCTTTTGTAGTGTGTGTTTGTTGAAAGGTTCAGTCTAAGGAAGAACTGATTAAAGGATCCTCTATGTGAAATGAAAAGAAGTATGGCTTGATTCTGTCTTCAGTTATGAGCCAAGTTAAAGTGAATACTGTCTGCCAAAAAAAATCTGACTGACATTCATTTAGCTCCAGAGCATTTATAGAAACCAAGCAAAGTCATGTTGCTTCAGCAGACATTATCCAGACCTGCATATACTAGCTTCTGTGCGCTCAATTTTCCTCTGTCTTCATCTATTTCACATCTCTTGTGTTCACATCTGCTGTCAAGTTATGACAGAAATTATCACATTTAAATTACTGGCAGTTTGCTTTTTTCCTCCACTGTGATCGAGGAAATGGGATTCCTCAAGAATTTAAATTGCCAGACTCTAAGTCTATCCTCCCCCTTTACCAAAAATTGGTTCAGAGCACAAAGCATAAATGCAAATTAGATACAGAGAGAGTTATAGTGTTTTAATCTCACTAGAATAATTTGGGAGATTTAAAATATTAACAGAATCAGTACTCCTTATTCCAAGTAACTAGCAATTGACAAGCATGACCTGGGTGCTGGAGAGACTTAGCAATTTCCTAATCTTCTATTTCAGTTGCAGAGGAGCCACAATTATCATGAAAGTCACTTTCCTCACTTTGCTAGACCTGGGCACATATTAGCCTTACAGCATATTAGAAAACCATCTAACCTGCCATTTCTGTAATAACTCATGTATATTCTGAAGGAATCCAATTAAACAGACAAAACAAATAAAACACAAGGCAGAGAAGAAACGTATGTGTGTAAAAGAGCTATCATTAAACTAAAGTGAATGGAACGGAAGGCAAAGCTCTCATATCCAGTCATAGTTAACTGCTTTTCCCCTCACCTCATATTCACCACTCCTACAGTTTTGTCTAGGCGTCAGTAAAGAACAGTATTTTATCTTTCTTCTAGTAAAACACTTGACTCACTTGAGAAATTTAGTTGGGCTCTAGTAGTAATGTAAAAACACATTCTTACTTAAAAAAACAATCAATGTGATGTGTCATATATAGCCTGACTGCTTTGACATACAACCAATAAACTTACTTCCAAAACTAAGCTGATATTCTTTATAATTCTGGTGCACACACACAGATGCTTGAACAACAGGAATTGAATAAATGAAATTGCTCTTAATAAAAGAGGAATTTCAACTGTAAACAAAACTCAATGAAATAAAGTGATCCTTGTGAAAAATACTGTTAAGTTTCAAAGACACTTTGAGCAGAATACCTAGTACAGAAGTGGATTGAGGGCTGCCTCTTTAAAATTCTTTTTGAAAGCTGTATGCAGAATTTTCAGCACGTACATACAAAGTTTATCCTTCACACTAATGAATTTGCCTTTTCTTCAACATTAATGTAGGGCTCACCTACTCCCACAAGATCAGGCCTTTTTTTCCCCTCAAGTTCTTGTTTCATGTGTATAAAACAAAATGCTCAAAAGCCTTAGAGACAATACAATATTTTAAATATTTAGATCAAATTTTTAAAGACAATGCAAATTTATTATTAGGAAGTTACTTCAAGCTTGTGATCTATATTTCTAAAATATGATAAATAAAAAAGTCAATAGCTTAATGCATTCTTCTGACATTTTGCAATTAAATACGTATTAAGTATATATAGAACAAAGATGATCAGTAAGAAAGTAGAAGAAAGGTGAGGGCTGTATGTGGCTGCATTTTTTGTACATATCATGAAACTCAAGTTCCATGTTCTGGAAATACATCATACATATAGCAGACAAAGAGTTAGTACTATTTCTTAACAGTGTAAAGTTTGAAATAATTATTTAGATGACTGAACCATCTGTTCATAACCTGAGTGGAATTTTGTTTTTCCAGGTGACTGGTGAACAACAAAAAAAGGAAAAAGAGCCTCAAACACAATAAAGAAGTTATGGACCTTTTGCACTGACCAGAACTTCTCTAGTAATAACAGTGATACAACAAAACCCTGTTCTTCCAGTGTTCCTAATATGTGCAGCCCCACTTCATTCCTTATGTCTTGAGCCTTCATGAACCATTAGCTGGGATCTAATAGTAACTGAGGTGCTTCTGTAGTTCTATTTCAGGCACTCAGCAATTTTCACACTTTTACTTTGTCTCAGAGGCTCAGGCCCAGCCTGTCTGCTACCCATATGTACTGAAGTCCCTGAACTTCTCCCACGCCATAACGCAAATGAGGTCACCCATGCTGTAGTCTGAATGTACTGTCTGGACTCCTTGAGCGTCTTAACTTGTTATCAGTCATGTATTGTACCTTGTTTTCTTCCTTCCTGGTCCCCAGAATACCCTTATCCCCACTGCAAGCATTAGCCTTGAGTTCCCTGGTGGTTCTTCTGCATCAGGAGAATCCCAAGCAAGAAAATTACAGCCAGTTTTGTATTTTTGGTCATTGAAATAGTACAAAGGATATGGAACAGTAAACTCCGAACTCTAATTTTAAATACCTGCCAAGGATGGAGTGGAGGGAGCTGGCCTCTTCCCCCAAGTGACAGGGGACAGGACAAGAGGGAATGGCCTCAAGCTCCATCAGGGGAGGTTCAGGCGCGACATAAGGAAAAAATTCTTCACAGAAAGGGTCATTAGGCATTGGAACGGGGTGCCCAGGGAGGCAGTTGACTCATCTTCCCTGGAGGTGTTTAAGGTGCAGGTGGATGAAGTACTGAGGGGCATGGTTTAGAGATTGGTGGGAATGGTTGTACTCAATGATCTGGTGGATCTCTTCCAACCTGGTTATTCTATGATTGTACCTGCTTCTGCCGCATGAATAAGTTATGTTCTTTAGTTTAATGGCTGGCTACCTCTTCTGAGATGTAAAAGTAGTGAGTCTTTCAAATTATAAAGACTTTGTAGCTGAGGGTATACAGAAATTTTGTAAGACTTGCAATCAAAACTCAAATAAAAGAGGAGTTTCATTTGCAGCTTTCTTGAAGCAGTGGCCATGCAAAGGGCCTGTTATATTATGCAGGTGCAATCTTAGTGAATATATAAAATTCATAACTGAAGAAGTTGATGCATCAGCAAAAAAGCAAAGAGGAGATTGAAATTGAAATGCAAAAGTAGAGCAAGTTCCTCTTGCCTTCATTCTTTTTTTCCTCTCTCCTGTATTTACTGATTTTGATACCTTTGAGTTTGGGCATTAGGTTTTGTACAGGAAAATGTTCTGCATTGCTGTCAGCAGTAGTGTTTCACTTTGTGAGTTGCTCACATAATTGCTGGTACTTTTTCCTGGTTTTCTACTGTCTTATTCCCTAGAATCATATAATTTAAAAAGTTGTATGTTGCAGTATATCACAGCATCACAGAAGGTTTGAGGATCAAAGAGACTTCTGGAGGTCATCTGTTCTACCTCCCTTCTCAAGCAGAACTACCTAGAGACAATCGCCCACGACTATGTCTGGATGGCTGTTGAATATCTCAAGGGGTGGAGATTGCACAACCACCCTGAGCATCCTGTGCTAGTGCTTAGTCAGGCCCACAGTAAAAAATAAATTCCTGATGCTTAGAAGGAACTACACGTATTTCAGTTTGTGTCCATTGTCTCTTGTTCTGTCACTGGGCAATGCTGAAAAAACACAGGCTCTGTCTTCTGTGACCTTTCCTTCAAGTATTTATAGATATTGGTAAGATCCCTCCGAGTCTTATCTTCCCCAGCTCTCTCAGGCTCTCCTCATGGGAGAGATGTTTCAGCACCTTAAGCCTCTTCATGGCCTTCCATCCTCTCGAGTATGTCCCCGTCTCTTGTGTTCAGGGGAGCCCAGAACTAAACACAGTTAGAATCATGGTATAGTTTGGGTTGGAAGGGACCTTAAAGATCATCTAGTTCCATACCCCCTGCCATGGGAAAAGGCATGTCCCACTAGATCAGGCTGCCCAAGGCCCTATACAGGCTGCCATTGAACACTTCCAGGGGTGGGGCTGCCACAACTTCCCTAGGCAACCTTTGTCAGTGTCTCACCACTCTCATCGTGAAGAAATTTCTCCTTATGTCTAGTCTAAATCTGCCCCTCTCCAGTTTATGCCCATTGCTTCTGGTCCTACCACTACAAGTCTTTGTAAGAAGTCCCTCCCCAACTTTCTTGTAGGCTCCTTTCATGTACTGGAAGGTTGCTATAAGATCTCCTCAGAGCCTTCTCTTCTTCAGGCTGAACAAGCTCAATTCTCTCAGCCAGTCCTCTTAAGGGACATTCTCCAGTCCTCTTATGGGACGTGCTCCAGCCCTCTCATCATCTTTGTAGCCCTCCTCTGGGCATGTTCTAAAAGCTCTGTATCCTTCTTATGTTGAGGATTCCTGAACTGGACACAGTACTCCAGATGAGGTCTCACAAACCTCAAACATGGTTCAAGCATGTTTGAACTAAATTGCTATTTATATGTCTTCTGAATTAGCAATATAAATCAAATTGCCGTTAGGGGGGAAAAAAGGAGCAAAATGTAGACTGGTTGTATCAACTACTGTTAACCTCCATCCTGCAGGTTGTGCATTGGAAACCCACATTGAAGCACTGAAAACAGAAAAACCACCTAAGTCAGAACAGAAACTGAAGCACTGGCCTCTTGTATCTGAGAAGAGTGTTATACGCAGATTTTCATAGAAATCTGAAAAGCATTTTTCTTCTCTGACAAGTATGCAATTCTAAGTTATATATTCCTATATGTTAAAATACTATATTATATATAACCTACTTTCAAGACCTTTGAAATTCAAAGACTTCACAAAAGTTCAAGAATTTAGTCTCATAACAGTCTAGCAACAGCCATTTTGCCCTCCTTAAACTACATATTTATATACAGCCAAGTATGCAGTTGGATGTCAGGCATTCCGACTGAAAAGCTTCTAACTTCTCCAACTGAGGCTCTGTCAATGGGCTGCTTGATAAACAAGAATAGCTTTGTAGGAAACTTCCAGCCAAGATATTTATCCATCTTTTCCATTGGTTTAGAACTCAGCTAGGAAACCGATGGGCAGTGGAGAAAAATGTAGCTTGCTAAAATAATACCCTTGCCCTAGCTATTGACATAGCCCATTTCTATTTCTATATTCAGTGGGCAGTATCATAAATTTTTGTGTGCAAAAATTATTATGTTAATATTGTGCCTATGGTGGATATATTAAAATGACCATATTTTAAAAATATGATAAAAGAGTATTATGAAGAATTAAAAAGAACGCAAGATCCCATGAATCCCTTGATCTTTTGCCCTTCTCTTGTAACAATTTCAAGTGAATCCAGAATAACTGCCTACTTCAGTTCTTAACTGTATATCAACTATCAAGTAATTAACCTTAAAGAATGTACTGAATACATTATTAGTTCCATTAACTTTATATAGATAAATATGGTGCTCTGAAATTTCCCATCCCATGACCTTGGAAATCTCCCAGGGTAGTTGTAAAAGACCCATTACAGGGGTCATATAAAGTGGTGTGTAACAAAGCTCAGAAAAATATCCTGCAGGGAACAATGCTGCCATAAATAGGGAATTCAGCTAACTGCAGATTAGTAGACCTTTTACATCTCTGTTTTTTATGGGTTTATGAAAACAAATAATTTAATATCTTTGTAAGTTTGCTCTTTTGTTTATTATTGTATCTTTTTCATTATAGTTCTTAGCCTTTCAAAAAAACCCCAACCCCACAAGCTGTTGTCCTAAAGCAACCACTTTAAAATAAATTTTGTGGTAATACTTAAAATAATTTTTAAATAAGAAGTAATCATAGAATCTGTTAACCTTTTTCCTGTAGTCAGGAAACAGGCAAATATACATTTGGTTTGGGAGTGATCAATCACCCAAAGCTATCCAGGGAAGATAGGATACACAAGCAAAACTCCTTTTTTTTTTTTTGGTGGATTAATTTCCTTTGCAATCACTTCATATTGCTAAGGTATCACATCAAATATTTGTCCATCCTAACATAACTTTCTGTGGCTGATGCCATAAATCAGCACACTGAAACACTGGTAGCTCTAAACTAGTAATTTTACTAACTGCAACTTTATGCATCTATCCTTCACTCTACATGGGTAGAGTTTGTCTCTGTTACACTATGCTAGAGCCTGTCTGTGGACCAAGCAAAGCTTTTCTGACTTTTCAGTGTCATCCTTGCATCAATCACTGTAATAAGATCACAAACACCAGGTAAATCTGGAATTTGTGGACCATCCAAGACTGCTATATAGTAATAACTGCAAATGCTGGTGGCAACTTACATGAGGGGGAGAAAGAGAGCTTAGCAAGTATTCACTACCCCTAGATTCTAGATTTTTATAAATTATTATGCAGATCTTCACTTTTCTTTCACTGTTCTTAGTACTGATGATACCTAATACAAGATGAGTTAAAAATACTGACAAAACTTGCAATATTATATAAAAATGCCTCAAAGATGGTGAAATAAGTGCTATAAATAGATCTTAATCCAATAAAGATGTGGAGCAGCTTGTTTAGGTAAAAGAGTATTTAATCTTGAGTTTGGCTGTCTTTCAGCATTGACAGATACTTTATATTGTAAGTTGCAGAGAGTTCTTGTTCAACTGTAATTATTTTACAATTAAACAGCATGAGATCTTCAAAACCAGCCCAAACTATGAAGTTATCTTTTCTTTTCTGATCCCTTTTGAATATGTGTTCATTGGTTTGATGACATGCACGTGATAACATGGAATTTTTTATTTTGAGTAACATTTGAGAAAATTTCCATTTCCCCATTGCCATAAGAATTCAGAGACAGGATGGGTTCTGCAGTCCTGTCATTAACAGCTTCTTTGCACCCACTGTTCTTTAACAATTTTATTTCAGGTGTCTACCACTAGCAATTGCACCACTGATAGGAGATAGGCTGTATTTGCATATAGATATGTACCCTGAGAAGCCAAATTAGGTCCTTGATTATTCCTTTTTGGATTCGAGAATATTTTTGACAATTTAATACTTTTTTTTCAGCTGTTGCTTTGATTTGGGTGACTTAGATGTTATATAATGAAATCTTAACTTGCAAGACTGAATTTCATTTTGTCGTGGGATGTTGTGGAAAGTATTGGATCAGAAATCTACATCACTAATTTATAAAGAAAAATAGTCAATGAAACAACTGACACGAATTAATAATATAATTTTTCTTTTGTCGCTAACCATCACAAACCAGCTCTTTTATTAACACATAATTTTAATACCCTCAAATATTTTTTTCCTGACTTTTTCTAAACATATTGACGATTCCTTTTACCTTTCCATCGTTTCCTGAAAGGTGCCCCTCTCCCCAGTAATGTAATACATGCTTTGAAATTTGCATTGTTGTAATCTTAATGGCAATCTAATACTGGTAAAATATAAATGTCTCTATTTCCTAAAAAATATTACCCGTGTAATTATTATAAGGAGTCTTACAATGACTTCCTATTAGGCAAACAAACATGATTTAACAGATTCAGACACCAGACGGAGGAGGTAAATAAGTAAAGGTTGGTAAAAAAAGAGAACATCAACCCTTCAATCTCCTTAGACAACAAGGAAAAAGAAAATGTCCTCATTTCTTAAAATTATTCTAGAAAATATTCAAAAGTTGGGAATATTAGTCCACATCTACCTACTCCTTGGGCAGGACTCCTGATTTTATTTACAGCTGTGATTACTTTGTCCTATCCTTCTCATTCTGGGGTCTTCCCCTGAAATTTTTGACTGCCTCCTTCAGTCTGCTACATACTTGTAATTTCTCAAATAAAATAGAAAAAAAAAGGAAAAGTTTAAGGTTTGGGGGTTTTTATTAATATATGTAGAAACCTTTTAAAATAACAGCTGTGAAATGATTGCTAATTTTAAGAAAAACCTTACAACTTCCATCTGGATCACAGTTCTTAAATAACAGCTCTTCCTGCAGAAAAAAAGAAAGTAAATTGCAATATGTGTCCTGAAAGTTAAATTAGTTCACAAGAAAATTTAAAGCACCAACTTTCAGTAATTTTTTTGTTGGGTCAAGAATAACTTCTGTTCCTATTCAGAACAGATTAGATCTTTTAAGTTGTATCCTCAGGCTGAGTGATTGGAAATCATGTTGCTTCTGTATAATTCTTCGGAAAGAAATCTATAGTAGCTGCAGTCCCCTCTCTGCAAGACATTCAAAAGCCTAAAAAAACACTTGGGGAACTAATGAAAACATCTGTTCTCAATCATTAATTAAACTCTATTGTTCTGGGTTTTTTGGGGTGTTTTGTTTGTTTGGTTTTTTGTCTTCTCTGGCCATATTTCTTTTTGCAAACACATATCTTTTTAATATCAGGAATTACCAGAGTTTGTGACCAGGCTTCGCTTTCAGCTGTCCTGTTACTTTTCCAGTTAATATTTCTAGTATTAAAAAAAAAAGATTATAAGAAATACTATACGTTCCATGACACAAGAAATCTTGCGTATATTGAATTACCTTCATCCAGAATTACTTCTTAACATCTATTGAGCTGAAGCCAAAATAGCAAACCACTCAGGTTCTAGGTCATTCATTTTTTTCTTAGATATCTCAAAGCAAAGTAAGAATTTCAAAAGACCTTGTTTCTAAAAACATTCACAAAATTATCAACATTCACACACAAAACTCAGAATTCCAGCTCAGAATTTCTTGGGTGAAGGGGTGTTGTTTGGGGGGGGTGGGGTGTGATGTAGGGGCATGTTGGGGGAGGAAATTCGTACCATTTCACTGCCAAAAAGTTTCTAGTATAGTCTCTGATTACCTAACATGGATTTACTGCAAGATAATCCAAGTGTTCATATGTATATTTACCTGAAATGGATTAGATATAGCTAACACAAATTTTTTAGAATGTTCTTTTAAGAACAATAATTTGCCCGTGAAAATGACCAGCAATGACAAATAACAAGGAAATACCCTGACTAAACACCAGATTTGTACCCAAAGACAACAAAAGCTTCTTTTGACTTGTATAGAGAGAAGCTTTAGGAAAGAGCTATTAAAACACATTTTTAACACCATCATGACTTTACAAATTTACAGTTCCTACTTCTGAATAGGAATGCATTTTAATGTTTCTTAATCCATGAGTTTCTATATGGCTTAAGCAACTAAAACCCAGAAACAATACTATAAATATATCTGATAAAGCAGGAGGGCATATCCAAAACTTCTAAGGAGGAAAAAAGCAGTTGATTTTCCAACAGGCTTTCTACCCTAAGTCATCACTATTTGTATACATGGACCTCACAGGCCGACTGCAGAAGATTACTATATAACAGGTTTTCTCAGGCAACTTCTGTTTTTCCAAGAGAAATATTGACCAAGCAGTATTTGAGACTATTATGTGTTTACCAAGGATTTCTAGTTGCCTGGTAGAACGAGTGAGTTTTAAGTTTTCTAATTATGGGCATAGTTGTAAATATATTAGATTCTTAAGCAGCCGAAATTAGTCACATAATATTTTAAACATTTTATATCCATTAAAAATGCCTATTTTTTAAATTAAACATCCCATTAAAGAACTGGATAGGACAATACAAGTTTGACATTGATGTACTCTTCCTATGATCCATTTCTATTTCTTGACTACAATTTATTATATATTAATGAAAGTAAATTTCTTTTCAATATATCTAGTAAAATCTTGAAAACAAATAAAAAATACCTTTCATTAAAACTAACAAATGAAGAATTCTCCTCTTCGATACAACATATCTATGAAAAAGTTTATGAAAGACAGTTGGTTCTTGCTTATGTTGACTACATTTATCTATTAAATTAAACACAGAGAGATAAATATCAATTTTGTTCCAGGACAACTTTATCCATTTGCTACGTGAACAAGTAAATCAATTAAATAATTTATCCAAAGCTCACCAATGCTTGAAATTTTCTTTCTACTCCTGTTCAAATCCTTTTTCAGCAGTCATGCATAAATATAAAAGCTTTGTAAGTGTGCTCTGGCAGACAGAGTTACAGATTGCCTTGATTATTTGGGAAAAAAATACATTTATTATTCAGAATAATGTTTTTGAACTACATGATGAAACAAATATAAGGAAGAAAAACTTGAGTCAAATATTAGAATGCGTATGAATTTATCTTTTAATAGCATTTATCTTAATCTCTTTCTCAAACTGCATATTCAAATCTGGATAGTTGATACACCTTTAGATGAGATTATATATTGATATGGACTCTTAGGGAACAGAGCTTTCTGAAGACAGAGAAAAAGATTGCACATTTTCAAAATTCAGTTATTCACCTTAAAGTAGGGAGAAGTGATCCCAGCTAAAAGTCAGGTTTCCAAAGCTCTGTGACCTCAAGACGTCAAGCAAAGAAATCACTGCTGAATAACTTACATTACAGAGGCCATTAATATCTTTGATTGGCAGGTCTGTAAATTATTAGTGTGTACAGACATATTCACATACAGACTAGGCAAATGTATTTTGGTATTTCTGACAGACCTTAGACCACAGCAATTTCCCAGGTTTCATTTAGTCTGCTCAGCTTTTACATCCAAAAGCAGAACTAAATGGAAATAAGCCTCTTTTGCTTACTGAAAATTTTCAGCGGTTATGGGTATCATTAGGACTTGCACTGTTTAAATTTTCATTTCCTTGGGAATTATTCATTAAATACAGATTTTACTACCCGCAAACATCACTAGCTATTTATTTACAGATCAGTCTTCATTTGCATACCTACCTACGCACTTGAAATTCAGTCTAGCTCACGTGGCAGTGTTACTCACTCAACAGAAACAAAACATATGAAACAGCTAAAGAAAAAAGGTCTCTAGAGCAGAGAAGTCATCCCATACAAACATCATACTTATTATTATGTTAATTGCGTATCCAGTCGCAGTAGACATTCATACTTAGTACATGTGCACATACACATATTAACACTCTGGTAAAGACTCATCCCTGCAATATCTTTTCTTAACTACACGTTATATGGTCTTTCATTTATGGACTATGCTCTACATCCTCTGTAGGTAATAAAGAACAGACATGTATTTGTCTTGTGTTGTGCTTAGCTTCTGCCCTACTTTCCTAAGAAGTGGATGACAATGATTGCTACTTCAGCAGTTAATGTTTAATAGGAGCTATTACAACAGTCCTCTTGGAGAGCAACAGTTGTTTTAAGAACTGGTTCATGAATACGGAAGTGTGCATCCCTGAAAAACACAGTTTTTTTCCATCACCATGCTACTACAACAGGAATATTATGACAATTATGTAAATGATACAACTAGCTTTGAAACTTCCTGGCTATACCATTAGAAACTGATAATATCCTGTGAGAAACTGATAATATCTCTCTGCAGCTCCTGCTATCAAAAATGATTTCTTCTGGCAGAATCCCATTCAATCATACATTTTCTGGCTTATGTCAATGGAGCTAGATTAGGCATAGCTCACCACTGTGAAAAAAACCACTTTTCTGTAACAGTAAAAATACTTGATGGCAAATGCCAATGATTCAATAATGAAATCAAAAGTACCATCTTTTTGTAGGTATTTTTTATTAACAAAATTTTATTATCCTTTGGCTAGGCATAGATGTTAGTAGTCCAGGGCAGACTCCAATTAATGGGAGTAAAACTTATGTATGCTTTTTGTCACAGTCCCCTCTATGGACAGAAGGAAAGGATTTAAAAAATCATAGACAGATACAGAATTTTAAAAAGGAAAAATGCATAACAATGTCATTATGAATTTAGAAACAATGTATGCTTTCAACTTGACAGTAAAATCATGCTATGAATAATGCAGGAAAAACATGCTTCTTAAATAACATGTGGAAGTTTTAGAAAAGATGTAGAGAATGTCTGTAGAAGACAAAGCATGAGAAGAAAGGTATATAGCTTAAGAGGCTGAAAAAAGGAGTTTGAAAAGAATGAAGATATTTCTGAACCATATTTCATCTATTAGATGATATTTCATTATTTTAAAAGCAGACTACAACTTTTGCAATTCATTTAGAAACTGAATCCTGGACATCAGTCTGCTTCAAGAAAAGTCAGGTAGGATAGCCTGTAACATCTTTGTCAGATAGCACTACCACAGTTAACATATGTCCATGGCCTTTGTTTAATGGAAACACATAGTAGGTACATTGTTAAATTTTTTTTTTTAATGCCCAAGGAAGGACCACAAATGACCAAAAATTATCACTATTAGCAGTGAAGACCGAGGGGGGGGGGGAGCTGAATAATGCCAGAGAGATATCTGTTCAACATTGAAACCACTTTCCCTTTGCAACACAAAGAAAGATAAAAACCTCCTAAGTCTTAACAGAAAACATCAGTGAAGGAAAACAGACAGCTCTGAAATTATTTCATAATGTTGACAAGCAGCCAATAAGAAGTTTAATTCTGAGTTGTCATCAAAAATTGAATCACAAAATGGATCAAAATCATGGTAATATGCTTGTGCAGCGGTGACATGGAGAGACAGATTTAGGGGAAGAAAAAGAAACTCCAGGACTGTATTCATAGTAAATAAAAAAGAATTGCTGATCTGAGAAAATAATCAAAATAAAACTGTAGCAATAAAATAGCACATAAGAATTAAGTCCCCTATCATATACACTCTGGGCCATCAAATAGGATAGACTATGTAAGAAAACAATTCAATCTCAGTATATTGCCTTCAAAATTAACATTGCATTTTATAAAATCTGATAATCCTCAATTTAAAAAATATAATTATCAATTGAAAAGGAAGAATATCTTCAAAGTAAGAACAGGAAGAGTGGAAAGTGTATGCTGCTTATCAACTAGACTGCCTGCTCCCAACACTAAGCTGCTACTAATGCCACCTTTAAGATTAAAGAAGCTGTGATAAGACATTGTGTGCACTTTGAAGGATAACATCTAATTAAGGTACTGTTTTTGAAGGATGACACAACCTTATATTTGATTTATTACAAAAACTAAGAGATAAATTACTCATGGCCTAATATTGTTCTTGGTCAGTGTCCATGCACATTATCTAATTTCCGCCTTTCAAGATTTTTAAGACCTGCCATGGAGTTTCTACTCATTTTAAAAGGTAATTGCACTGAAAAGATAAGATATTATCACCATCTATTAGTTGGCTTCACTGAGTTTAGTGTCTGTGTCCTATACTAAGATATGCATTGATCACAGCTCATATAACATATTTCCTTCAAATCCAGTAGCCACTGTAGTCTGTTTTAAGATACTGGGCACATAATTCCACAAGAAGCCCCAGTTTAGCATCTCTTCTTGATAATGCACCTTATGCCCCATTAAAGCTGGTATTTTAATTAACACACTGCAGAGGAATCACCCTGTCTTCCAGTGCTTTCACAACACCGACAGGCTCACACAAAATCTTTTGAACTAAAGGTATGTGTACCCATTTTTGTTGTTTTCTTTTTAATCTAATACACTAAGGTACTGGTTTAGTCCACCTGAGAGCACACTGCCTGTCTCAGTATTAAGCAAAAAAGCTTTGGTTATCAGCAGGCAATATATGCTGCTCCCTTAAGCAATTTGGGCTTGGCTGTGATGTAGAAAAAAAAATCACTGTCTTGCAGAGAGCCAGTAATTAAGATCAAACCTCCTAAATAGATCACCCACAACATTTTGAAACATAAGTAGCCAGTTGCCAAGAAACACTAATGATTTTTTTTAAAAGTTAATTATGAAGCCAAAAGCCTGTGGAAAATAAACCATGTGGCAATGATTCTTTAGGAATGATCAAATTGCTAATGAGGTCTTAGTAAACATGAACTCTGAGAAAATACTACAGGCATGAATGGAGGGTAAGATGATACCAATATATCACATCTCTTGCTCTACTGATCTTAGCATCCTTGTGCTCTCTTGAACTACTTCACTGCAGCCTTAGCTTCTGAGGTTTTTTGCTACAGAACCTCCAGTGTTTTGACTACAGTGCCTGGAATTGTTACAGGCCCTCAATTTGGTGCCAGAAGCACTGAGAAATTTCTGAGTCCTTCTCATATTTCATATAATTCAGGAAGACTACATTCCTCCTTGGGACTGATAAGGGATAATATATGGCAAAGGAGAAGAAAGTGGCAGGAAATCCATTGTGACTATAGGATGTATTAAAACTGCTCAGCAGAACAGGTAGCAGACTATATTTAGGCAAAAATATGTAGAGAATAAGCTTGCATAGGTACAGGAATACATTAGATGTCTAATGAATTTTCATCATCGTATTTGTGTCTGTTAAGTAAGATACAGATGAATTTAGATTAAATAAGAAGGCCATAAATTTTGAAGGTTTGTATGCTTATTTAGAGCTACAGAGGGTTCCTATTATTCTTTCTAACTGCTTTTCTCCTTTTAGTATCCAGGTGCTCAATTGCTGTTCTGAACTAAAAGAAAGCATATTAAGCGTGGTACCAGAGACTACAAGGCCTTCCCTGAAAAATGGGCTAATACCCACCTACAGGAAACTGATACTATGAGACAATGCATCTAGCTAAACCTGAAGATTTCATTGAAAATGAAAGTTTTACCTAAAAAACCAAACCAAACAAAAAGATTAGAATTCAAAAATCCATAGTTCCTATACCAGAACACACCTATGGGTTAAACAAAATTCTCCTCATGAAATATATCATTAAATGACAGTTAATTTGTCCAGGGAATTTTATACTCTACCTCAAGCTCCTTTCAATCATTTGAATTCAGTCTTTTAGTTACTGTAATAGATTTAGATTAGATAACTGGAAATATTCAGCATGGGCACAGTATCACATTCATTGTGCTGATCCTTTGAGATTGGTGCAGTTAACATTTTTCAAATCTCATTCATGAAGAGCTTTATGTAGACATATTGCCAGTATACATTAGATCCAACTAAGAGTGACATAGTTTAATGCTTCATAAATTTTCCAGTTTGCCAGCCAACCACACGTAGCAAGCTGAGTTGACAAGGTGATCTGCACATCATTGTTCATGGCGATTTATGCTGAAGGTTTGTAATTAAATTCCTTTCTTTTAGTATGTTCCATGACCAGCATTCATAGCACATGCCATCAGCCGTCAAGCTTCAGAGCAATACTAATTTTATTTTAAGCGTATTTTTCTATTGGCACAGTAACAAGCTACACACTATGCGCTGATGCCCCAAAGAATCAAAAGTAAACATTAAATTCTGCTTTACTGGGAAATGTATAGTACACTATGGCTCTAAGCTCATACACTTAATCTTGCAATGTTAAGTTTTTTAGACTTGAAACTCTATCAAAGGTGGTGAAGGCATAGAAAAGAAAAAAGGGGAAGTCCTTTGGAGAAAAGCTTCACATTCAAAATGCATTTTATTTGCTTACTGCTACACGTTACTAGGAATTCATTGCCCCAGGATGACTGTCTCTAAACTGGAATGTAGTCCATGATGCTGTCCTGAATTTCTGCCTCTATGAAGAGCCTCAGCTCGTATATTACCTATTCTGCAATATTGATAGGAATTCCACTCCACTGAAGAAATTTAACAGGGGGAAAACAAATTCATATCTAAAGGAGGTAGTTATAGATAGAATAATAAAAGCAAAAATTGTATTCCAAAAAAGAAAAAGGGCCTCCACCTTGAATTTAGTTTATGGTAAAGCCCATTTCTTTAAAACACCTTTTTAAAGATAAAAAAATTAACAGGAAGTTAGCCCTACTAATCTGCAAGAACTGTATTTGGTCATATATGAAAACAATGTAATTAAACTGATGTAAGTTTATTAATATTTTGGGTGCAATACAAGAATTCACATAGCATTTATAAAAGGTTGACAGAGGCCACAAGGAGTACTCAAGGTTATAGGTAATTACAGATTTTAATAGGTTGAGGTGCTTATTACAATCACAAATCCTCTACTGTCAGATATTTACCTATCAGACATTCAATGTGCTCCCTATATTCACAAATAATTTATTAAACCCTTTCACATGGAAATTTAAATATGAAGCATATTCAATATCTTGTCATATAACAACTTGCCTGCCTTTTAAACCCATGGAAACATTTAAGATTTTTGTAAATAAAATGTGATGGTTAGGCCAGTTTCTTTGATGCATTGTAACAATACGCTGTTAACATTTGTACCCTTATTTAATTTCAAAATTCTTAATGTATTTTAGCATAGGTGACTTTGGGATTAGTGGCTTCTCATCTGAAAAGGTGATTTTTGAAAAATTCAGTGGTAAACTCAGCCTAAGGGAAGACTGACCACTAGTTGAGGCAATTGTAAGAAACTGAGGTAAAGGGATATATTCAAACCAAAGTTTGCCTTTTTTTTTTTTTCTGCTAAAATAGACTTTTGGTGACAATAGATTTCCCTTTTATTAATGAAATTTGCTTACTTCGAGAAAAGCATCTTCTTGCTGTAGCTTAGCTGAAATTTGAGATATCACATAAAGACACTATGCTGTACTCAACTATCTGTACCAAAAAATTTCTCTTGTTTTACAGTGGGACTCAAAAAAAAGGAAATGGGCAGTTGCTAGGTTTTAAAACAAGTGATAAAAGTAGAGTTCCCACAACGAAAGCTCTTGGTGATATTAGACAAAAGATTTAATCAGTTTTCTTCACCTCGCCCAGTCCTCAAGATAATGAAACCATCCACCTATGTAATTTCAACATTTTGGTAGGAGTTAGAAACCTCATGTTGTTAAGTAATATCTTCATAAAGATACGAATAGTTTATTAATATGAGAATGCAATTCTGTCACTTCGTGTTACAGACTCCTAGTCCCTGATTAAACTTCTCTTTTCTACCACAACACAGGGCTGAGAAAGAATTATGAACAGTTCACAAGGTCAGGTCATGGTTACAAAGATGGTAAGACAATCCAATATTCAAAAGGCACACCACCAAAAGAAGTTACAAGTAAAGACTGAAATGGTGAATTGTCAAGAACCCCTTGCATATCCAGAGTCAATTTTATAAAAAAACCTCATCTGATCTGCATAAATAAAATCCCTCCTTTTTTTTTTTTCATTCTTCATAGCTTTAGAATGGGAGAGAAAGAGGGGGGGGGGGGGGAGGGGGGCAGGGAACGGCAGGGGAGAGAGAGATCACTAAAACCCACCAAACAGCCTTTAACATGTGTTTCAACTAGAAAAAAACCCAACCCCCCCCCCAACAATTAACAATAGAGTTAAATGTGTCCACCAGAAAGTAACTTTCCACAGATTTATGCAAAAAACCACAATTTTGTCTACATGTGCTGGTGATTGATAAACTGAAAGGTCTTAGGACTGTCACCTGAACTCCAGACAGCTATTACAGAAGCTCCCTAATTTTGGTTGGAATTGACCTCTGGAGGCCATTTACTGCAATTCTCTCCTCCAGGTAAACACAAGTTTGTAACTCAAGTTACTCAGGATCTTGTCCAGTCAAGTTTTAATAATCTCCAAGGATGGATTTTCCACAACTTTGGGCAGATTGTTCTGGGGATTAATCACTCTAATTGGGAACTTTTTTTAAAACTGGAATTTGTCTTGTTGTAGCCAGCTGGTAACTGCTGCCTTTTGTACTATTCATATCTTTCAAGGGGTTGTTAGCACTTCTGCTAAATAAATTTTCATGAACCAAGACTGCCTATTAAAATGAAGTATTGTGTAAAATGACTTAATTATGTTAGTTAGTAGCTACATTGCTTGTTTTCAGTTTGGAAAATACTCTATAGATTAAATAGAACAGCAATTAAACACAGTACTATATGTGTGAGCTTGTTTGTCCATGGGATTATTTTGTTTTTCCTGGCAAATCTCTAAGAAGCCTTTCTTTCTCAATTTTGGCAGTTATTAGTACAAGAATTAAAAGAAGTTGTAATGTAAAGTACATTGAAAAAAAATCATAAATGTAATGAAGAGTTGCAAGATCTGAGAAACACTAGAAACTGAGTCACTTTTAGTAAACTTCAACAGGAATTGCATTTTGGAGATGACAGGGTTAGGGTATAGCACTTTCATGTGTGAAGTAGAAACAGCCATCCTTAGAAGAGTCAGTTCATTTTTCTGCCTGTATCTATTTCTGCATATGTTGGTACAATTCAGGCACTATTAATAACAAATCCCTTAGAACAAGGTATGAAAATTTCATATTATTGTCAAAACTGTGCCCAACTGTTGACCAAACAAAATTTGTTGGGAAGCATGTCCTAATCACAAGTACTACAAAAAGCATGCCAAAATACTCCCAGCCTGAGTATATCACTTTCAGGGTGTGATCCTCTAGCATTTTCAAGAATGGCAGTGACAAAGTTCTTTCTTTTTTTTTTTTCCTTTTCTTTCTTCTGTGTGGGCTTAATTTATTTGTACAGAACATGTAAAACACATGCAACGCCCCCTGCTCCCAACAATAACCCACTGTATATAGAACCCAAATGCTTGTTTTCCACAACAGAAAATTGTGGAAAGAAGACAGATAATTATTCATGGATTTTTAAAATCAGATTTGTGTTATGGGAAAAAAAATCAAAGCAAAAACAAGGGTGCCAGGACAGCGAGATAAATTTAGTGCCCATTTAGGTAAAAAGAGAATTCCAAAATGAGTACTTCTTTCCTCTCATTCAGAGTCCTTCTTCACATTTGGACCAATACTGGCCTTCAACTATGGAAGGTTTTGCTTTTCATTTTTTTGTTTACATGTAAATGGGGGCCCCCATTTCTGACTATCAGACATTTTCCAGACCTAATATGATTACCATACAAGGCTTAAAAATGGGAAAAACAAGAAAGATTCCCTCTCTTTCATAAAAGTATTAGCTCACCTGAGCTTATTAAATTTTACATATTAACAACAAAACCTTAATTCTCAGCAAGTTTGCTGGGTATCAAGCATCTTTCATGTCATGTAGTCCGATTATGTTGAATCCCCAGATCGTCTGCAACCCAAACAGTTATTATTGCTAAAAAAATGTCTATATGAATACGAAAAGAGTCTCTCAAATATCAATTATCACACACTTGCATGTACACATATGTAGGAACTCTGGAGTAAGAACCTAGCTAGATATTATTAAATCAATGAAAAATACCCGTCTCGTAATCATCAGTAAAGCTAGGAAATATACCCTTTCCTACAATTGACAAAAATCAAAATTTGGCAAAAAAAATTTGATTGAAACATATTTCTTGGGTAGAGACCCAAGGAGAAAGGAAAACATCTGAGTAAATATTTGTGTATGCTTCTTCACGAAACAGGCAAAAGTTAGTTTTGGTATAATTAGATTAATTGAATCATAAACATTATTTTTTTTTGTCAAGTGAGGATACTTTATTGAATTAAGCAAGAACTTTCTCCCTTTTCTAATTGTTTCATAGTAAAAGGTCTCAGTAATATTTTAAGAATTAAATTTAAGACTAGTGTGTCTGGCAAGGGGGAGTAATTACATAAGGATAATTTATTATTCCAGTCACATGCAGGTACCCAAAGGACCCTGAAATTTAAGTATTATGGTATTTGAACAGAATGAAGTGGCATACACAAAGTATCTCTCCCTTAATCTAACTCTTTCATGGACCATGATTTCTGTGTTTAGCAGAAAGACTAAAATTAAACTTCTCCTAAATCTGTTTTAAATTGTGTTGTTAGGCTTCAAACACAGAATTTTTTTTTCCCTTACTGAGAGAAGTGGGCAAGCCCAGTCACAATCATGACCAGCCAAATCTTGATATGAATACTGAACAAAGAAAATTCCAGGAGAAACTGGAAATAATATTACTTTTTCAATTCCTTCACTTTCTTCAGCCTTCTTGAACAGTTAGTTTAAAAAACAAGCCTCACTTGATCAGCTTTTATATGAAATTTGATGTTCTGGAAGTGCAAGTAGAAGAGGCATAGTGATGCTTAATTAAAGCTGATACCTTTTAAGCCTATCAGACTTAGGCTGAAAGAGAATTATATCCTACATCCAAGAGAACATATGGCACCAGCCAGAGTGAAAGAAGTTCCATTGGTGTGAGGTAATGAACAAATGTAACAATAAGGGAATTAAAAACTGCATTCCTAACTCTGATTTGGTGGAGGCAGTACAGTCTAAAGAATGAACCATTCTTCTTTATACAACATTCTAGTCCTACATTTTGCATGGATTGCTTTATTTTGCTTTGTTATGAATATCCTCTAACACTTCTTATGGTTGGACTTGATGATCCAGCGGGTCCTTTCAAACCTGGTGATTCTATGATTCTATGATTCTGAGTCAGAAATTAGTATGCTTATATGCTTAAGTGATATGACACATATGAATCCTTATTTCTAGCAAGTATTTCCTCAAATAACTTGACATTGTCTTGAACTGTAAAAGCACGTGCGCACAAAACTACTCTCCAAAAAGTAAACCAAGAATTTTAAGAGAAGTAAAATTAAGCTATTAAACAGTAAATGATACACCCTCAATTCTAAAAGACTAAGCAAGTTCAGGTGTTGGTATTTTGTTAAACTCAGACTATATTATCATTTGATCTGAAGAATATCTGCACACATCTGATGATTATTCAGTTACCTCTACTTCACATCATAGTTTACTTCTTGATTCCTTAGTTTGATGCTACTATGAATCAATTTTAACAAAACTAACTAAAGCTCAAATAATTCTAATAATTCAAATCTCATTTTATCTGAAAGATTTTGTGTTTCTATAAACACACTAAAAATATGCATAGCTAGGGGTTTATTTTCAATGTGGTTGTGAAGTTCAATGACTCTAAAAATGATAATTGTAAATATGATAATAGATCTCTTAATCACTTAATGCTCACACATTCTTATCTATAACATTCATATCTTCATCTATGTAATGTTCATTTACCATATTTTCTTAACATTATATTTATATATATAACATCATACATGATGTTATAAAAAGGGAGTTTGCTGGTGATATGCTGTCAAATCAAAGAGAGTCCACTATGCCATCCTCTTCAAAAGAGTAAAATACAGAAGCATGAGAAACAACACAATAAAGATAGCTATTTTGATATCCCGCCACGATTTTGAAAAGTGTCTGAAAAGTGTCTGAACTACAGTTAATCTTGGTGATAATTTCTTTCCACTGCATATTATTTCTTCTTCTAAACCACTTCTCTTTGGTCATACACATACATCTTTATATGCTCTAGTATATATCTGAATCATCTAAGACTAAGGTCCAATGTTACTAATAATACTGAATCAAGAGATTTGTCTCAGTCCTGTATACTACAATACTCATTTCATTAGACTCCCTCTGTTAAAGAACATCTATAGAAGTTGATTGGTTATTAACTCATAAAGGTCTGATGCTATCATTTAGTTTGCTAGCTGGAGTGCAGTTCAACCAATGTAATCCAACTCTACAATTGTACTCTGATGTTGAGGTTTGTAAATTACATTTCAGAGGATTCTTCTACAAGCATAAGGCATTAGCAAACAAAACTTTAGCGAACACAGATACTCCATGTGACAGATTCATATATATTTATTTCTATGGAGCTTTGGAAACAGTCTTCTGTATTCTGTTATTATGGAAAGCATGAGAGCATACAATTTTTAAAATCAGTGGAGGATTAAATATGAGACGTGAAATCTGATACACCTTTGGGACATGGTTGACTTCAGAAGTTCATTTTAAGGACTTTTTTAGTCAGTGGGGCAGTGAACTAACGGATTACAACAGTTGTGTGGCTTGTATTTATTGAAGGGCCACTCACCAAGTGTACATGAGCCCAGCATTTAGAAAAGCAATTGTTAAGACCAGTCTTTTCACTCTTAGCACTGAAGTTCCCTCCTTGTCAAAGCAAAGAAATAAACAAAACCAGTTTCTATTCCTGTCAGTGAACTAAGGCAAAACACCTTTTAGAGTCTGACCATTGTTAATAAGACTTAGCAGTGAGTTCCATTGGTACTTGCTTAAGAACACAAAAATCAGGCACAACCAGCCATACTGCCCCACAGAAATCCCTTTTGTTATGGAATAATCTGTGCTTTTATACACATTGTGTGTAATCCCTGCTGATGACAACAAATTTGTGGGCTCATATGAAGAAAAGAAAAATCGCTCTCCTTTTTTCTACCTTACTAAACACATATTGACTGTTTGTACAATGAACTGTTAGAACTGTTTTCTTAAAGCCTTTATTAATGTAAGTATTTCATGAAAACTGCAAACTGAAAAAAATATTATTTGCAGGAAAGAGAATTAAAACAGTTGATAAACACTAAATTAATTCTTTACTTGGAGATTTTAATTTAATTCTGGTTGAATTTACACATGAATTTACCACAATACAAGAACACAGAGCTTCTTGGCCTCAGAGGTTAAAAAATACCCTCCAACGAATTCATTTTTATTATACAAAAGAAAAAAAAAAAGATACAAAGTGACAGAAAAGTTATAGGCCATGCTTTTCTGGCCAAAAGTTGGCAAAAGAAGAATCAGGATCACGAGAATGCAGTGCTATACATTTCCAGGAGAAAAAAGCATTTCTCACTATGTCTGTACTTCTATATGTGACATGTATCAGGGATGCAGGATAAGTTCTGCTCTGCAGAAATAATTCCAAGAACCAAGGTCTGCAGAGACATTGCCTATGTCTTGCTCACCTCATAACTCTGCTCCTTGGAGAATCTTGTTCCCAGAAACTACAGGTTATCTTGAGGAAACATGCAGAAGCCAACTCACTCCATAAGTAATGTAATTTGCAATTAGGTGCAACTGCTAAGCAGTTCTGCAGTGCTGGAGGAGAATTTTTTATGTTTCATTACTGTTATAAGCAACAGAAATCTCAGCAGATCTGTCTGGTTCATTCCCTTTCTGGCAATCCTAATGGACCTCTCAGAGAAATGCTTCACCATTATAATCACCTTAGAACAGTACTAAATAAATCCCCTTCTAGTCGGCTCGTAATCAAATTTTAGCTTCAGCTATTGGAACCTGTAAGTAGGATTAACTGCAAAAGACATGTGTATGTGTTCTGTGATCTCCACAGGCTTCTGTTTGCTTCTGAATTCAAAATTCTGCTCTTAACTAATAAAAATGTTAATGGAGGATTACTTTAGAGTAATCCTTCAATTTGCAGTTATCCCAGATGACTTGGAATTAACAGGGGAATGTTAACTAAATATATGTAAAAAGTAATTCTTCTGGCTTACAGATCCTCATTTGCTCAAGACATCCATGGGAGAGATCAGATCTTACAGAAAGAGTAGTTTTAAACTACACCTGCTTGCAGATACCTGCTGTATATTAAAAAATTAAAGTAGACCACTAGAAGAAAGTCATTTTAGCAACATGAAGAAAATGTTCTTTTTTTCCTTATATTTTTCAGCTACATGACCTTGCACACTTCCTAGTCGCAACCTCCAGGCTTTTGAAATTCAGGGTATTTTTCTAGTCTAGTTACAGGAGATTTTTAACATCCCTAGGTTTTCTCTATTCCCTATGAGTTAAGTGTAACAAAGACTTGCAACTAGATAAAACAGGTGGCTAGGTAACAAAAAAAGTAAAAAATCACCATTCTTACAAAAAAAATTTGCTACATTGAAATATATATTTTTAAATTCTGTGTTCTGTTCAAAAAAGATGAATACTAAGGGCACACAGTGTACCTTGCATGCTGCACATATATTTACATACTAATTAAAAAGACTTTCTCGAAGAATTTTAAAGACTTTTGAGGATTCATAGAAAGAATTAGTCTGAGACCAACATATCCAATATTGTTTTTCAGCAGGTAATTAATCAATAAAGATAATAAAAGATTCCAAAAGTTTCAAATCACAATCAAAATATACCCAGTTAGTTCTTGATGCTCCATTTCTTTTGGATGGTATAGATGTACTCCTACTGTTTCAGAAAAAAACATTAAATAATTGTGATTTACAGGTGCAGCATTAAAGGTTGTTTCAAATATGATTGCACCTGTATGATACATGAAGATCCAATTTTGGAATGTGTTTTTGAAAGATTTTTAAAATTTCAGAATAAAATAAAACAAAATGAGAATTATTTTGATACCTGTGTCATCTAGATTTTAATGCTTAAATATCCACGAATTTATTTCTCAAATAAAAAAATCTATGCGAGGAAGAAATTACAGAATGTGAAATTCCTAGCAATGTTTTTATCATCTCTTCTCTTTTTTTATTAGTATTTTTCTATAATTATTTTTAATACAGTACTATATTTAGAGACAACAGTTAGCAATTAAGATACAAATGTAAAGAGGATTCTTTTTCAGTGTACTGTATACTTTATGAAAGGTACAGGGAAGGATATAAAGGATATCAAGATACTAAAGCTCTTTTTTTTTGTTATTATGAAAGCATAAGGACTCAAAACAAAGACGTACCTTTTTTATTTACCAGTCTTCTATAATATTATTTGTTCTGACTATAGAACAGCTTTGCAAGTATTTGCCATTTTTATCATAGGGAACGAAAATAGATACACTCAAAGATACATCTAAGATTTTGCATGAATTAATTGCATTTTACTAGAAACATTCTACTAAAATGCTTTTATTTTGGAAACTAGACTGTGTGTTTTATTTCACCATCTGTCTACTGCTTCATTAAGAATCACAATATTGTCACATCCAAAGACTTGCTGAGTAGGCAGAACTGAAATAGACTACACAAGACTGAAATAAAGCTCCCGGAGTATTAAGTCTAGCTCCCCAATGTCACAAACTTCAAATACATTATGACCTCTGGCTACCTCAGATCAAAGCACTGACTGTTGGACTTGATGGTCTTAGGGGTCTTTTCCAGTCTTAATGATTCTATACTTATAAACCTGAAGTCCATATATATATACCAATACATCTTAGTTAACGTATTGCAACATGTGAGAAAGTGAGTCAGTTTCCCAAGCATCCTCCTCTGCTCTCATTTCTGTTACTGTTTTTCCAAAGTTTTGAAAAAACTTCAATTATTCAAGTTCTGTCCATTTTTTCTTTAAGTCCAGACAAATATTATTTGGATTCTCTAAATCCTCTCCCTTTAATCCGTATTTTTCCTTCCATAGACTCACTTATCTCCAATTCCTACTAAAAGACTAACACCAAGCAAGGAAAATTAATTTTGACGCAACTAGTAGAATAGGTTTAAACTGTCTTTGAGATACCAGAGATTCCGCTTTAGGTTTTGATTTAGAATTCAGCAATTTTTTCAAGTTTTTCATTTGTATAGAGCTGGTAACCCTATTTCCAAGACTAGAAAGATAATTTTAAATCTACATTACATACCTTTCCACGTATAAATTTTCAACTCACTGTTGGCCTACATATACTGTATCCCCTCTCATATGACTTCTCACATCAAAATATCACCATGAAACACTGCCAACTAGAAGCCATCTTCCATCCACTGTCATCTATGTACACATCAGAAGAACAGTAGGAAAGCAATTTAAGAAAGTGTCCTGTATTGAGATACTGGTTCTCTGCAGATTAAAATCTGATAACTGATTTACACATGTATTGCCACCAAAATAATCCATCATGAATGTGTTGCAATTAAAAATTAATGACCTAAACAACAGACTTCATAATAACAATGAGTCATTCTTGTGCACTGGAAACTAGTCTTAACATAGATTTGCAGAAACAAGGGAAAGATTGTCTGTTAGTAAATAAAAAAACTGTATCATGATTGCTTTATAAAGGAAGATGTAGCACAACAAAGTAGTCTGTCAGTTAAGATGACACAATAAAATGAAGAAGAAAACATAGACCTTCTTAACTATGCTTTCCTAGGTAACAAGCAACATACAAAACTATTTTATTTTCTGACTTAGACTTCTGATGCACTCTTGTATTTAGTCATTTAATACACGAAATTAAAGTTCAAACAAAAGGGCATGTTGAGATTATTTTTCTTACAGAACTGTAGAGCACTTCACTTTTGAAACTGTGATCACCTGTATGTCTTTTCCTTTAAGCTTTTCCCTCTGTGCTAAAATTATCTCTCTTTGGCTCTTAGTAGTTGGTAGGCAGGGACTTACTGCATCTCCTGAGCACACTAGTGTTTGTTTATTTTAGTTCCACCTTTTTCATTCATTACTAAAGAGGTATGATTCAGGATGTGCCATTCTTCCCCCAGAGCCATTACCGAAACTATATTTCAGCAAAACATAAAGGCAAATAGTACTGCTAGAAGAATTGTTTTAAGGAAAGCAAAGCAGGTCTAAATCCCTTGCCATCATTTCAAAATTCCACTACGATTTTCACAAGACTACAAGCCTGTATGAATTCTCTTTTAGCTCTTGTAAGTTCTTCTCTTGCTTCCTCTGGATACAACACATTCTGCATTACTGTATGAAACTTAAGTAATTAGTCTTGTTTCTGGCACCAGTTCCATTTCAACTAAAGTAAGTGTTCAATATGCAAAATCAGCTTGCTGTTCAATGTTAATAGCCAGTTGCTAAATAATTTTAATTTTGTCCCTGTTAGGTGCAATGCAATTCTTGCATTAAATTTTAAATGAACAGTGTAAAACACAGAAAACAGTACTAGCTCTATATTTACTGTTATGCCTCCTTTTACAAGTTCACAGTCTAGTATCTAATCAGGGTAGTTAGAATATCATTTAGCTTTCCAAATAGCCCTCAGACTTGACTGCATCTCTACATTGTTATGGATGTAGGCAACTGGGAAGCCGAATTGGGCCCCTGGGTGAGCTTAAACTACCAGAATAGGCTATGGAAAAATGCTAGACATGACATGAGAAATTGCCAGACATGTTAGGTAACAAAATGAGAAGCTGATAAAATTTGTAGATAGTGCCATGAAGCATGGCAGGATTCACCAGTGCTTAAGCAGACAAATATGAGATTGGTCAGGCTTCACTGATCACCAACGGAAAGGACTAGGTGGCTGTTGGGGGTGGACTCCTGTAAGGCCGCAAGAATCCTGGTAACTCAGTAGGAAAGTGTGAGCCAAAATTGTCTAGATAATACATCAGATGTACCAAATTTGGATGTAGATGTAGCAAAACAGGAACCAATTGGGAGAATGCAGTTCCTAGAGAGTTGTTATCTAGGAGGAGAGCAAGGCAGAGAAAGGGAGGGATAAAGGTGGCAAAAAGGAGTGTCAGGAAAAGCGATAATTAGAAATGTGAAGACGGTTCGTTACCACCCATGTCAGATGGTCAGAAACCGGTTAGTTAAACAACCACAATTACAACTGACATGGTCCTCTCCTTTCCTCAAAATATGAAAACGGCAATGCTTACTTATTGGCACAGTGACAATTAGTTATACATAGCTATATTGAAGAAAATCCCTTGTGCTTGATAATAGCGTGTTTGGGGAAAGGCAAGATCTGGTTGCTGTGAGACTAAGAGTACTAACTTCCTTTCTCACCCTCAAATACACTGTACCACTAAGGGCTATGTTCTCTGAGCTTCTCCTTTATGCAGATGTGTAAATCCAATCACAACCTTTTCCATCAGAGGCAGGAAAACAACTCTGCTTTTCCACGTTAGTTGCTTTCTTACGCACTAGCCCACTGCCTTTGAAAAAAGGAAAAATTCTGTGCAGTTTTTATTTAAAGAGGTCAAACCCTCATGAAACCATTCTTATTGCAGTTTTGCTGTAGAAAGAAAAACTGTCCTTTTCCTTAAGACTGCCTTTTAAACTCATTGAAGGAAAAGAGTGAAAATGTGAGCAGAAGACGAGAGGCAGAACTGCCTAGACAAAACTAAAAGTGAAACCTAGAGGCATCACTGGAGGCAAAGAAGACTGGATGCAGAAGAGGGAAAAAGGCAGTGTGCATCTGGCCAAGGGAAGGCTGAAATTTTGGAAAGCTTACTTTAGTGAAGCTCTACCAGAGCAGAAGATGAGATAGATGGATGCATGAGAAAGCAGAAAAGTATCTGTGGTACCAGAAGAATGAAACTAGCTAGAAGAAGAGTAAGAGCACAGAAGAAATGGGTTGAGAAGAATGGGTTGAGAATGGATAATGAAAACAGGTGTAGGAAGGATCTGTAAGTTTATGAAGATAAATAAGGAGTGGGTGGATAAATCACACAGAACAAGTCAAAGAAGGAACACAGAGGTAGCTGGATAAGGAAATGAGAAGCTGCCTGCAGGAAAATAGATGAAATTTAATGTCTGTTTAGCAAATCATAGAATCATAGAATCACCAGGTTGGAAGAGACCCACTGGATCATCGAGTCCAACCATTCCTATCAAATGGGGCAGTAGACGTAACTCAGGCAATAACAGAAAGGAAAACAAAATAATTGGGCAAGTCTAGGAGGGGAACAACTAAAGTAATCGGTTGAAATGGGATACACTCCTTTTATATTCAAGAAGAACCAAAGATTTCAGATTTCTGTCTGGGTTTGCTTGTACACAAAAATGACAATGTTCCAGATTCACACAATTATAGAATCATAGAATGGTTTGAGTTGGAAGGAACCTTAAGGATCATCTAGATCTAATACCCTTGCCATGGAGAGGAACCTAAAGTCAGGTTGCTCAAATCCTCACCCAAGTTGGTCTTGAACACCTCTAGGGAAGGGGCATCCATGAGTTCTCTGGGCAACCTCTTCCAGTGCCCCACCACCCTGACTGGACAAAATATCTTCCTAATATCTTATCTAAGTCTTGCCTCTTTCAAATTAAAATCATTACCCCTTGTCCTATCCCTGCATTCCCTGATAAAGAGCTGCACCTCAGCTTTCCTGGAGTCCCAGTTTAAGTAGCGGAAGTTAATTCACTCAGCTTTGGTGTGCAGGATGGATGCAAAATCTCTAATCCTGCCAAAGGACCCTTCCAAAGGCTTGTCACAGTGATTACATTTCATGTTTTTTCCCATGTTTGTCCAGGATGGTGCCACAGCACAAACTCAGTTGATAAAGCTCCTGCACATAGGATTTTCCACCTAATTTGTTACAGAAGTTGGAATGCATATATAGGAAAGTAGTAAATAGGAAAGGTAAGCACAGGTAGTGAAAAAATGCTGCCGCAAATAAGCAGATATCTTTCCTCTTACTTATACCAGAGAGTTTCTATTTGATGACAGAGGATTACAGATATCAAAAAGAATGAGACATTTTCACAAGACATTCTCACGTACTATATGGAAGGTCACCTGGAAATTGATAATTCTGTACTTAGAACACTAGATTAGGTTTACGGCTACATTTCTGAGTGAAGAAATAAAAAATTGAGTAACCCCTTATTAAGTATGCATAAACCATTTTGTGTACTAAATGAAAAAGATTCTTGCAGAACATACAGGAAGGGAGAACAGTTATGTAATCAGACAGTTTCTTACTGTATACACTAAGTGAGGTCAAACTAAAGCGATCATATCAGGTTTTGCACGTCTGATAAAAATGTACAACATGAGCATGACTGGAAATACTACAGTGGCAGTGCATTTGGGCTGACAGCCATATCAAAGAGCAAATTCAATGGGTTTTTTTTCTAGACTGAACTCTTCTTTTAGTGCTTCAGAAAGCCATCTGGAATCTGTCATCTGTTCAAGAGACACAAACAAAAAATTTCAACAGTTTGTGGATTATAAAAGAATAAAGTTTCCTCTAGACAGACCACAGTAAATATGTAACTCAAAAAAGGAGAGTCCTCTTAAAAACAAAAGTAATAAAAATACATATCATGCCCTCTTGTATTGCCTTCAGATCACCAGCACTGCAGAGAAAAGAATTTTAGTTCTGCAAAACAAAAGGTAGTCTGTGAAACTCAAAGGACTATTATTTTGACCAAAAAGTATGTGATATTTGAGAGCAGGAGCAGTTTAAACTGCTCTGGTGAATACCCTGAAATGAATAGCGCATAGCAGGAAGCCAAAGAACAAAACCACACAGACACAGACAGTCACAGACACACACAGGCAGTCACAGATATACGCTCACTCACTTACCACTTTGTGGTCTAGAAAACCACTACTTTGCAAGGAGATTTTTTTAAAAGGTTTT
Source organism: Piaya cayana (assembly GCA_013389865.1). NCBI lineage: Eukaryota > Metazoa > Chordata > Aves > Cuculiformes > Coccyzidae > Piaya > Piaya cayana. Next base: position 140,601 of record WAAB01022165.1, on the reverse strand, counting down.
TGTTGCTCTACTGTTATTTTTCTTGTGAATGGTATTCATCCTACTCACATAATCAAAAAAAAAATCATAAAGCATTTTTATCTTTAAACAGTAGGAATCGGTATTTAGCTAAGGACAGTTGTCTTTCCATTGTCTTAGAGCCAATGGACTTGCTGCAATATTCAGTGTGTAGTGAACTAAGCATGCAAGATTCACTTCAGTTTTTGTTTTAGCTATGTAAGTAAACATTACATGTATTTATTCACATATTATTATTTTTTTAGTTCACTATAATAGACTTCTAAGCCATGATTCAATGACAAAGTATTTGAAATCAGTACCCATTGAGGCTATTATTCTTGTCTTTTTTCTTGCCCCTGTGCTGCAAAAATCTGACTTGTCAACTGGGCTGAAACATTTGTTTCATGAAACACAGCTGTGAATCTGATCATAGAAGAGATTCTGAATAAGAGAATATTTTCACAGGCTCTTTGTACAGCTGCATCTTGAATACACCAAAACTGCCACACAATATTTTTGCTATGTAAAATTGTGGACTGAATCTTCTCACCACAATGCTACACTAACGTTCAGAAAACCATGGAATGCTCTTTCACTAATGAGCCATAAAATTGCCCAGTCTCATGGAGACCTCCTCCTGCTCTGAGATCACAGATGACTATTCACCCATGAACACAGTGGCTAACTTGTTAGCTTTCTCCCCTCATCTTTTTATTTGTTACTTCCAGTCATGTCACTGAAACTACTTATGAATGTGTCCTCTAAGTCAGATGAACAATATCAGGTTAAAATCTCCCAAATTATCAGTCATGTCTGAGAGCTCACATAGAAGATGGGTCCACCAAAATCGGTAAAATAGTGGATGTGACCTGGAGCTGAATTGGAGGCATATGCCTCTGCTGCCATAAAAACTGCAAGATATATCCACAAAAAACATGAGGAAGCACACCAATATTTGCTTGTTTAATGACCATAATGCCAGTGGGAAATCTTATAGCAATCAAGCCTGGGCAATGTGTGAGGCTATAGTCCAGTTTCCTCCATGCACAACATTAAGGTTAGGAGAGGTGGGCATAGGTCCAGTTGCACAAATATGTTTCTGTGTGCCTGGGAAAAGTGGTAGAAATATACTAAAATGAAAGGGAGGATCACTTTAAAGCAGCCAGAGAACATTTTTGAGATGGCAGTGATCAAAAACTGAGTGAAAGTAAGCTTCTGTTGCAGTTCTGACTGAAAAAAAACTTGAAAATGTAAGAAAAGAAACTATCTCTCTTGCCTGGTTCCCACTAGGCCCAGAACAATGAGACTCTTGCCATTCAGTACAAAGAAGACTGTGCTGAAGGAACATCACTCTGAATCAGTAGACTGCAGTAACAGTCTCCACTTTTAATGTAAACAGACTGTAAGCCTCTAAATCTCAGCCAAGCAGTCAGGACAACCAGGGTAATTTTTTTTCATATTTTTAACACTAATATTAGCCATTTTTATACTAGAAGCAATAATATTTAAGTGACACGATTAGAAAAAAAAAAAGTGGGTGCTGTAAGGAAAGGTTTATCATTTATTTCTGTTGCATATGTACATTTCATTACTTACCTTTGACTTAACAGTCCATTGAGAAAGAAAGCTTTCTTTGGTTTTGTTGGTTTTATTTTTATCTTATGGGTTTGCTTTGTAAAAGAAAATTCTGAAAAAGAAATGGTGTAGTCCTTCACACAGGTTCTAAATGAACCAGTATAATATTTGTAGTTCACACATCACTGAGATAATGTGCTGACTTTGTTATTGCTTTGATTTAGGTGAATTGAAACATTTAATTTCCTATATATGGAGTTCTTTCGTCCTCCAAACACACATAATATTAAAAAAAAATCATGAAAATAAACCCTTTATACAGGCTAAGACAAGTCGTCTTAACTCTGGTCTGCTCCCAATAGCAGTAATAAAATGGCTACTGAACTTGCATATGAACATATTTTCTAGATGCATCCTAAGTTGTGTAAACTTCATACCTGAATAAAATGGAACCTAGTTAATGAACTCAACCCAAAACATATCTTCTCACTAAGCTTAGGGAATTTCTTCTACCTCTAAACAGTAGTATTTGAGGGAAGTTAGAACAGGTATTACAGAGAATGGCTGGGTTAGCAAAAAGCAGAACTCATTTATCTCATCACTTATGATGACTTCATAACCATGCAGCAGTGGATGTAAGCGAGGCAACACTGCAGTGCTAAGTAATACAATCATATTAGCATCTGTCCTTCTCATGAGATGGACATAGTTTAGATATACTCTTCTCTAACCCAGTACTGGTATTTTCCTTTCGATGGGAAGAAACCCTTCTAGAATCATGAACAAAGTGGAGTGCAGAGATGCATCTATGATTACAACACTTGATACAGAAACTGTGATTTCTCTGTCAAAACCATATTTATACTAACTCTACAGTAGTTTTTAAGAATTACTTCTATCTTCTGCTAGTATTAGGAGCAATTAAATCCCAGTTGAAAGGGACAGTTTGTCAAATCTCACTGTTAATCAGCAACATCTTTGATTTTCACCTTCCTGTAAGTGTAAGCCTTAGAGTTAGTTAAAGAGAGGTTTAGGACTTTTTTTTCCTGTTTTCTTAAAACCTTGGCTTGTGGATTAAGAATTAGTTGGCAAAGGGTAGCCCAACAGAACTTTCAAAAGCTAAGTTATTTATTTATAAAGCTACAGGTTTATAAGGGAACTGCTGACATGCTCGTAAATACACCAATACAAAGACAACAGTGGGATATAATTGCATTTAGAGATATGCTTCTCTTCTGGCAGTGGGATCACTTACTTTTGTAAACACTATTGCATCTACCAATAATTATATGGAAATAAATTTAGATGTTGTCTGTGATTCTAAAAAGAAGAGAGTTTCATCTAGCACCAAGGAAAAAAAAAACATACAGACAGACACAAAGAACTAAAAGCAAACATGGTCCCACCAAACTCTGGAAGAGGACCCTCATTGTAAAAGGCAATCTTTCTTTCTACTGAAAATGTTACCAACAAAACACAGGAAGAATGAAGCATATAGGCAAGATCTGTACATGCATGACTTACACATTGAGCACAACCCACCGCAGTTTTTTTTTTTCCTATTCTGGCAAGGTCATTGCCACATATCTGTTCTCATGAAGTAGTTTATTACTAAAGGAGAGGAATGAAATATGGAAAAATTTATGAATACAGACTGTATTTGACTGACAAACATGTAAGAATAAGCACCTGTGATTATTATGAAGCTTGCCTCCTTCAGCATTTGCAGTAGTGGAACATGTGGTGATTAAAGGACATAAAGACAACAAAATACATATGCAGAGGTAATAACTTTCATAACGTGATAAAATTTGAGAACTGGACACAGTTTGAGGATTGGAGTTTGAACAATTAAATCATGTTGCAGTTTTGCATTGTTTTTTTGTTTTTCCCAAATGAACCAGACAGGCTAATTGAATTAAACACATACAAACAAGTAAAGAGGAGAATGTCCTAATGTGTTAAGCAGCGTTTTTCTGCTCTTACAGCAAGTCCCTGGTAATAACCCTAAAGTTCCTATTCCTCATGAGTCTCCTGAAGTCTCCTGAACAGCAGATCATTGAAGCAATCTCTGATCTCTTCTCTGCCACCAGCTGAGCTGAGCTTCTCTTCTTTAAATCTGCTCTAAGCCTGAGATACTTTAAAGAAGTGGTTGGACAGCTAATGGAACAGGAATATTTATTTAGCTGATACAGTGAAGTTTTTACCCAGCAACAGTAGCCAGAGACAGAATTTCCTCAAATCTACAATGCAGTTCTGTCCAAAGTTAATTTAGAACACAATATTTTCCAACAGAGCATTTAAAAATTTTAAGATACTGGAAGAATAATATATGGTTTTGAAAACAGAATGTTTTACTCATACATGAAAAAAACATGAAAAATTGCATTTTAACTCTAAACAATGGTAACAGTAGCTTATGATAATTTGTATTTAGCCAAAAAAATATAAAGAACTGATTTTAGCCAGGATTGGATTTACAGTTCCTTTTGCTTAAATATCCTTTTAGAATATATGAATAATTAATATTGTAAAAATGTTTTAAAAATACATTAAAAGATTCGCTGTTAATGAGCTGTTGCAAACTAGTGCACTTATCTTTGACATGCTTACCATTAGGAATCTGTTGAGTGAGACAGTAATTCCTAATAGGTATTTAGTACTTGAAGTGAAGTAATTCTGAGCTAATGGGAAAAAACCCAACATCTGGTTTTCCTAAACTCTTCTGAGTTTGTGCAGACCTATGCTCATTCACACCTTTTCTTCTCAGACATACGAGAGCACATGCTGTATTGTACATGGTACATGAAACCTAATCTGATGAACCAGCCTACTGTGTGGGCTGCAGTATTTTTCAGAAACATTGAAGACTAGTTCCCAAGGTAATAACAATGGATTTCTGATGGGAAACCATGTAGTGAGATACACAAAGACATGAATTTTAAAAGTATTTCATTTGCCTAAGGCAGTGCAAATACTGCAGAATTTAGAACTATGAATCATGATTCACCTATCCCTCCCCATTATAACACCATTATATAGCTGTCATTTGCCCTGCACAGTGATCATGTCCCTCGGAAGGGACCTACTGTTCCTAAAGGAAACCTTGCCTACTCTAACCTCAGTTACGATGATTTGACTTTAAGTTATGTGATGTTAATAACATTAAATGGAGATCATTACCTGTGGAAACACTGTATATCATGTACCTGAATTTGGAAGCCGACAGGTTAAACTATACAACCGTCGTTCTGCTACCTGTTGTATCTACAAGGATTCAGTCCCATCCTCACTTATCACTACATTCTAGACAGTAAGTATAAAACACAATATACTAAATCTAGGGAAAAATCCCACTGTTTTATTTCTTACCTAAAAAGCAGATTAATTTATAGTACTGAGTTATTAAAAAGAAATCTTGCTATACCTTTAACTCAACAGGTTCACTGTTAAAATCTCTACAAAATTAATATAAACTTGAAAAATCTCAATTATAATATTTTCAATTTCCTTATGAGAAATCAAAACTCAAATAAAAATAAAAAACATCAAAAGAAGCAAAGAAGCAAGACCAAACTGAAGATTCCCAACACAGGAGAACTACACTTACTGAGCAAAAAAGGAAATTAATAATATTAAAAACCTAAAAACATGGAGTAGATAAAAGTATGGATTTTATGACCCATATGCCCACAGAGGCAAAAACATACAGTATGTGACAAAAGATCAATGGATGCCCATATTTTAGGAGTTTGCTTACTGCACTGGCTAGAGGAGATAAAAGAGTTTATGCAAGGGTTGGAAAATCTGTCCCAAAAGATAGGCAGCCCAGCCTGGCAAGAAAATTAAGGATAGCGAAAAGGTCTGTAAGCAGTACATAGCAGCATATTGCTTACTGAGCTGGCAATAAATCTATCACCACGGAGATGTGCTGAAGTAACCGTAGTAGGCTTTGTTTGGTGTTGAGGGATTTTTTCCCCCCAGGTACAAATAATAAGTAAATAAACTCAAGATACTGATGTACTTTGAGCTAGTGGACAAACCTGACAGAATTTAACTCTGTATTGCAAAAAACCCCAACCTAAACAGCTATGCTGTAACGTGAATTTGCCTAGGAAAGAAAGGATGCTTAGAATGAGTATAATTTTTATATTGCAGTTGCAAAGTTCTTGTGTGGGAATGCACATTTTTAACTCTACAGGGCTAGATGGAATTCTCTCTTGCTGTTACTATCAGCAGAACTTTGATTGTCTGCCTGTTAAATGCCTTCTTCAGAAACATTGTCTGAAGTGATCCGTGGTCACTTTATAACCACTTATTATTATGCCATTAATTATCCTTTTGCTTAAAAAGCTATTATACCTCCCTGATGTCTGTATTACTGAACTGTTTCCAGAAAACACTAATATTTCTTTCCAAATTTAATTATACTTGTGAAAGAATCCATGTAGTTTTGAGTTCAATTAGTATGTACATTCATACTTTTCAGATCCTCTTCTCTCTTAATTCCCATAATACAGTTTTTGTTGTTGTTCTACCTGATACATGTGAAATGAAAATTTTAAAAGTAAAATAATATGAATGGAAGAACATATGGAAACTATATGCTAGAATAGCATGAAGTCCACAAACAGATTCAAAGCCAGACATGAATAAGTCAGGAATTAGATACAAAGAATGATGTACATGGAGATTTTTGGGGAACAGGCAATCAAGAGTCCTTAAAATTACAACATTAAGCATAAAATGTTAAAGAAGATTATTCCTAGAGACTGGGAATCATGAATTTTGTAAATTCACCCACTCTGAGTCATGTATATAATTGCACAACATACTGGTCATTGCAAAGCTGAATGCTGTGTCCTCAGTCTGAGTACCCATACTGAAGACAGACTACAAGAACAAGTGGGGAAGGTGTGACTGCCACTGAATGTGTATTGAAGCAAGGATACCGCAGCCATTCTAGCATCTGAATGCAAGAAGTATGACCCAGAAAGCTGTAATGAAAAGTATAGAAAGACTGAATATTTATGGAATGTAAGCTACAAATAGTATGTCTTTAAAATAATAGTCTTGTTATCATTGTATAAAACTTATTTTTCCTTTTAATCCCAGATATTTCATCTTCAGACATCTGGAGGTGAGAATTTTAAGCCACTTCTCACAGTTTCATAAAAATTACAGACAATTTCCTATTCTATAATACTTTTGAGGCAAACTCATAAGAGCAGCTAGCAGTTTTGGTCAAGTACATCCTTACTTTTGTCACTGGAGTCATGTCTGTACTTCAGTCAAAGATACATATATATGCCATACATTCATACATAAATTATGTGAACCTGCTAGGGTACTAGGTTAATGATAAGTCACAGAGCTTATGTGGGCCACAAAAATTATCTGTCAAATTTGGTAAGAAATGCAGTTAGGCAATTTGCCTAATACTTAATCTAGCACACCTGTACTTGTTCTAGCTTACCCATAACTACACTGTTAGCAACATACAAGTAGTAATTACTTATCTGAAGCTACTTTGGGTAAGGAAAATTGCCACTGCCTAGTAGTAACTGAATTGAAATACCATGTTTTGTCTCAGCCTATCTGCAAGAACACTCAACCTCAGTGTTGTCTGTAAAAAGATCCTCTCATTCCCCTCATTCCACCTTCTCCACTGCCTTTACATACACAGGCCTTTTTCATCCTGGTCCTTGATGCTAAAGCAAATAAGCTTCCCTTCAACTTTACGTACCAAAGGCCAACTTCCACCTGATATCACAGGTAGCTCTTGCAGAATACAGAAAATGGTTGGTATGTCATCTGGCCCCTGCCTCCCATAGCTACTTGGCTGAATGACCCTTCTCCTCGTGATTTATGAGACACGAGTTTCTTCTCCCTTACTTTGCCTTTTGAAAAATTAGGAAACAGCAATGGAAAATGTAGATTTTTCTGGGAAATAATCAGTGGAGACAGGTAGTACATATTCCTCCTAGCCCTACAACAGACAGCAATATTTGTGCCACTGAATTCTTGTGATCTTATCACATCTTAATATATATTAGGCTTTACTGAAGGATGCAGTTCCTGGAGAAAAGTGATTACTAGAGGATCTCACCACTACTAAAACAAAATGTGCTGAAAATTCATCATGATATACTGTTGAGTTCTCAAAAACTGAAAGCAAAAGAAAATGAGAAGACTTAAACCACAGTTTAAACTTCAAAGGCCATTTCACAATGTGTAAGGATTTGGCTAATGATTTTTTAAAACTTGTCTTTTTTTCTAATTTACTCCTGTTATAATCCCTTTATAGGATACACAGTTATGGGCCCAGACTTTTATCATCAGGTAATATATTCTCTTCAAGCCTTTATATTCCTGGTCTTTGCACCTAAAAAATCCATGACTTCCCTCCACCTTCATAAAGTTTTGAGAATCTAGATATTCCTTCTACCACACAGGCCACAGGAATATTGAGCCTGAAGGGTTACCAGCTGAATAAACTTTGCTTGTGGATAAACTTTGCGTGTACCTTCACAACCTAAGAGAGAGTTGAAGTTTCAAACACAATTTATTAGGCTTTAGTTTGACTCCTTTCATCTTTCCTCACCTTCTACATATGCTTTGCTTGAATAGTGACTTGGGTTTTCCTGATTTGTTGCAAAATGACTCTGAAGAGTGACACTAAATCATGCTTCAGGTGATGGATGAAGTAGAAATGCAGAAAAAAGATACCAAACAGTAAATATTCTGTTAAAGCCCATTAAAATTGGAAAGGTTTCTTAAATATTCAGTCACTGGGCAGGTTTTGAATTGATATATTTCCCATCTTTCTGCATACTTTTACACTGCAAGAGTTTGCATGTCAAAATAAGAAGAATTTGATTCTGTTAGTGCTTATTGATAAATCAGTTAATTATAACACAATCCAATGTAACAATGAATACTTCATGAAAAACAACTTAAGAATTCCCTTTGGATTATTTTCCAAATTGAAATCATCACGATATATAATAATGATGAACCTCTGTGTTTAATTTAGTTATTTATAATAATTATTTGATTCTGGAGGGACAACATTTATTAAAATCTTAAAGATATTCTGGCTGCTTTCAGAGATATATATATAGTAAATACATTAAATTTGGCAACATTATATATGCAGTATATTGATTTTTCCATCGCAGTTGCTATTCTGAAAATAATTTTTAAGACTGCTTAAGTGGCACAGGACAAGAATTGTAACAGCCTGGTTTTCATGTGAAAAAACTTCTTAATGTTTAATTTTGCAACATTAAAAATTTATTAAGGTCATTCGTAATTTTAAAAATATCAAAACCAACACACAGCACATCTTTTTAATGGCCTTCAAGCACAAAACATCTTATGAATGCCAAAATACAGGACAAGAGACTAAGCAATTTCCTAGAACCATGTCCCATTTCTAAATATTATAGTATAGTATATTGTCAGTTCCTCCTGCAGTATTTTTTTTAGTGTAATAGAAGTTTAAGTTATCAGTTCACTGACCAATAAGGAGTAAAGATAGCCCAGTCTCTGTTTCTTTAGGTTTTTTTTTTCTCGTCTCATCAAGCGGAGGAAGTCAAAGAGGTAAAGACTGATCATATTCCTTTAAACCTTCTGCAAAGCTAACATCTTTCACACCTCACATTTTAGGAACTTCTTGAATGATAGAGAATCGCATCAAGGAAAAAATTAATGCTTATTCCCTAGGATCCTGTTTGCTTTGACATTAACAAGAAGTGTAAGGAATTACATTGACCACTAACTTTAAAGAAAGTAAGATAAAGAAGGTGAGAACTGTGTCTGTGCCTGGGTACGCTCACAGAGATCTAACTCTTAAGAGGGCTTAAACAGACTGGAAGTGGGTGAAAACTGAAGAGATCTTTCTTTTAATATAAGAGGTCATACCTGTAGAAGATAAGAAACTTATTTTAATAAGTTTTTCCTTCACATACTGTTCTCAATGGCCCTTTTAGGTTAGACAATTTAGTGACAATGACATCTTTTCCTGCAACTCCTAAAATATCACCCCTTCTCAGAATGGGAGGAGTCCTGAAGCATGAGAACAAGTGACAAATGGCATTTTCCCATACCCATCCATACAATCTCTCAAGAGGACAGGTGCCAGAACCCTGGTAGATTTCCACTCCTAGTCATCTACCCTGTGCTGTGACTACCATTTTAATGTTGCATCTCGCACAACAAAATTTTAAATTACAATACTTTAACAATATGGTAACACATTAAATGTAAAACCACAATATTTAATTTTTTCTAATTTAATTTTTTATTTAATCTGAAATGAATAAAAGCTTTTACTTTTGCTGCTTGATCACAGGAACTTTCACAGTTCTCACCTGGACAGAGCATATACATCTTACTCTACTGAATATTGCTAATTTATATATGGAAAAATACAGGTATTTGATGTAGCAGTACTTCCAGTTCCAAATTAACCTCCTTAATAACAATAATCAGATTGCAAAGAGTATGGAACTGCAGATTTTAGGCAGTTTTTATACCATCAATCAGCTCTTTGCTATGTAAAAAATTCAAACACTGTGAAATAAAGTTTTTTGAGTTGTCAAGCTAAGTTCCAAAGGATCAAATGATGACTGGTGAGATTCTGGAGAAGGGCTTTCTGATCCCTGTGTCCCCTCCACCACATCACTTTCACATTAAATGAGTTCAGAATAAACCAAAAATAGAATTTCTGTAGGCAGACAGTGAATTTTGACAGTATGACAAACACCAGACAGGCATCACTGACATGGTGTAAACTGCAGTCAATGCTCAGGGGAAAGGACCTTGTACATTCTTGGACCTCTTGCCGCTGCACTTCGATAATCTGCAGAGTAACTTTCAAACAACTGGTTTAAAAAAAATAAAAGTGCACTGCAGAGCCTTTATCAGAATGATTCAGATACAAATTCTCATTAGCTTAAATTTGACCCGAGATTTTGACTTCAGGACTGGAGCATCAGCATCATATTACTTTCACTTCCAGTGTGAACTGAAGGTAAGTGGCACCTACCAAAATGCTCAACAGCTCTAAATAACATAACAGTAAGTTTCCTGTGAGACTACACTAGTTTTGAGAAACCGGATCAAGTTGCTGCTTCAGGATGCCTAGATGTGTGAATTCCTAAACAGAATGTGCAAATAAATTGATCTACAACAATGTTTCACATAACTTTGCTAGCTCAGAGTGTCACTGTAATCAGAAATTTAAGTTTAAAAGATTTCATGTTTTCTTAAGATTTTAGGTATCTAAATGCCTGGTGAAACTTAAAAGTGGCAAAACAGATTGGAGCTGAAGGTTTTGATCCAAATCGAACTTCAGCTATTGGATGCAATTATTCAATTTTAATTCAGTTGTACAAATGTCAATGTCAATATCCCCCTGAAAATTTAGAACATTAATTAAGAATGTAATTTCTTTAAAATTATATTGAATGGAAGAGTTTTTCTTTAATTTTATACCTATTACAATTTCCTTACCGCTTTTGTGACAATTTACATTTCAATATATTTATTTTAAAACTATAATGAATTCCATAAGAGACTATTAATATTAAGAAAGAATTCTTTTTAGGATTTAGGTGGCAGTATTGAACAGATAAATGTGCTTCCCATAAATAATTAGAATGAAAGGAAATCTTCCTCTTGTGCATGCAAAATATGATTCAAAAAAGAGCTAAGCAAGGTGCTATTAACATAAAAGTAACATCAATAGAAATTTGCACTTAATGTTTTTCTGTTTATTGTTTAAAACAGATTTTGAAACCTTACTGAATTCTTTCAAGCTTGTTGGAATTTTCTTCTACTAGAAGTAATGAGGATATACTTTTACATTTGTTTTAAAAAAGTTCTGTGGCAGTTGAATTTTGTTTATGAAACAAATTACAGAGCTACATGTTTCATTAACTGTTGATTGAAAATAAATTAACAAAAAGAGCAGACCCCTACTAATGAGTCTTTAGTTAACACTGTGTTATTCCTTCTTACACTTTTACTTTTATATTCAATGTTGGTGCTGAAAATGCTCTGAGGACATAATCTAAGGCATTCCATATCGGACCTCAGACAATTTCCATAAAAATAACACATAGTTTAAAAGGTAAAAATAGCTAAGCTATTTGCCTCAGTTGTTTGTACATGGTAAACGCCTGTATATACAAAAAGCTTATTTTCTTTGAATATTTGTCAGATGGAATTTAACACCATATGTGAGAAAACTTCTAAGGAAGTTTAAGCAATTGAGAAATAAATGAATATAACTGTGTTAATAAGTCAAAGCAGAATAAAAGTGTCCATAAAGCAAGGAAGAAAAGAATCAGTGAAATTAGGAAGTCATAAACTAACACATTATTTTCTAACTTCTGCAAAACTATCAATGTAAGATACATAAAAAGCCAATATTATTTTTTTCTTATACATAAGAAAGCTGATTTGCCAAAATCTTTATTCAGCATTGACTTAGATTTAATTCTACTCCCAACCTCAATCTGCCTCGATGTACAGTTACATTTTACCTCTAAGAACAATTTCCTTGGTACAACACTTTCCTGCTCGCTCTTACACAGAATCATAGAACTTCCAGGGTAAAAAGTAAGCCATGAAACATCCTGGAAACATATCCTCCTTGGAAAAACGCAAAATTTTCTGCAGATCTGCTACATTCCCCTATCTTATGACTCACTACTTACTGACAAAAATACTAGCTACAATGACTCTGATTCGCTGTTATGGGAACAGCAAGGGAGACCTGAGGATGAAAATAACTGAAGAAACCTTCAGAACATAAAAAAGACACTCACTCGTCTTACAAAAGGAAAGAAAACCCAAGGGTCTGGCTACAGAACATCTATTGTAGTGTCCAGTCTGAACAGGCAGATCCTTCCTGTGCCATGACTGTATTTCAGATACATACTACTTCTGTGTGTGAGCGAACGCAAACAGGATGCAGGAACAACAATGACCTCATGAACCAGAAGATCTCTGAAACAGCACCCAGCAGACAAAATGCAAGCAGGAGCACAGGCCCTGAAAAGCTTGACCCTTCCTGGAGCATGTGTGTACCAAACCTGCTGCTTTGCCTGTGTTTCCTGGGAGAAACGGCAAAGCAGTTTTTCACTGTGCTTTGACCATTCTCAATTGCCAGGAATCTCGAGCACATTTTGTAAGATGTCCCTGAGTTTATCACAGTTTATGTCACTTAAACACACAGGTTCTACTTGTCAAGCACACAAAACTAAGCAATGATTATCATGATTTATGTGTTTTTCTATATCTCAGCAGCAAGGTCAGTTGAGCGTGTTTTACAACTCCTCCTTGCAAATCTCCTGTTATATTCCCATATTCTGTATGAAGTTTATTATTATTTAAAAGCATATTTCAAATGCAAAACCCAAATGTTGTTAAAATTATGAAATAGCATTATGGAGACTGATAATAACGCTGATCACAGATCTATGACATGGGGAATAAGTACTACTCAAAATTCAAACCCAACTGACTAGCGAATGGAGTAGGTTGGATTGTAATGCTTCTGGTAGCATAATTATTTATTATTAGTAGCAATATTAGTTAATAGTACTAATATAATGTTATTGTAATAGTTACTTGTAGTAAATAATGAACTGTAAAATCCCACACCGAAGAAGCAAATGACAAAGGTTCCCAGAGGCAAAGGCCTGTCTTAGAAAAGGTTAGAAATGAAGGAAAGATGAACCAAACCTCTCATTCATGACAGCATTTGCCTGCAAATTCTGAGAAACACAGTTCTTATCAGGCTGTTGAAAGCCAGAAAGAGGCTCTGTGCTCCACATTTGTTCAAGACAAAATTGAGTAACCTGATGTCATCCTGCCAAAGGAAAGCACAACGCTTTTGTAACTTCTTGGGGTCTTTTTTTGGTCTGCCAATAAACAACATTCTCTACCTTTCAGAATATTTGCAATATTTTTTTTCAAATATTCTTTCATGTGGCTTTAAGCATCCTGAGCAGTCTTACAAGGAGGTTACTTGAAAATTTTGTAGGATATATTGTATATATGTATATTGCTTGAATAACTATATACTCTGCGTTTTGTGAGGACTGAGAATAAATATACTTTTCCAAGAGTTAGGACTTGCTGACTTACACCAATGAATCCTGACAGATTAGTCCATCGCATGATTGGAAATCTCCTTTTGAACTGTACCAGATACAACTAAAGTTCAACACTCTGCTGTTTCTCCATTATAAATAACAGAATTGGTAAATATTTTTTGAGTCATGTTTTATACCTACAGCTTTCCAATTGTAATGAAGAAAATTGAGCATGTCTTAAATATGTATTTTCAAGAATCTCTTTCAGTATCTTGGGAATCTTCAGCTAAAACAACAAAAACAATCATTCTTTCTGTAATTGCAAAACCTACATGTGAATAACAATACCTTGATAAGTAATCATTCCTTAAACACATAGGCTACATTTCTCATTAGCAAAAGAAAGTTATTCAAACTATTACTGGAAGCATTGCTCAAGCTTTGAATAAAACAGTAACTCTACTGAAGGCAGGGAAAGTCCCATGAAATTAATTTGGGTAAACATTTCATCTAAGAGACTTGAAATAATTAATAACTGCCTATTTTAATAATGCATTTAATGAAAATTTGTCTGAAGCCTAAGAACACTTGACGAAAACTGTAGTGTTGTTTTACGATCTGCTGACGTCTACCCATGATAAAACAAGAGAGAAAATTCTAAGAATGGGTGTGTTTTGAAGGATCCCAAATATACAGATATATTTATGTTTCACAGGCACCAGTGAAGGTAAAGAAGGAAGAACTGTTCAGAGCCTAGTTCTGTGCTTTCAGTGCATGAAGTTCATCTCTCTGGGACCAGTTATTGTACTGCATGCAGCAAGCTTTATCACTCAGCAAATTTAATCAAACACATCACTTGTTGCCAACACCATACAAAGCAGCCTAGCTCTCCTAAACATGTCTCAGCACCATATTATTCTCCCAAGAGTCAGTACTGTCAGTAATCTCAGCCTTATGTTGCAAATTCGGGATACTACACACATGGGATCTGTTATTACTGTTTTCACAAATAATTGTCTAAGTACCAACACCAGAACATTAAGGATTCTATTTTGTTCTGCTAGAAATCTGTATGCTGTGGTAAAGCTGATGCCACTTGACAGTTAATGCATGCACTAATGTGCATATAAAGAGCTGTTAAAATGGCTAAAGAAGGTTAATGAATGAAATTCTCATTCTTGAGGGCATGTATTATGATGTTCCACTATTTTAAATCTGCAAGAAGAAAACCAAAGTTATTCTTGTATTTTAAAATTTTAGTTCTTCAGATCTTGAATATACATATATTTCTTGGAAAAGACATAGGGGATGTCATGCCTCTAAATATGTTTTTCTTTAAGAAGTAAATATTCTACAAAAGAGATGTGTAGAATTTTCAGGATTTGTCCTCATTGAAACCAATTCATAAATTCTTGCTTGGTATTAGAATAAATTACTTGTGTTATTGTGTCTGCTTCCCAGTAAGGGAATTGAGATTCCCTGCCAGCCCCCATCAAATACAGAAGCTTAATGAACAAGCTTTTTAAAGACAACATCACCTGCCAGTCAGCTTACTGAATCCAAAGGACTCCAGTTTCTCTGGTTCACCTTAGTGCTCATGTCCTGCTGCCTCAGCCGCATTTGAAAATGAAAAACAATGTGCAAAAATGTCTGAAGGGACTCATCATCCTTTTAAAGAAAAAACTAAAGGCAGAGCTAGCAACATACAACTAGAAAATATTGGGTTTTTTAACTTGAGTCTATCTTTATAGCTAAAAGTAACCACTTATGTGAACTAAGTTGAAAAAAAAATGAGACAAAGCAGACAGTATATGATGCCATTTCAAGGGAGCACTTTGACAGAAATTGCTTTTAGTTCTGTCAATGCCAGTAGAAAACGCCAAAATGCCAAAATACATATCACAGTTTTGCATGACTGTACTAACAAAAGCAAAACAGTAAGGGCCAAGCTGACTTACAAGAGCTGCATTAGCTGTGTAAAAAAAGGAATTCATCCTTTGGGCTAGATGCCATTCTGTGTCATTGATGCAGACCTGGAGGTCAGCAGAAGCACTATGAATTTACAATAGCATGACTGAAAACAGAATCTTTCCTCTGGCACTTAAGTTTTATGTAGCATAAAATATGTATGGATGCTTGACAACTTTTCCTTTGATTATGTACAACAGTGACTCTCTCTTCTCTCTAAAATAATACTGTCAAACCAAGAGGGACTGCCAGAAACCTGTCACAGATAATAAACTATTTTCCCAGGTTCCTGAATAGCAATGAAAAAGAAGATATTGAAGTGTAAGTTCCTAACACATAAATTAAAGTTCCATGCCTTTAATTAGGTCATGTTTTCCCTCAAAAAAAAAGTGCTTGATATTACAATGAATTTTAATTACTTTTCTGTATGTAATTGGCTAGAGGTATTAAAAGACACCTACACAAGGATTAGTGATAAATAAGATTAAAAATTCAAAATTGCAAAATTCCTTGCAAACTCATAAATGAGTTTCAAGGACATTTGCATTAGAAAGTGTATTCCTGGTTTTACTCCAAATGCAAAAGCTGCAAATGCCCACTTTAAAAGTAAATAAAAACTCCTTTATTTTCCTTGGAGAAGATGAAGAAGGTGAAGAGATAGCAATGGTGATTTCAGTTTACACAGTTGATAGCTTCATCCCATAGTGGTTTTGAACAATGTTGTGTGTCCCACTGCTTGACGATTCTGTGACCTTTTTTTTAAACACTATTACATAGTACATGTAAGCAACAATAATGTACAAATGAATGTTCAGGTCCTTCACTCATGTTGCTATACATGTTTTTTAAGTATTTAGAAATAAAAGTACTACGTTTTAAGTGAAGACTAGGTCTCCAGTATTTTTCCTCCACTTTCTTTTAATCCATAACAACAATTGTTTTCCTGTCCAATCAAGATTTTACACACATTGAAATTCCTTTCTGAAACAATAATCATTGAGTAAATAAAGTGAAGGCAGCCCAGTTTTCCGAACCTAAAGACTTACACTTTTCTTCTACATCTAAGACCCTCCTTCTAGTTCGCACCTTCTCCACTGTGTTTTCTTGTTTCTGAAACAACACAGGCTCTGTCTGTGCTGCCTTTGTAACAAGAACCAAAGAATGATCACATTCCCCTGGCCAGTTCACCCAACACAGCTGACACTTGCAGCGCTTGGGGTTAGTTCCTACAGCAACCTATTTTTGTCCACGTTATATAGCATGCAAAGGGTCTCTGGATCAGTACATACCCTCTAGGGCTTCACCTTGTTGATTTACATGATCCCACTGTGCAAGCCAGGAGCTGCCATATGATTATCATTGCATGGCCATGGCTACAAGAACTTTGTCACAACAGTTTGGCTCTCCTGATGATCCCACCTGTCCTTATTCAGGTCTGTGACACATCAGTAATATTATGATTTTAAGAATGGGTATCTAGTGATGAGAAGTAAGAGGATCACCCCATCATTTTTGCCCTTTTTAGGCAATGAAAGGCAGAATATGTTGTGTGTATAAAGGTGTGGAGGGCATGAGAGTCTGTAAAGGGACTGACCCTTGCAGAAAAGTGGAGGACGAGCCAGGTTGACAGACTAAAGCTAATGTTTTGTCCATACTGTCTACTGCAATAGTCTGCACCAGTCTAACCACCCCTCCCTGAGTCTTGGCGCTGATGGTAAGGAAACTCTTGATCCCATAGAAAGATGATATCCTAGGTGTGATACAGTCTGTTTCCAGAGGGGATGGTTGGAGCAGCAGGAGCTTGACATGAAACAAGGAGTGGTTGACAGTGTAGACTCACCTTCTTGCTGAATGTTCTGAGACTCCTAAGCCCATTCAAATAGCTTTACAATTTAATGAAATGCTGATGTTCGGCAAACTTCCTGAATGACATAGTTGGCAAATTAGCTGAGTAAATCTCTGACTGATACATGGCTATATGCACAATCGTAGAATCACAGAATCCTTAGTACAATGGTACATATGCATATATGGCAATAATTTATACTATCAATAAAAACTGAGTGCATTCGTTTTACCTTCTACGACTCCACTTTCTCATAGCCATTTATAAAATCTCATAACTGCAAGACTAAATAGGCAATGGAATATATGTCTAAGTTATTATAGCAGATTAATCATATGCTGGGTTATCATGAAGTATGCTTAGTCAACTATTTCTCTCTGAAACAGAAATCAAGTAAAAAGCAGACTTCAAATAGATTTTCTACATTTTCTCACTAGTTTTCAGTAAAAATTAAATCTGCTACATGGTGAACTAAAGAGCTAGCATAGCATGAAGTTCAATCACATTTTTCAAGTAATATTAACATTTATGGAAAAGTTTACAGGAACTGCCTCATACTGTCATGAACAGAAAAATAGACTTGTACAAAAATTTAGGAATATTAAGCCAATGGCTCCTTATGGTGTTCATGCCAGTGCTGAATTTGCTGACATTACTGTGAGGTTACTGTTAAGTTGTCATTTATGACAAATCATGTTCAGCATCGGTCTGTGAGTCCTTGAAACAGGCTTTCTCAAAGAGCCACATTGCAGAGATGGCAAACTGGCAAATAGTGGGAAAGAACTCAATAGTTCTGATATCGAGTCTTTCAGATTTAAGAAAACATTCCCTTCATCTCCCTTTATACTGTATGAATACTCAATGCTGTCGTGGGGATACTGCTGTCAGTATGTGCATAAACACAATAAACTACAGTTCCTGTCTTGATTATATTATTTTATTGGTATTTCTTTATTACTACACTAAAAGGAAAATTATATCGGAGAAAGCTACATTCACCTCAGTCAGCTCATGTAAGTCCCCAAAGACTTAAAAACCCAAACAGAAGTATATTTTGCCATGTTTTTTCCAACACTGGTCCAAAAGGTAATGTTAAGCATCTTACATACATAAACTAAGCAACTTTGGCTTGTTAAACAATCTTCAGAGAGATATCTCTTCATCTTGTACTCAACAAAAATATGCTGCTGATAATGGACCCACTTAAGTAAAAATCTATGTTATTTATATAATTGCAAAATATTGGACACCACTGTAGCATTTGGTGCTAAGGGCCTTATCATACATCAATCAAAGTCAAAAGCAAAATTTTCGCTGACTTGACCAGAACCAGACTGGCAATAACTGTTGTGAATGAAGTAAGTAAAGGCAACATAGAAAGCAACTAACAATGATTTTGCTTCTGGTCAAACTTATTGAATTAAAAAACAATGAAAAGAGCAAATTTCCAACTAATTCTGTCCAGCTCTACTCATGTAACTTACATTCCTTCTCATACAAAATAAAAATTACCATTTGTCTATTGTCTGTTGCAGTTTTTTTCCTGAATGAAATTCAGTGTTACTGTGACTGCTCAAACAGTAGTTTTAAAAACCTTAATTCATATTTCAGTACTAAATAATGACTTGCAAAGGCGCTTTTGAACTCTGTTCTACAGCGCTGAGGAAAATGAGGTCCAAACAAGTAAACTGAACTTCAGCCTCCTGCATAAATTTAGAAAGCTTGTCAATAAGGACAGCTTAACTTCTTTATTCTCAAGTTCCCTCATGCTTGCAAGGTATCAGTGTGACCAACAAGAGTAATATTACTTTGCATGAAGTATCTGAAAATAGTACCATTTGTGTTTTCGAATGCATAACATGTACTTGGTAGGCAACTCTCCAGTAAAAATCAGTGTCTGATGAAGCAGAATTCACAGAATCCTGAACTAAACTCATCAGTTTATTTAGAAGAAAAACTCTGCAATCATGAACTCTATTTCTCACTCTGCCTGGTTTGACAATCTCCTGTACCAAGATGCAAAACCAGCCTACAAGAAAACACTTATAATAATAATAACAATAATAACTACTACAAGCATATCTGTTTTCTCAGTTCTGCAGAATTAGAAAGCACAAATACCTATACATGTAGCTGCATCTGCTGCTTAAAGTCAATAGCCAAAAATAAACATTCAGAGAGAAACAGAGAGACAAAACCAGCTATCTGGGAAGAAAACAATTCTGTAATATTCAGACTCTTCTGATGCTAAATCATTGTGCTGTCTGTTGCAGACAAAATTTGTGTCTCTCATCTCAATCACGTTGACAAGCACCTCACGGTTATCTGCCTCCACTTACTAATATTCAGCATATAACACAGTATCAGTAATACGGAAAAGATTTGGTGGGATATATTATCTTCCCACCAGAAGTGCACTTTTGCTCTGTTTATGCACATTGCCGGTTTAAACCTTTATTTAACAAGAGAGGCAAAAATATATCTTGACTCCCACATAAAATGCCCCTGGGAATTGTCACTAGAAAAATACTATTTTAGATCTGTCAGAGACATTTCATTACCTGAAAGATGTTATCTTAACCCAAGGTCTAAAATACAAACTAACTGTAATTCAGATGACTTGAAATCTTGCAAAAAGACAGAAGAGTGGAAAGCTTCCCAGACAGATTCCACAGGGAGAAGTCTGATTTATTTAATATCTATATTTAATACAGATAAATATGATGATATTCATATTTCAAACTTTAATAAGTTTATAGTTGACAGGAGAAACTGAAGAATGCCTTGAGCAAGATTTAAAATACAGAACAAGATGTTAACTATGAAAATTGGAAGAGGAAAAGAGAAGCTGCAAGCAGATGAATTTAATTTAATGGCAGAAGGTTTTGGACACTATGAAAACTTCTCTGTTAAGATACTATGGACCAAAGGAGATTATGTCCTTTTTGAGTACCTTATTATTTGTACTGTGGGGTAAAATCCAAGGGATCTTCATAGATCCTTTGGTGTTTAAGTTGAGCAGAGAAGGTTTAGATATGAAAGGTCAGAGCTTTCTTTGAAAAGGTAAGTGAGAAAGTAAACAGAAGATAAATCAAGAGATTATCAACTTCAGTCTGTAAAGATCAACTTCAGTCTGTATGTCTCAAACATCATCTTGGTGCAAGCCTGTGTGTGCATAGGGCTTTGTGAAGTTTGGTAACAACACAGGAGAGAGGGGCAAGGTATGGGAACAGGTGTTGCCCCCAGCCCATCTGCAGCTGGGCTCCTAGTACACAGTAACCTCTCCTGGGCTTCTGCAGCAGAGGGATTTGCACACACTGAATAGGCAGAAGTGCTCCTCGCTGCATATGCATGCCCAAAGATTTCACATGGGGTTTATTCTGGAAAGGGTCAGTTGAAGTGCCAGTGACTCCTGGAGGTCCTAGCCCCAGTTAAAGAACTTTCCTGAAGTAACATCTGCGCATGCTCCAATTCAAGAACTTTCCATGCAGAAGTATGGCACAGGCGCAGCAAGGCCACTCCTTGTATGCTAATAGGGGATGGAACACCTCTATAAATAATTCCTGTCAGGAATCACACATGCACATGCCTTCTGCCCTGCGGATCATGTTTTCTGATACGTTTCCTGCACTGGATTTCATTGAGGTGATTATTTCTATGTTACATTTTTCTTTGCCTGCTAGTAGCAGCTCTTTCTTTATCTCTGCCTTATTATTTTCTTATTCTCTCACCCTATTCTACTACATCTTTTTTCCTTGGCACTTTTGGGTGAATTTGATTGTATGCAAGTTCTTCTCATAAGCTGTAGTTGCTCTGCCCAAGCTCAAAGTAAAATATTGTTGTTGTAAATTATAGTTGTTTTGACTGTGTTCAAAGTGTAGATTGGAATATGAGTTGAACTTAGCTGAGTTCAAAGTAAAGATCTGTAACTTTGGTTGTGTTCAAAGCACAACTGGAATCATGAGTATACCCCTGAAGTGATTTGTCATCACTCCAGATGGCTGGCAAACATGAAAGAAACCTATACCTCATCCTCATGCTGTTAATTGGAGCTGGGTCATAACAGCTACCATGAAAACTTTGCCTTTTCTCAAAAGGCAGAGAAGTTCTTTTCTACAATGAAACAGGGATTCAAGGTTTGCTGTTAAAAACACTGTAAACCCATTACATCACAGAATCACAGAACAACCATGCTGGAAGAGACCCACTGGATCATCGAGTCCAACCGTTCCCATCAATCACTAACCCATGTCCCTCAGCACCTCGTCCACCCGTCCCTTAAACCCCTCCAGGGAAGGTGAATCAACCCCCTCCCTGGGCAGCCTCTGACACTGCCATGATGATTCCTCAGGAGTGTTATTTTGAATGTTGCTACTGTTTCTTTGAGTAAAGCCACATTTGTTAATGGCTTACCAATTTTTCCTCACATTGAAAGCTTCGCAAAAGTTTAGTTTCATTAGGAAGAAATTTGGGTTAAATTGAAGCAGGTAGACTGAAAGGAAAGGAGGTAAATGGGACACAAACTGTGGCTTAACCCTCCAGTCTACAGCATTTGCATGTGGCTTTGGGAAAAGTTTTATAACAGCTTTTCTCGCAAAGACAGATGTGGCAGCATGACATTTATTGGACCAATTATTGGTTTCTTTTGTGCTCAAAAAAGAAGACATTAGCTTGTCAAAACTTATAAATAAATGCAACAATTCTCCTAATTGCAAGAGAACAAATTTTGATTAGGTTCTTAGGGTAAACGGTAGCATATACTAAAATTCAATTACTTTTAACACTGTACCAGAATAACAGAATCCTTTAGTATGCAAAACTACATTGGAAATCTGCTTTCTTAAGGAAAGCATGAACAATTCTTTCTTCTATCTTCTCAGTCTAGCACTGCTTCCATCAATCCCTTGGGCAAATGAGGAAATTTAGAGGAAGTTTGTCTGAATCCCATGCTGACAAAAGCAGAATTTACTTCAAAACTATATGGAACAGTAAACAGAAATCTCTTGACTGTTTTATGAGAATCTCTCCTATTATTAATCCCTATACTGGGAGATAGATACCCAATTGTGAAGATATTAATCACAGTTTGCTTTGCTGAGAAAAAGTCAATAGGATGTTTAAATCTTTATTTATACACAAGCTTTAAGTATTTCACCTGTGCAGTTCTGCACAGTCAGTAGCTTTTTAATTCTAATTAAACCTTTATTTCACCTCTCAGAGGGCCTGATTTTCCTTTTACTAACCGCAAGTTTATTAATATAACTCTAATCAATCAAATGGTGGTAGTGTCTAAATAAGATTAGTGTGAGAAAAAAACAAAATCAAGGTCATTGACCTTGTGTGACCTTGTGGTCTGTTCACTGCTAAATAGTGCTTATTGAACACGAGAGAATATTTGCAAACAAAGAGAAGGAACTTTTTATTGTTTAGAGATCAGTTTTGAAGGAACAACAGGCAAGGTCATGAAAAAATGAAAAAAATCTGCTCAGTAAGCAAAATCAGTCAGTAAGTAGAACCACAAGGACTAACCATCTCTGTCCCTTTTGTATGTACTAAAAACTGAATGCTAAATTGTATATTAAGGTAAAATATTCTGTAACACTCAAAGTTGTATTATCAGCAAAAGACTGTACAGCTCATTGATATTGTAAAAGAAAACATTACTGTTTTTAACCAGCTCTTTTGTGCCTCTACCATTCACCAAACTGAAGTCCAAGAGAGGTCAGCAACTAGTCATTTTGTCACTGTTAAACAAGCAATAGTCAGGTCAAGTAAAACCTGAGATTTGGATTTCTCAGGACAGCATAATGTCTGCTGCTTTATACTAGTAATGCAAAAATCATACATACTGGACCACAATATATGTAATTGTCCCTGATTCTTTGCAGGACATATAAAATAAATATGAAATGTTCCTAATATGGATACACCTAAATGCCTTAATCAGCTGTATAAAGATGAGGCAGAGGTTTGAAAGTGACAGAAGGTTTGAAAGAAATAGCAAGACAAACAGTATCTAACCTCATTAAAAAAGAAAATAAAATGCATTTTTGTCAAATAAGAAGTGGTCTTCAGAAAGTTATATAGGAACCGTTAATGGTAACATCAACTACCTATGATTTTTTTTTTAAAGTAGCAACAATGTAATTAAAGCGGAAATTAATGCATGTCAGGTAATAGAAATGCCTCATAGTTAGGCTGAACATAATTTTGAACTCCAAACATTGAGTGAAGAAGTTTCAGATATGCAAACCTATTTTGATTATGAAAAATATTTTAATTTTAATTATACAAAGAATAAAGTACTGAGATTACTTATTGTTCCAGTAAAGATTAAGAAAACAGATTAAGAAACTGAGAGAAGTTAATGAAGAAGTAAATACAGTGAAATCTCCAATGGGCCAAACATGGCGCTAAACAAAAGAAAGACTAGTTAAATGCTTTTTGGAAGACCAAAGCACAATATTAAATAAGACCTAAGGGCTCCTGTAGTGATCTACTAGCACTGTGAAAAAATTATCCCTGAGAGAAATAGAACAGGCAACTGATGAAAGCAGGGGAGGATCTCTAGGAGACAAAGAAAGAGCTAAGAATGGACTTCCTGACTGAGATTTTAAATGCAAAACAATATCTGCTTCATAACACCCATGGATTGCCTTCTGTTGATTCAAATGTTCTCCCTCAGCATGCTATGTAAACCTCTCATAGTCACTGTATTTACAGAGAAATAAACTTTTTGCATCTATCCTTTCTACACCTTATAGTATCCCTTCATTCACTATACAAAATAGAAAAAGGTATAATTAATTGGCATAAAAAACCCAGTATAAACCCATTTATGATTTCTCAGATTAGTAGTAGCTCTCACTATTCTTAACAATCAATTGATTCTGCTTGCTGATTATTTGATGGTCTTGCCTCTAAAATGTATAGTTGTCTACAAAACTTTTTACAATGCCCTGTAAACTTTACTGACTCTGTAGGCAAGTAGTAAACACAGGTCCATGCACTATATGAGACTAGCTCCTTGAACTGCGCCATCAGTGCATTATTTCATTGCATATTTGTAAAGTGTCATCACAATATTTCAATCTGCAGCTGCTCTGCTCTCCTTAAACAAAATGTTCAAATGAATTAGGTATGAAAATTCTGTCAAGTTGACAAGAAAATCTTTTCCACATACTGTCTGATCCCTTCCAGCCATCTCAAGGCACTTCATAAAGTAGTTCAATAAGGAAGTTTGCAGTGTACAGTTACCAGTGACAAGGGAAGAAATTTAACTCTATTTGGTATGTTTGAAGGCCAGGCTCTCCTGTTTATCTAAACTTGACTCACGCTAAGTTAGAGCTCCCTGAATCAGTGCACACAGCTTTAAGGTATAGTCTGACATTGAAAAACGGGCAAAACAGACCTCTGTTCTAAATCAGTACCTTTAGCGTGGAGATGTACAGGATCAAACTCTGCTACCTGCACATAAGCATATAGTTCTCTCAATAAATCCTGTCTGTCAGTTCAGCTACTATTTCTACAGCCAGAATTAGACTATGCCCCAGAACAAACTGCTGATATATTCATGTTAATATGGAAAGTTGAGATTACAAGGTATAAAAAAATGAGTAAATTATGGGGGGATCTACAGAGTAAGGACTAAGAAACTTTAGCTTCCTTCAGTGAAAATACACTAGTACAGGTTATAGACATAAGTACAGCAAAGCTACAAAATACAAATCACATTTGCATCTAAGCTATGGTTCTAGTTAGCCTAATTCTTTCTGATAACCAAGGGGTGTACCTCCCAGTAGACAGAAGCCTAATTATTCATAGCCTACATAGAAGACTGCACACTCAACTACAGAAAATTCAGCTTTGCCATCTATAAGTAACAAGAAACAGTGAAAAAGTGTGGCTTCTATCTACAGGACCACAACAGTCAGAAATCTTTATGCCAAAGGCCGACCACATTGGCTTCTATATAAACTCAGGTGCTTTATATACGGACATCTGTTAGTTACATGCAGAAGAAAGGAACAAGAAGGTCCCTGTGCTATTTCCAATGCGAAAGCTGACCTCCTTCTGCAGCCTACCCTAGCAGATACCATATTTTGTTTTCTTGTCTTCACATACAGAATTCACTTCACAGGCACTAAAATGCCCATGGCAACAAAAGTAGTACCAAAATACAATATCAAATAAATCAACGATTTCCCAAATACAATGAAAATACAGAAAGTCCATACAATGAAAATTAAACAATACATTCATTTTTATCATGGTTCAAATCGTAATAGCAAAGGAAACAGCTGTCTCTGTAAGACAGTCAAACAATATTATGTAGTCATCAAATTGTATGGAGAACAGAACCATGGCTACAAAAACTGAATGACTGCATGTGATTCTTGGGCTATTAGGTAAGCTGCTTATACAGACTGAACAGATTTACTCTGAAAAATATTCAATTCAGAGTATTTCAGAAGAAAGTCAGGATATGAATACTCTGTTTTTACATTGTGGTAGCTGGGGATTTTTTGTTATGGGTGAAGGTCTGGAGAAAGCAGAATAGCAAATTAATTTTTTTCATGTGTTTACTTATCAGAATGTAGACATAATGGAAACTGAAAATTGTATCATATCAGGATATACTGGGCAAACGAGGGCAAATTGGTGATTTTTTTTTCTCATAATATTTGGCTAATCAATACTGAAATCTTCCTTGGACAAAAATGTACAGGGAAGCTCATGAAGAAGTATCATGAGTAGCCACTTCCCTTGGTAAACTGAAATCTGTAGTATGCAGAGTTAAGGAAGGAAGAATGAGGGTGATAATTCCATGTGTTTCCTAATTATGAAGCACTTGAACATTTTTCTTCAAGACCCTACTGTATTATCAACACATGAGTTAATTCTTTTGTGAGTTTATTTACATAACAAGGACAATGAAACTATTATTCATTTGCCAGTATATAATTTGTGTTGATGAAGATTTAAACACCTCCACCATGAAACTAAGAAAAAAAGTAACCACAGATGACTGCAGACAAAAAGGCATCCATTTTAGCCAAGAAACTAGGTTGCTATATATGATACTTCAATTAATCACTGATGTGTTTTTTAATGTGGAACTAGATCCATTTGCAAGCAATCCTGTATTTTCCAAATTATGAGTATGTCATGACTTTGCTGAGAAAAAGTGCTAATTGACATAACATAGCTAAGACTGTATTGGCTACAGCTGACCCAGAAATGCCCATAAATAAACTAGATGGAAAGTATAATCTAGCAAAATGGAATTTTCAAGTAATTTTAAAAAGTTTATCAACTGACACTAATACCCTCTGCATTTTTTTTCCAGAAACACATCTAATCCTGTATTTTTTACCTAGTATTATCCAAAACCTGCTTAGTTAGGTACTGAAAGCTCTGATGCTTCTCCAGTATGACTCTACAGCATACTAAGAGAATGCCACAGTATTTTTTTGAGCCAGACTTGTAGTCAAAACAAATAGATATTTTTATTTTTTTATGGGAGTTTCCTAATTATTAGGAAGTAACAGAAGCAGCGTGATTATAAGGCCACTCTCAGAAAGAGAGTATCCTCCTCTTTTGAAAACAAATATTTTTTGCCGAGAAGGCTGCAAGAAAGATGGAAAAAAAAACCCCCAAAACACAACCAAACAAGTTACCTCACAGATAAGGGCTGATAGTTTTTCTGGATTTCAGACAAAGAAAGAATCTTGTCTTGTAATTTAACAACTGTTTCAATATTCTTCTATATCTTACTCGATGGAACTTACAATAAAAGACTTAGTATAGCTGCAATTTAAATGCTAAATTTTGTGAAACACACTAATTTTTGGGCTGACCACCACCAAAAATGATACCAATTAAAAAAAAACCAAAACCAAACAACTTACCTGATGAGATGTCTATTCGGTTCTTCTTCACTTTGGTGACATTGATATGGACACTAACTTTGCCCTCATTTATGCCAATCTCAACATTCCCCAGGTCATCTGCAAAGCTGCTGAAGATCAGAAGTCCACTGGGATTCCAGGTTCGGAAAAGGAAACTGACTGAAAAAAGATCTTGTCTTGGACGACCAGGAACTTCAAGGTAACTTGTGGCATTGAAAAAGACAGGCACTGTATGTGGCTCCACACAAGAAAAACTTAAATTTCCCTAAGTAAAACACACAAAAAGGAAAAACATAAACAAAAAGGTAAGAATCCACTGAATTCATAGCTACCTCTGAAAAAATATTTCAGGTTTCATTCAACACAGAGACTACTGTGATCAATGCAAGTTGCATGTAAAATGTGTTATTAATATTATCATTATTGTTACCATTATAGTGTTGTAAACGTTTTGGTTTTGTCAAGCAGTGGGCTTATCACATTCTCTACTCTACATCCACTCAGAAATAGGCAGTCTTTGCCCTGAAGAGCTGTAGTCTAAAATAAAGCTTGGATGAAAGCATTAATATTCCCAGTTCAAAGATGAATCACAGAGAAACTTGGACTTGGGAACATGTTCTCCAAATAAGCCTATAACAGTGCAATAATTCAGCCTTTTGTAAAAATGAAATACAGCTTTCCAAATACACTTATATCAATGGTCAATCAATATAATACGGGAGGTTGTGAAAAAAGGATGAATACTACTTTGTGAAGAGCTAGCTTCTCTGTTATGCTTTCTACCAGATAATACTAGAATAACTAATACTTCATTTCACAAAGCAGAAGGATTTGGAGTAGCTGATCATGAACAATGCTTAATAATTGTAGTCAATAATTTTCTCTGTAAAAGAAATAACATTTTTCACACTGGAAATTTTACTCTTTGGGAAATTGACAAAAATCCAGTCAACTTTATAGATTTTCAAGGCTTTGAAATGCATCTGTAAACAAGACTAGAATTACAGACATGAATCTTTTAGTCTGGTTCTCATGTCATTTCTCATAGAAGACCACAATGATAGAATGTATTGCCATATTTTTTTCATTAGGAATCATAAATAATTTGTAACACTCTCTGTTCAGAACTGTTATTTTAATAAATCAATGAATACAACAGGAAAATTTCCTCTGCTGAAGAATTCTTCTAACATGTGGGAAAGTCAATCCTGTTCTATGGTCAGGATTTCTGATGCACTGTGGCAAACAAACACTCTGGTAGTTTCAGTTTATTTGACAAGGAATAATTTTATCTGATGCAGTATGGAAATTATTACTATAATCAAGATAGAAATTCCTTTATATTTATTTGTGCATTAAAAAAATATTAAGGATTGACTAACATCTTTGAAAGTATCTAGATGTTTAGAGATGAGGTTCAGCCAAGCACTGTTCAGAATCCCAATAGGAGTCAGTCATCATCTTTATTACATAAATATTTTCAAGCTCGATATTACTGACTTCTTGATATAAGCTTTTCTGTCACCTATTTTTGTATTCATAGTGTATAAATGCATCTGAAAGTTCATTTCAAGGAAAGTTAGAGAACTTGGAAGCAAGATAGGAACTCTGTGTCTGAAAACGTGTGGGAAGATCCACCTAGAGTACATTTTTTTTAGAAGTAATTACGCTAAATTGGAGATGGGCTAGATGATGTCAATAAGGAAGCAAGACTTAGAACTCATTTACCAATGCCCAAACCCTGCACTTCTTAGAAGAAAACATATCTGAAAATACCTTACCTGTGTCATAGCAAGATACTAACTGTGCAGCAGATGCTCATGCAGTGTTTCCATGTAAAAAAAAAAAAAGGAATAAAACCAATAGTTTCTTCAGCACTCAGATAGATTGTTAGATTACTCTGCATAACCATCTCCTTTTCCTAGAATGTCAGAAGCTATGTTGCTACACAGTCTACCTATAAAGGCCAGTAGAACTAGTAGCAACTGGAGCATTAGGTTGGCAGACTCCATTATCAATTAAGAAACTCATGATTCTAATAATCTGGAACTAATTTTTTTTAGAAGTAATTACGCCCTCCTATAAGATTTGTTCATGCTGCTCTCCTATAAGATTTGTCTTGGTTTTTATGATAATATCTCAACATTATAAACCATGTTCTTTTCTTAGACCTGCATTCCATGAATGACAAAATATATCCAAGTGTTTAGGAAAATAATTAGGAATTATAGGAAGCTTTTAAATTACAGTACGAATGACAGAAATTACAACTACTTTCTGAGTAAAGGGAAAGATTTCCCTTTATTACTTTTGTTACTAAGCTGCTTGTGTTCTCAGGACTTTTTTGGCTAAAAGTCACCTAGAGATTTTAATTCCAAGTTTTCAGCTAAG
This sequence comes from Piaya cayana, assembly GCA_013389865.1. Taxonomy (NCBI): domain Eukaryota; kingdom Metazoa; phylum Chordata; class Aves; order Cuculiformes; family Coccyzidae; genus Piaya; species Piaya cayana. The sequence goes on along the minus strand of WAAB01022165.1, from coordinate 110,800 downwards.
TAAGTATTAATTCAAAATAGTTAACTCATTTGTTTGAATAGTTTTAGTGCTACAGAATGCTTTTGGTTAAACCACAGAATTTACATACAGAAAAAAAAAAAGCTAGGGAGCAGCTGAAATACCCTTTGAAACCCTTTGTTAACATTCTTAGCATAATACTCACCCTATGGATTAGAAACAACTTCTGTTATATATTTAAATCGGTCCTGTATAGACTCAGATGGCAACAGCATTTTGTAAGAAGTGACATCTCATGGTTCAGTCATATATGCAAGTTAAGTAGTGCTCAGAAAGCATTAAGACTTTTCTAGGAATTTAGCTTGCTGCCTTGTTGCCATGACAAAACTAAAAATTTCTTCATAACAAGATGGCTTTCGTATCCAATTGACACTTCCCTGTCATCCTGATGCATGGGATACTTGCAAGTGTAACACTTATTAGCGTTAATGGCACTGACTGTGTTAAAATCCTTTTTCACATCAGTGATTGCAATTATCATGAACATACTAACTACATAAAAGATTTCTTGAGGAACTAACACATAATACTGATTGCTAGTTATTATTTTCCCTACTGAGCTATTCAGATTAAACTCAGGTGGATTATCCACTGCCTTTATGACTGCAATTCTCAAGACAACTTCTCCTTTTAGTAAAGCCCGTCTGATATAGATTGCTCACCAGGTCTAGGTCAAGAGTTTGAGCTAATCTGCAGTCTGGCTATATAATTATATGCCCTTTTCTAAAAGACAAAGAGATCCTTTTCTGTAGTTTCAGTGTGATCTGCTGAATAGTTCTCTGGGCAATGACATCTGGAAGTCAAACTGAAATTGTTGGTCTTATCAGAGAATTTTTCATACTACATTGGAAGGAAGATGGCAAAAATATCTTTATATGGGTAGCTTGAGTTTGTATCATGATCTTGACTTTGCTGCAAATTACTTTCATGTTTACTTCTTACAGATCAATTCTGCCTATCCACATTCAAATGTTATCCCTTGGGGAAACACTACAGGGTCTTAACACTTTTCCCAATTAATAGATCTACTGGCTGCATGCATAGCTTCCAAAAGAGAATGAATGAGTTTATTAAGACTACAAAACTTGTTAAATTGGGATGGAACATACAGTACAGGCAACGTACTGTATGCTAATATGTATAATGTTATTTCAGTATTTTGATCAAAATAGCTTGCTACTTATCTTTGAACTCTCGATGTAACACTAACACTTGTAAAGCTGCTTATATGAATTTTGCTTCCACGTTACAGATAACTGACTGGAAAGAAGGGAGGAAGGAAGAAAGGAAGGAAGCAAAGGAGGGAGAAAGGGAGGGAAGGAGAAAAAAAGAGAAAGAGAGAGAGAGAGAAAGAAAAAGAAGAGAGCAATGATTTTACAGATACTTCACAGGTCTGCTGCCTGTGCCACACTTTTGAAAGGATAGGATTTGCACTACAGAAACCTCTTAAACAACCCTTCTGTTCAGAAAGAGGCTTTCAGAATATTCCCTACTAACTTGCAGTGACTTGACTGTGCAAAACGGAAAGATTGCTCTATACAAAGATCCCTTTATAATCAGGCATCAGTCTTTGAAACTCATTGTTACATTACAAGCTTAAAATGTACAGCAGGCAGGAAATCAGAAGCAATTTTGTGAAAAAAAATCAAAGATTCAAAAGTTCATATGACTGGATGGAAAAAAATTCTAGAAGTGGTGTTTTCCTCCAGAGCATATGTATCATGCTCTTTGCCTGTGACAATACAGAAGAAATTCAGATACAGAAAAGGTACTAAATATTAGGCTGTATTACTATGTTTGTATAGGCAAATCATATATTCCAAAATTAACCTTTGTATTACCTTGACCATTTAGCCACATTGTATACAAATATATGGAACTTCAGTATTGCTATCCAAAGAGCAATCAAATGGTTATCAGTCCTTTGACCTTCATCATCATCATCGCATATATAAATCTTTACTGTTTATTACATAAGAAGAAAAGCAATAGCGGAACCATATATATCATTAGCAGGACTTCGTGAAGGCTGTAAATTTGTATAGAAGAAAGGCCTGAACAACTTATTCAGACTACCTCAAACTCATGGCAGTAATAACATTATTTCCTACTCACATTGCCTTTGTATGCCAGCAAGCAATTTTTGGAATGCTTATAGCCTTAAAAATACAGTAATTACATTCTTTCTTAATCACTCTGCCCATAAAACTGCAAGTTTGAACATGAAAGCAACTATGAATGCTTAAGTAAGATTAAAAATAGAATAAAATATTAAGAAGCTCTGTAATGCTAATAGGCTAAATAATGATTTTCAAGTCTAATATCTTGAGGCTTTTCAGAGACACCAGAAAGCCCTATGAAAACATTCCATTCCAATGACTTTTGCACTCCAGCAATCCAACTAGGCCTGCAAGGATGGAATATACCAGGACTTAAGGTTAGGAGAGAGCTGTCATTGATTTAATAATAAATCTTGCCTGGTTTTGGACTTCTATAATTTTGGAGAAAATGAAAGTACTTATTAGTTCAGCTGATCTCCTTTTAAAAAGTAGCTATCTGATACTTAAATTTTGGAAAGATGAAATGTGACCCTAGAAGTAAAATGCTCAAACATAACAATAATAATTTTTAAAAAGTCACAAAGGTAGATACAATGAGATCTTTGGGCATGTGATAAAATTTGGTTTGTGTTTTATATCATTCCAATACAACACAGGGATATCATCTACACACACTCACAAACATTCTGGTCTCTTTAGAAGGGAAAACAGAAGTTTAGATAAGCATTAAATTATGCTCTTACCACATTAGAAGGTTCCAATTTCTTCCTCTTGGCAAGGTCAGTGATATTATTGCCATTGTAGTTGATGCTTTCCATGCAACCTTTGAAATTTTTTCTACTGTTAGAACTTGGCTTCCCAGAAAAAGGCATGCCTCCAAAGGTTATCTTTGAATGACAAAGAACATGGTAGGTTGTTACTGGAGGGAAAAGACTTCTAATCAAATTTTCTGTAGATGCATACACTTACTTTGAATACTCAAGCATGGTGAATGAGAGAACTAGCAACACTGCTTACCAGAAAAAGAAAGTATCAAATATGCACTGCAAAAGTATAAAAATATAAATAAATCTGTAATGAATTTGTGATTGCAAACATTTATGGTAGTAAATCCTAAGTGTTATTACAGCTTTCCAAAAAGCGAGTAGACCTTATCACAGTCATTCATATACAGACTGCTCTTCTGATCACACTGAGCAATACATGTTTCAAACAAAGAACTCTGAAAAAATGTACAAGTAGCTTGCATATACTAGTGTATAGTTACTTGCTGAATAACATACATCTCCCATTTTAAAACAAAAGATGACTCTTACACCAGATGGGATCTGTCAATGAAGAGAAATTTAATTTACACTTAAGAGTGAATAAGAGAATAGTGTTGGAAAGAAAATTTCAGTAAATTTAAGGGAAGAAATAATTAAAACAGATGTACAAAATAAAGCATCAAAACATCTTAAATTATATTAGTTTTCTTTTCTCCTCTTATTTTACTAAGATTTGTAAAGCCAATTTGAATAATAAAGAAATGTCACTGTCTACCTCATAATCTAGGTCCAGGTAATCAAATTCTCCATTGGTTCGGAAGTGCTGCATATGTCTGTCCAGGGTGAGATTGATGTTTCTCCCATGACGCTCTATGATGATAGAGTGCCAGTGGTGATCATCTAAGAGGCTGCCTGTCATCACGGATGTGTGGCCATAAATAGAACCAAGCTGATTGCTTCCTAAGATAAAAATATAAACAACAGCAACTCTTACCTTATACCAGCTAGGCAAACATTCTCCCCTTGCTCTGTCAATATTTCACCTGAATCATACCTGACAACACTATAAGCTGGAGGAATTCAGTCTGCTATGAAGCAAAGACCTGCCCAGTGGAGGGTTGCTGCTATAAATACAAATAGTTAGATCAAATACAGCAAGTATCTTATCAGTAAATGGTATAAATAGCTATTTGTAAAAGAAGTTGTTTGGAGATAAACCAGAGAAGTAATACCTACTTTCATCTGTAAAGTTGTTTTTTACTAGGAGTTTTCTGTGTTTTCATTCGTGCACTACAGAAATGAAAAGCTGTCACCCTTCCTAGAATGGCCTTTCAGGCAGGTCCTGAGCTTCCCTGGAACTGCACTGATTTATGACTGTTGAGGAGGACATGGTCTCTGGTAACAGACTTCGGTAACAAACCACCTTTTGTCTTATAATAGCAAATGCTTAGCCTGCACTTCATAGAATCTGTCAGTATAGCTGTACCAGTGAGTGTATAAGAAAAGGCTCAATGTAAACTGAGCTAATAGAAGTAAAAAAAATGTCTTTTTCCTTTCATTTTCCTTTCCCCCTTTCCCTGAGGGTTAGGGAAAGATAGGTGAGAGCCCGACTGCATGGTTTTATCTGCCAAAATTTAGCCAGGCCAGGCCTCAAACCATGACATATGGCTTATTTCAGTCTTTCCTCCTGCAGCTACCTTCCTGTTCTGGAAGTCGAACTACTAGCAAGAATACAGTTCTGCAATTCTCTGCTGTGATTTCCAAGTGTTTTTCCCAGTGCAGCTACCTTAGTCAGAGATAACATCTCACTGCAATCTGACTGACAAAGCTAAGCCAGCAAAGGCTGATAGCTAGGTGTCAACTGAAGCAGCAAATGACTAATTCAGCAGTAGGCTTAAAAAATTGCTGCACTGCCCAATAACTCAGTGCAATCTTCCATGCTCTGAATACATGAGGATCTAAAATGTTTCTGGAGCTGCAAATTTGTTACTACCAAGTATGCCTGCAACTCAGACATTAAGGTTGTGCATGTTGATAACACACTCTGGCAAATCACGCTTCCATGGCTGAAGAAATTACTCCCTTACAAATGGTCATACTGCCTCTCTGCAGAAGGTCATTGATCCTTCAACAGGAAGGAAAAAAAAACCCAAAACATTCATACAAGTCCATAAGGAACTTCAGTTTCTTCAATGCAAAGTCAAATCCACTGCAAAGCACCCCTACCCCCCCACCTTTCCCCTCCTGCCCCCAACATTCAAAACCAAGTAATTGGATATCACCAGTCAAAATGAACATCCTTTTCCACTTACTCTGGTGCAAAGACAATACTCTCAGGCACAGGAAGAGTAACACCATAAACCATTACTTTTGGTTTTTAAAGTGGGTGCATATCACAGGGCCTATTCCCATCTATCAATTCAGTGTTTTAAGAACATCTCCACCAAGCACACACATGCATGTTATACCAGCTTATAAAGACAGACTGAACTGATGACTATAGAAACTGGAAATTAATGGGTTAACATTGTGATTAAAATTGTAAAAGTGGATAACTGCTGTAGTAAGATACGCTTTCCTCAGTTGTTGCCATTGATCTTTATAAAAAGAGAGGGTGAAAATGCTAGTGGAAATAATTACTATTCAATGTAAATAATGAACAGAATAATTTATTATTCATATGTCTGTAAAAAGACCTAAGTACCATGAAATCTTTTTCTAAAACTCCTTCATATGAGGGGAAAAAAAAAGGAAACACCTGAAACCAGATAAATATATTTTTCATAATAAATATACTTTATAAATCTCATGAGCCTGTAGTGTTTCACTGAGACTGAAAAATGAATCTGGAACTAGAGTAACACATACAGGACTCCATCATGAGACTGCCTGACAAACAGGTATGTCTTCTATCCTTTCCTAGCTCTACTTCTCAGATTTTAGAAAGGCTGCTGAACCTCAACTTCATGTGGCCCACAGCTTCAAAGATTAATACCTTTTTTGCTGCAAGGTTCTTAAGGGTGACCTTTATTCCTCTACAGTGATGACAGTGTCCTTTCACTCAAAGCCACAGTTGTGGCCAAATGTAATTCTAGCAAAGCTTTTTTTGTTTCTGGCGTGTTCCTAATGGCAATACATTGCTGATCTTGTTTTTCTGTATGATCTTATTTTCATGATATCTCACACAGGGTAAAAATGAAGGAATGGAACAGAAAAAAACCCTCGAACATATAGAAAATGAATGAACATTTTCACCGAATTATCTGATTTAATGTGTGGTTGGTCTATCATATCACTAAGGAAAAAAATGATGTACTATTTGACAAAATAGTTTAAATGTACACAAAACTAAACAATCAAAGCATACCTAAATTCAAATTTAGAACGAGTTTGGCTTTCTTCAGCTCCAAGGTGATATAATCTCCTTGTTGTCCTTCTCCATGGAAGATTACACCTTCACTTTCAGAGGTTTTAAATTTCAGAGAGATGACATCTTTCAGTGTTTTCATTTTCTTGTTCCTGAATCTGTATGGTAACACTACATGGCCATCAAAATTGATAACATCAGCCCCTAGAGGGGAAAAAAAAAAAACATGAGTGATTATATATTCCTGTGGCACCTGGAAAAACAGACATGTCATATGTAGATCATACCTGAACAGAATAAAAAATGGGAAGTGTGATAGGCATTGTAAATACATTTTCTCTTGACCATAATTTAATAATTTAAAAGTAGGAACAGGCAGGACATACATTTAATCCACAGGATAATAGAAAAAGCAGATTCAGGGGGAAAAATACTACAGCTGTACTCAATGTCTTTTGATTTTCCTTAAACGTAGTTGCTGCCATGCATGCTTTCTTAATTATAGTTGTAAATGAGAGACAAATATCTGAGTGGTCATTAATAAATAATTTGATAACTATTTAAAATTCAGTACAGGTCTCTGTGAGGACTGTAAACAGTAAAACACAAAGCCAAATAAATTGCCTAGCACTTTTAAAAGACTCCTCAGACTGCATGTAAACCATAGATATAAGCCTTGTCTAGTTCAGATTTGTATGGAAATCTTGGGTAAGTGACCTCAATTAATTTTGAGAAGGAAAAAAGTACTGTTATTTGGGCTAATTTTTGTTGCAGGTTTGGTTTTATTCAAAATCTAGGAAGAAAATTGAGACGTGCAATCTTTTAAAGTCAGTCCAATATTCATATAAACATTGCATAAGGGTATTTCAGAATTTCATGTTGTCTTATTTTTCTGAATTAAAAGAATGAACCAGCATCAACCACAATTTGCCAGAGGCTATATCCACAGTGAAAATAGTTTCAGAACTTGACTCCATTCAAAAGGTGTACTTCCACTGAGCGTGACTCCCGTCTTTTAAGGAGAGCTTGGTAATAGATTGTAAACAAACACTGATCGAAATAAATTTATACATATTTGTTTAAGAAATCCACGTTGTAAACTTGTTAACCTATGACCAATTGCCAGTGACTCAGCTAGTATTTCATCTTTGCTATTCACAACTGCCAATTTAAATAATCACTAAGGAAAACTCTTAAAAGGGAATTAATAAAAATTGTTATTTTTTAAAAAAAGTATTTCCTATCTATAGTCTTCAAAAACACTCACACTTCTTATTGGCACTCGTACCAGTCATTTCACATTTTGCATGCACTGAAGGATGGCATTTTATGTTATATTCTTCAATTACATCTGAATTTTGCCTACTTCTGTGGGTTGTTTTTTAATGACTGCTTACAATTTTTTAAAATTCCTAATTTGTATTTGCTGTTATGCTCAGAATTAATTTGAATCTTGCAGACCTCCTCAAAAACACAGAAACAACTCCCCTCCTTTTGTATAATTAATGCAGAAGAACCTTTAAAAATCCATTAAAACTCTTTCTATATGATAGTATATATAACTTCATGTATTTCAGTTTGAAAGTGTATGGACGTTAGTGGATTATGCTAGTTTGTTGTCTTTGTTCTTACAGCATATGTCGAACACATTTAAAAAATCCTTATTTTCCAGCAATCTCTGAAATAATATTTTATGCTCTGATTAAAGGAAAAGATGTACATGCATCCCTGCCTTGAGAAATTAGGATGGATCAAAATGGTTTGCTGAGACAATTTTAACTTCTGTTGTGTTCTCAACTTCTGTCAAAGAACTGCTTAGGTATAGCATGCTTCTAGGTTGCTTTTTTTCATATTCTGTTATTTTCAAAAATACTTTTCACTGTGATATAAGAACTATTTCAGAATCAAAGAAGAGAATTCAATCCAGCTTCATGATGTTTAGCATTTATTTTTTAGAGAAAGGCCCACAACCAATATTTCATAAATTATTTCTGTTTCATTGTTCAGTCAAAAACTTCACAACCCATCTCGTATTCATGAACCCAGTTGAGACTGAGGCTCACAGTCATGTCGATTAAGCACCTAGTCATGCATTCTTATATCACTAAGCATAGCAAGTTTTCAAATAGAAGGACCAACACATTATGCTTCCATCAGTCAGGATTTTCCCCACCCTACTACTTCCAGTTAATTTGTTCCGCTGACACAATGATTCTGTGCATGATGATGAAGCGTGTGATATCCATTTTCTGTTGATACAACCATTTGTCCTCTGCACATCTTTAATAAATCTGTAGGTATAATCAAAATATAGTCATTATCCTCAGCTGACAAAAACTGTTGACTCTCTAGGGATTATTACAAATTGCAAAAAATAAGAACTCTGCTACCTTGAAGAAGCTATGTTTACAGTTCCTAAAACTGATATGGGGGAACCATAAACGTGAAGAGTTATTGACCCACAGGTCAACATAACTCATACTATAAATAAAATTATGGATCTAGGTGCAGCATGGATCATCAGAGCTTACAATTTTACCATCATTCACAATGCTGCTGCTTTTTAAACTTAAGAGTTTTAAGGATAAGTATACTTTCTGCAAACCAGCATCAAGCATACATATTTCAATCTACTCAAGATCAAAATGTAAAACATGCTATTTTGTACTAACTCATACTGACACACTGACTCATGTACCAAAGCCACTAGTATTAATGGAAGGAGGTTTAAGCATGTAAAAAAAAAAAAAAATCTGTGTTAAACCTGAAAGAAAGTCTAATCTCTCTGCTCACCTTTTCAAGATAGATCAGAAAAAAACATAGAAATAAACTTTCTTTCCCTACTTGCAATAGCCAGAGACTCCACAGAATTCCACTGGACTGGAGGCTGGCTGATGTTGTGCCCATCTACAAGAAGGGTTGCAGGGAGGACCCAGGGAACTACAGGCCAGTCAGCCTGACCTCAGTGCCAGGGAAAGTCATGGAGCAGGTGATCTTGAGTGCTAGCATGAAGCACTTGCAAGAGAACCGGGTGATCAGGCCCAGCCAACATGGGTTTACAAAAGGCAGGTTCTGTCAAACCAACCTGATCACCTTCTATGACACAGTGACTCGGCTGCTGGATGAGGGAAAGGCTGTGGACATGGTCTTCCTGGACTTCAGCAAAGCCTTTGACACAGTTTCTCACAGCATTCTGCTACAGAAACT
>WAAB01022165.1:88647-101248 GCA_013389865.1 Piaya cayana | reverse complement strand
TGGGCCCCTCACAACAAGAAGGATGTTGAGGCTCTGGAGCGAGTCCCGAGAAGAGCGACAAGGCTGGTGAAGGGGTTGTAGAACAGGCCTTATGAGGAGCGGTTGAAAGAGCTGGGGTTATTTAGCCTGGAGAAGAGGAGGCTGAGAGGAGACCTCATTGCTCTCTACAAATACCTGAAGGGAGGTTGTGGAGATGAGGGAGCTGGCCTCTTCTCCCAGGTGACAGGGGACAGGACAAGAGGGAATGGCCTCAAGCTCCACCAGGGGAGATTTAGGCTAGACATTAGGAGGAAGTTTTTCACAGAAAGGGTCACTGGGCATTGGAATATGCTGCCCAGGGAGGTGATTGGTTCACCTTTGATTGAAACACCTGGAGGTGTTTAAGGTACGGGTGGACGAGGTGGTAATGGGCATGGTTTAGTGTTTGATAGGAATGGTTGGACTTGATGATCCGGTGGGTCTCTTCCAACCTGGTGATTCTATGATTCTATGATTCTGGGGGAGTCAAAGAGTTCTATAAGACTGAAGAGACAGATTCTAGAATCATAGAATCATAGAATAGTTTGGGTTGGAAGGGACCTTAAAGATCACCTAGTTTCAACCCCCCTGCCGTGGGCAGGGACATCAGGCTGCCCAAGGCCCATCCAACCTGGCCTTGAACACCTCCAAGGACGGGGCATCCACAACTTCCCTAGGCAACCCGTTCCACTGTCTCGCCATTCTCCTGGTGAAGAATTTCTTCCTAATGCCTAGTGTAAATCTGCCCCTCTTCAGTTCATAATGATTCCCCCTCGTCCTATCAACACAAGCCTTTATGAATAATCACTCTCCAACTTTCTTGTAGACCCTTTCAGGTATTGGGAGTTTGCTATAGTATCTTCTTGGTGTCTTCTCTTCTCCAGGCTGAATAAACCCAACTCTCAGCCTGTCCGCATATGGAAGGTGCTCCAGCCCTCTGATCATCTTTATAGCCCACCTCTCGACCCATTCCCACAGTCCCATGTCCTTCTTATGTTGAGGATTCCAGAACTGAACACAGTAGTCCAGATGAGGTCTCACAAGAGAGGAACAGATGGGCAGAATCAACTCCCTAGACCTGCTGCAAGATTTCTCATGCCTCCATAAGATGTTCTCCTCCTTTCTGAAAGATTAATAGGCAAATGCAAGGTATTTATGTTGCACACTGTTTTTTTTTAATATATTTGCATTGGTAGCAGCTGACTGTCATCAATCAGACACATAATAGTCACTGAAAAACTTGCAGGCTCTTTCCAATCACCAAGATTTTTATACTCGTTTTGATGCAGAGACTTTTAAATTGGTCACAATGATCCATTACCATGTTTTTGGAAAGGAGACCAAAGGGAAGAATTTCAAATTTCTGAATTTTTAGTTGAAATTGCTTCTTCAAATTATATAGTGACATATTGTAGTCTTCCTTAGCATCTCCTCCTTAACTACCAGGCTAGAGATGATGTGTGCCATGCATCCTTCCATTCCTGGCATCACATGCATGGCGTAACTAGAAGCGCCAGTTCCAGGCTCTTCTTGCTATTAGAAAGAACAGAAGCAAGTAGACAGAGATGGGTTTTTGCACAATCATGCAGTCTCTCTGCTTCTCATCACAACAAACTAGGAGGTGCAGACCCAAAGGTCTTTGTTCTTTGTTAAACCCTGCAATGAAACAGATCACAACCATATAACTTGAACCAACCTCTAAAGCTGCCTAAATCTGCAAATAATTTTGATGAAATGATAAATTTTGATCGCCTTATTTTTACTCAAGTGATGAAGAAATTTTAATTAGTACATTAAAAATGAACATTACAAAATGACTGCAATATCCCATTATTTTTTTGAGTCTGTGTTCATACGACACAGTGCAGGAGTTCAGAAGTGAGGTTACTTGGTATACACTCATGACTCAAGCAAATACTAGACTTCTACAGTTTGCTTTGAAGAAACTAAGAAAATGGTTATACAAATATTGTAAGAGTGATTAAAACAACCTGTTGTTTTTTCTTGCCTTACAAGCTGTCCAGAGATCCAAGAAGTGCCTTCCTAAGAGTTTAAAAAAGCACAGAGTCTGTTTATAGAAAAAAAAATCTACATAAAAATCACTCAGTTATCATAAAAATCATATTTCTATGTAAAGCAAATTTGCTATACAGATTATACCCTTAGGAACCTACATACAACTGCCTTGAATAAATGCTAAATATGAAAGAAAACTGATAAATATTACAGATTAAGCAACCTTCATAATAATTATACATCATATAAAATATGACTCAATATTCAATGTCACAGCTTATCTTCTATTAACATTTGTTAAATTTACATGCTGATGGTTATAGGAGCCTCTATATGTGGTAAATCCTCTAAGACCAGTTGATATCACTTCAAAACACCTGCAAAAGTTACTTTTACTATTAAGCATCTGATCCAGAGTTTACCAGGACAATGGTGTGACTTCTGTGTGTTTTTAAAATAACAGCACATTGCCCATTAAAATGTGAATATCCCTTTTGTAACTATCCCGTTACTGCAGTTATGCGTATGTGTCCTTCACATCATTCACTGAAGAAAATTCATATTGCATACTTTAACAAAGCTGAGTAAAAGTAGCATTTTTTTTTAAATCTGTCCCTGAATTATCATGTTTTGACAATCAATCAGTTAAAAAAAAAGGAACAGTAGTAATCCTTGATTAAGCAGCTTTTTTAATGCATAGCTGTGCTGGAAGTATGCACATGGGTCTGCATGATAATTCAGTAACCTGAAGATTACATAGCAATTATATTTAAGAATCATCATATGTAGAACTGTAGTAATGACTTGTGTTCCTTCTATGATGACACTTAGCTATTTAATATCATAATTACTATGATGTGGAATGGTACTTAAACAGTAAACCATATAATTCAGATAATTGCAGTGTAAATATAATTTTTCTCATCTTTAGCCACTGAACTACCAGCATTAGAGAGCAAAGCCATTATATATGGTATGTCCACCTGCATTCAATGAAGTCTTATTGTTCTCAGAGGCTAATGCTGCAATGGAGGAAAAAAAAAATTAAAAAAGATGAAGTGAAAGAAAAGTAAAAGACTTTTAAACTATTTTTTAATTACAAGGTGCAAATTAAACTTTGTAGTCTTCATCATCTCAAAGTTATATTTTGCATGGATATCATCACTGATAAAATAAAAGGTAGTAGGTCATAAAATTATTCTTTTTTACCAAAACCACCTCCATTATTTCTCGCTATACAATCATGTTTCAGTTTATAGTTTCCCAGGTCAAAGTACAATTGTACACACCACATGGACAAAACAGAAGCAGTGAGTGTTTATATGAGCATTTATACTTGTTAAAGTTTTCACATAGGCAGCATTAAAAGGATTAGGTATGACTGTAGGAGTTAAAATTCAGGAATCTTGCAACTATGTACTAGAAGGAGGAAAATGTTCTCTATGTTTTATTATTCTCAAGCTATGGAATTTCTAAATTAATTTGGTAAAAAATACATGTATAATTGAAATACTCTAGAGAAACTCAGATTTTATATATTATCATGCTGATATTTATAAGTCAGAAGCCTTCCTTGTGACCATAAATACATTTATTTATATCCTTAATTGTGAAACCAATCATTTGATACAGGATATCAATAGGAACACTAAAGCATATAATTAAACTCTGAAACCAGGTAAATAACTTAATTTACTTGAAAATAGCTAGCCTCTGCTAAAGTTTTCACTGTTTATTAAAAAAAGTAAATCACAAGAGCTCTAGGTCGATAAAAAGGGACAATTCTGACTCTAACATAGTAAATGGCCATAACAGGTTTCAGTCCTTAATAAACTGCTGAGCTTGCTCATTATTTAATGAAAAAACTACAATGAAGAAAGAAGCTGTATATTGTCATACAAAATTTACACTCAATTTACTCAATGAATAAGTGAGCTACAAAATGAGCAAAATGATCTATTAAAACATTAGGGAAATGGATGACTAGCCAGAGCCTTTTTTTTACTGTTTACAGCTCCATGAAAACAGGGAGATGCACAGCTGACCTAAAAAATACTGACTTGGAAATCCTCTTTCCAATTTCCAATCTTTCCACATGTCTTTTACTGTCTGGATGCTCTAAGAATATTCATTCTTCTTTCTGGCTCACATTCTATATCCTTTATTCTCATAAGTCTCAAACACATATTCTTCTTCCAACCATGGAGTTCGTATTTAAATTGAACTTTCAAAGGGAACTGCCCACACATTGATTAAAGAATTTGCAGCAGGGACAGTTTCAAGCTGCTGTACTCAACTAAATGTCATACAGTAAAAATCTTGCTATTGCCACTTGAACTTCTGCAGTTGATCCTGTGGAGCAAGGAGTGCCAGAGTGAGTCTGAATTTTTGTTAGGGGATGCTCACATTTATTCAAGTGAGTAGTTTCACTATTGTCTGAGGCACACAAATTTGTGCCGTTAAGGCTTCTTCTAGTGGCTTTTGAGCCCTTTTTCTTACAGCTTTCCATCTGATGCTGCTACCAATTCTATCTTGCTTCACCACTTTTTTTTTTAGGAAGAGACACTAAAACAGAGCACATTGCTATTTTCAGCCCCTGCATTTCAATTAAAAAACTGAGTTAACAGAGGCAAATCCTTTAGCATAAATGACAATAGAACAACTTTGTCCATTTATATGACAGTTTCACTGTTATATTTCCAATTTACTCAGGGATAAGCACCCTGTGTTTAGCACAGCACCAGAAAAGCAGACCACTGCAACTTGGTGTTGGGCAAAAAAATTAAGATTAATAATTCAGTCTATTATTTTTTTCTTCTACTTGCATAACATGCAAAATATCTAAGATCATGCATAAAAGGATTCTTTACTGTGTCATGTTGCAAATTTTTGTGTAAGAAAAAGTATTAGATTCTAATTTGCAAGTCATAGAATTTGAGCCCTAAACTCTTCCAAGCACAGATAAAATGGTGAACATAATGGTTGCTCAATCTTGTGTTTTTCTATTCCTTTGTATATATTTCAGTGTGCATAATTAAAAAAAAATCACTCATATTCAAATGTATGAGGCAGGGGTTTGTTTTCAGATGATCTAAGTTGATTTAGTCCTACTTTACATCAGTGGAAGTCTAATAATGTAATCTAACATGGAGAACTGCATGCTATTGTAATAGGGCATATAGTTGCCAGGTTTAAGTGAATGAGTGCTTTATTTGAATAATAATGAGCAAAACTCTCAAATGTTTCAATATGAAATTCTCAGCTTGCAATAGACCAAGGATGTGGAGTGAGATAATTCTCCGGGAGGGGGGAAAGAACCTTTTTGTTGCTGTCTATGCTGTCTATGACACGTAACAGTAGGTAAAAGCAGGTAAGAGCATGTAATCACAAAATCACTAAGGTTGGAAGGGATCTCTAGATATTACCTAATCAAACCCACCTACTCAGAGTCTGTTTGCATGTTTTATTCTACCAAAAGCACAGAGTTTCAATTAACTGGGCTTTCAATTTTTTCCTGACCTGAAACAGAGAACAGGGCATTTACTTTTACAAGCAAGTGATTTTCCCTTTTTGGGTTTTTCAGGCTGCACATTCCAAGGTCAGTGAGAGATTGTTTCCCCACTGCCATCACCAGAGATGGCTTGTCTATAATCTAGCAGACTTTACAGTTTAAGATTTGCTGATGTTGCAGAGTTTAAGACCTTCAAATTCCCCAGTTGCCAGAACAGTTCTGCAGTCTTTCTTCAGCACTGACTTTGCTTATGGCATCTCAGCTCTGGGAGTGGCTATTCGTCCCTTGTGAATTGTACCATGCATTTCAGGCTTCCCTGAACAGTCAATGCTATCAATTGCATCTCCTCAACTCTGGATTATTTTCCATCACTAAAAACTGAAAAAATCCAGAAAGATGAGAGTTTCTTCTCAGGAAGACTATAAAGAACTCCCTCAATTCCATTAACAAGAATTAATGTGCACCAGATGCAATACAATGAGTCACAGATACTGAAATACTGTACTGTTGTAATTTCAATTCTTTATCCTCTACTACTGTTTTGCTTTTTCTGCCTTAATGGGTTCATTTCACTTAACTTTTCAAAGCTCTAAAGGAAACACAGACATTAGAATCTAAAGCTATTCCTTTGTTTAGACTGTTTCTAAAGTTATAGGCTCCTGATAGAGACTCTGAAGTGCAAGAGACAGTCATGTATGATCTTAAGACCAACCAGGAAGGCAGATTTACTTAAATGGAGTTACTTCAGAAGCCTTTCTTGAATTCCAGGATCTTTAAACTATACATCATAAGCCTCAGGTACAAGGAGTTAAAAGAAAGCATGCCGTCTGTATCAAAGCAGCACATATACTACTCTGAGCCCCCATGGCATCAACTCCTCCGGTTTGAAAAAAGAAAACCTAGAAGGAGGCAGTGGTTGGATTCAGCTCTCTCAGCCTGGAGGAATAAGCAGGGATGCAACTCCAGGGAGGAAGGCAGGAAAGGTCCTAGGAACTGCCTTGGTCTGGACACCCTTTCCAAGATGAGAAGTGCCCAGCCAGGGGTGGTAACAGGGAGGCAGTATGAGGTTCTCCACTACCTGCCAGCGGGGACTGAGAAAGGGCAACTCACCAAGACGGTGGGCACAGCTTGGGTTAGGACAGAGGTCTTGCCAGGCAAGGGCACAGAGCCACCTCTCCCCCTTAGTGTGCCCAGGCCCACTCCCGGCTGCTGGAGTCCCGTCAAGCTCCCCACTTTCATGGTTGCCAGCACTAGTGAATGATCCCGGCAATGTAGTCTCACTTGGGAGGGAGCTACCCAATAGGGACATAAAAAGTCATCAGATTATGATTTCCTGGAGAAGGAAACTCAAGGAGAACAAGGGGAGATGACATTCCCCACCCCACAAATTTGGTGCTCTTCCCTTAGCAGGTGAAGGTGCACTGCAGCATTATTAAGGCTGCAGAGTCATCACAAGACTCAGTTAACACTGTGTGGGTAAGGCCCTGTGCAACTGCTGAATGCTGTCTAAGTGAACTTTGTAAGATTTAACAGAGTTCAGGACAGAAAACATCTCAAATGACACATCAAACTGCTGACGGGGGAGCAGGAGCCATGGGTTAGAGGTTTGGAGCACAAGTCTTACAAGGAGCCACTGAGGGGGTTGGGGCTGTTTAGCCTGGAATAAAAGGAGGCTGAGGGAAGACCTCGTGACTCTCTGCAGCTCGCTGAAAGGAGGATGTAGTGAGGTGGGTGCTGCTCTCTCTGCCTAAGTAACAAATGATAGGATGAGAGGAAATGGCGTCAAGTTGTGTCACGGGAAATTTAGGCTGGGGAAACATAAGTTAAACCTTTTCCTCAATGAAGGAGTCAAATTAAATAAGGAAAGGGAACAACAGTTTTAATTAACCAATTTGAAATGCCTGGAAAGCTTGAAATATCATAAGAATCTAACTTCAAAGAGAGATGTGTCTCAAAAATCCATCAGATTATCTTTTTTTTCAAAAGGAGTGGATGCATAACAGCATATAATCTTTACCTTTAGATGGGAGAACTTTTGTTCCTGGGAGCATTATCATGTTAATAAAGGCAGCCAAACAATGTTTGCAAAATATTTGAAACAATGCTTTTTTTCTTTCAGCCTTCAAGTTATACAAGATTTTTTCAGTTGATGGGAATACTGAAATACATGTCAACAGTTATTTCCAAATACGGGCTAAGGAGTTTTGGCTTCTTAAAAACAAATCATTCATCTTTGCATGTTAGAGAATCTCACTACAGCAAATACTCATGTTCACACAATATATGAAATTTCATAGCTGCTACTTAGAGTATAATCTATTATGTTCAATAAGGAAAGCGACAATAATAGTCAACATTGTTCCACGTAGTTAAGAGATGCATTTAAATGTGCACAGGTAACTCACTCTAACTTCATAAGATCCTGCTATTCAATCACAAAGCAATGAATACTACATATGAATAAAAGAAGAGAGTTTTTTAAACCTCAGATGTGGAAAGACAAATTCTATTGCAAAGAACTGCCACATTTCCTTCTTTAAATCTGCTCTTCCTTTGTGCTGAAACAAGGCATTCAGAGAAATTTTTCTTATAGAATCACTTGTGATGGATATGGTGTTTAAATTTTTTTTACACTTTATTATTTAGAACAAATCAAATAAGCAAAGCATGTAGCAGACAAGTCTTGGTTTACTACACTGAAATACAACCTGATCTAATATGCAATAAGGCAGCCATGTATAGCATACACACATATACAGCATTTGGTTTGGAAAGGAAAACTATTTCCTTTTGGGTTTAGTAAATTATTGTTACATATGTATATAGACAATACAGGAGAAAAGACTTTACTTAAATGGGAAAATTTTTACCAGTGCTATTCCTGCCAATTCTCCACTAGCAATGAGACCACATCCAAAATAATGGCACAAGTAACGGATGTGTAAGTTTTTGTGTGCTCTTTCTGTCTATGTGGTAGCATTCTAAATTGAAATATCAATAAATGCCATTCAGAGAGTATTGTCAGGGTATTTTAAAATATGAGTCTTCAGTAGATGAAAAGCAGATAGAAAGTAAAAGCCTGACAAATCATGTCAGCATGCATGCAATAGCTCTTTGTATAGTCAATGAAACTGTTCTTCTTGCCCATATTTTTTCCCCTATTTAAAGCATCACTGAAACAACAGGAAAACATCTCAAGTTAGCGACCGGACTAATGACTTCCTTAAAGTGTTCTATCCGAAACTTTTTTTAAAAAATAATAGGTGTAATAAAAGTTAACACAAACAAACAACTACCAAAAAACTCAACCCAGACCAACCCAGCCAATCAACCAAAACACAAAAAACCCCAACCCTAAACTCTTTCCACTCATTTATTTCAATCAGTGTGGGTGCTTCTGGTAGTAATTTTTTGAGTCCTTAGAACTATTTTCTTCCAAAGTTCCTTGACGTCCTGTGACACTGTTGTGTAGGGGAGTAATTAAAACCAAGAGGAGATGAAATGGACTGCAGAATCTTTTTGTTCAGAGTTGCTCAAAATGCTTCAGATGGCCTTGTCTACACTGAAGAATTATTACAAGAAAATTGCATCACTACCAAAGCTATTTTGGCTTCAGTAGCATCAGTATTGCTTCGAATTTTAGAGTAGATGATTTGTCTGTGATAGTAATACTTTAAAGCACATGTGCTCATATCCTGTGTTAGCAAACATTTGTTATGGTAGGTTTTGTTTACTGCAAAATGTCCTTTAGCATAAACAACAGTTCTTAGTCTTTCTTAATCCTATGGGCAACCTTTAATCAGTCTTCTATGCTTCTATGGAACAACTCTGCATTTCTTCCAAACAGGTGAAATAAACCCTTTAACAATACTGATATTTAAATTGATCTTTCCAGGGAAACAATAAACATACCATCTCATTGACACAGGGGAGTGTTATCTGAATTATCTATCCTTTCTTTTAGAGTCTGTGTATACAACTAACTCAGCAATACATTTAGACTTGGTTCATGCTGCAAAAGCTGTAAGATAAATATTTTCATTAAAGCCAAGATTTTTGAGGTTCCTGTTAATTGCAGCAAGGGAAAACAGATCTCTTTGTGCTTTTTCTAGATTGCACACACATCTTCAGAGCAGGATGTACAGGTCAATTTCGTAATCTATTTTTTTTTGCTTAAGGGAATTTTTGAGTTAATATTTGAAATACTGAGTTCTTATTGCATTTCTCATTGCTACTAATGGCAAAACTCTCACAAGCATTTCTCAGCTAGTGCATATCCTTCATGTGAGTAAGGACTTGCAGGCGCATGCCTTTTTCATTGAACTTTAAGCAATTAAAAATGAAACAGTGAAGCAACATAAAATAAATACACAACTTGAAACTGCTACGTACCTTGAAATAAAGAGAAACCTACTGGTCTACCAAACTCAGCTCAATTCAGTAAAGAGGACGGAGAAACACATTTTTATCTAGCTGCCTAAACAAACAACTACACAGCTCTCATGCTAACTAAGAAGGGACAAAGGCAATGTTTTGATCCCTGCTGTTGGTCTGTCATTACTCTGAGGTGCATTTCCTAAATAAAATAGAAGAAATAACATTAGAACTGGTCAAATACACTGAATGAAATACCACTATAATCGTTAGTGCAACTCACGGTACAGTTACAGATCACTGAGCATATGTGGTGGTTCAGATTTTCTGTTTTTTCTTCTCTCTTTTTCCTTCACTGTCTGCCAGCAAAATGGGTCCTTTTGCCCTTGATGCTATTACATTGTTGTGTAATTCCTGCTTCGTACAGAGAGCTGCCTAATGAGGAAGACCAGAGTGAGCTTCTAGAGTATTGCTGTTTAATATTGTTAGTTTCTCTGTTAATTAATATAATATTCTTTCCAAAATAATTAGATGTTTTCACTCCAAAGATAGTTCAGTGAAATAATCACAGAGAAATATGGAAGGCAGAGGTTGGTGGGAAGCTCAGAAATATATATTGTTGGGATTTGTTATGTTACATAAATTGGCTACTGTCTCCTGATCTTTTACTCATGCCCACAACCTCGTCAGGCTTTTGTCGAGAGAGATGCGCTTAATTAACTTATTCCTGCCAATGGGCTCTTTATCTTCTCTATCTCCACCTTTGTAATGGCCCATTTTTATTTTTTCAACTTCTTTCTCAATTTGAATACCAAGGCACTCTTTTTACATGTTTACACTTCACAATTAAGTATCCTAAACTTCATTTTGTGCCTTAAAGTTAATTTATGAATATGTGAAGGCATACAAAGATCAGTTCAAAAGAGTCAGAGTGCATGATGTCAGGCTAGTTGAGAAGCTGGAGGTGCTGGGAAATAAGATCCCACTGATCTGTACTGCTTACATATTTCAGGACTCACTTGGCAGTAAGTAACTCTAGAAACAAGTGAGATTATCTTGCAAACTACTGAAAATTAAATTACTACTCTGTGATGTAAGATAGCAGAATTTATGCTGTACACATTAGAAGATTCAAAGGACACATCTGATCAGATATTTCCCTTTGCATTTTTAAATATTAAAACAAAAGTCTTCTTTGTACTACTTTTCAAGAGTGACAACCACCACCTAATTAGCCTTTTATTCTACTTGCAAGCTTCTGTATATATCACAAATAGCAATCTTGGACCTTTCTTAATATTCCTGTGTAGGAAACAGAGTAATATCTAGAAGTCCCTCTGACATTAAAAGCTATGAAGTGCCTGAAAATAAGGGGAATCTTTGTTTTGTCATAAAGATCATAAATACTTTAAATATGAAAAGCACAAAGTATAAAGGGGATCAACAAAATGTAGTACACTTGCAAGAGCAGCTCATAAAATTTAGAATAATTCTTTGGAATCACTAAAGAATTTCATATGTCAAATTATACTTTGCACAGATCATTATGAGGTGGGAAATGGTAAATTAGTACATCTTGACTTACTGGAAAGTAAATTGATTTAAAATGTTCAATGCTACTCCTTTTTTGACCTGTCACTCAAAGGTGGCTTTTTTAATATTTTCAGAAGATTCCATGTCATGCATAAAAAATTGTTTCCTCTTTTCACTGGTACCTTAGATTTTTAGGCCATAATAATACTGAAAGACCTAAGACATGGCCTAAAATGTAATTTTGTGATAGCAATGAGTCTTTGTTACCAGTAGTACAGAATATACAAACCCTTGTCAAGAGAGATTATATATTATTTTAATCCTTTTAATACTCTACTAATAGATTAGATTAAATGTCTAATAGTTTGATGGAAAGAAAATCAGATAGCAAACAACTGGTACCACAGTCTTGTAGGTCTTTGCTGCTAGAATGTGCTAAGGTATTCTGCTTTATCTTTTTAAAGTTATTTTTGCTCATTCCTTCCCATTAAGAGAGCTGTTATTTTATACAAGTGAGGATTTTTTAATAACAGACTTAGTTTTGCAGTACAATTTCTGAAAAAAAAACCTTGAAAAAGTTTAAAGCAAAATAAGAAAAAAATATAAATAAAACCAGAAGTAATCTCCATCCTCCTGTAAAATCTGAAGTATTACACCAAATACGTTAGTTACCTGGTGCCATACAAACAAAGAGAAAAAGTCATTAAGATATTTTATTTTGTACTCACATATGGCAACCTTTATTTTGAATATTTACTCTGATAATATGTGGGCTTGTAAAGTCAGCTCTAACTTATCTTGCATCTCATTAGCTACAAAAGAAAGTCTAAGGAGAATCTCCATACTTTAGTGCAGGTGGAGGGAAACATAGTTACGAAGGATAAGGAAAAGGCTGAGGTACTTAATACCTTCTTTGCCTCAGTCTTCAATAGTAAGACCAGTTATTCTCTGGGTATGTAGCCTCCTGAACTGGAAAACAGGGATGGGGAGCAGAATGGAGCCCCTATAATCCAACGGAAAACAATTAGAGACCTTCTACACCACTCAGGCACACACAAGTCTATGGGGCCATGATGGGATCACAGAATCACAGAATCACCGGGTTGGAAGAGACCCACTGGATCATCAAGTCCAACCACTCCCACAAAA
>WAAB01022165.1:0-84526 GCA_013389865.1 Piaya cayana | reverse complement strand
TTTACCTGTGTCCACTGCTGCGGTTACCCCATGATAGAAAGCCACTAAGTTGGTCATACAGGATTTGCCCTTGGTGAAGCTGTGCTGGCTGCCATTAATCACCTCCATGTCCTCCATGTACTTTAGCATAGCTTCTAGCAGGATCTGTTCATGATCTTCCCAGGCACAGAGGTGAGGCTGGTAGGTCGGTAGTTCTCAGGGTCATCTTTTCTACCCTTTTTAAAAGTGGGCACAACATTATGCTTCTTCCAGTCATCAGGGACTTTTCCTGATTGCCATGATTTTTCAGGTATCATGGAGAGTGGCTTGTCAATCACACTGGCCAATTCTCTCAGGACTCTGGGATGCATCTCATCAGTTCCCATAGACTTGTAAATGTTCAGGTTCCCCAGATGGTCATGGACGTGATACTTCTCTACAGTGGGAGGGGTTTATCCCCCTGGTCACCATCTTCTTGTCCCATGACCCAGGACAATGTACTTTCTTTTCATGAAATGCATAGAAATATGATAATATACTTGAATTTTAATTATAGTTCTGTGAAAAATGTAAAGGATTTAGAAATGTTTCATTCAATTTTTTTTGTGTGTGTGCTTCCGGTGAATTTCCCAGTATTTTGAAAACAGCTTCCACTTGCTTGGGTTCTGGGACAACGAAGACTGAAACTCAGCTGTTCTTTGCTTTGCCCTTTACAGATCCCTTGCTGAAGACCAAAAGCACAGAGCCTGGGAGCTCAGGCTCTTTCAAGACACTTTGACTCTGCTAGAATTTTCTAGGAAGCAGACATGGGCCTGATGCAAATGCGATGGAGGTGTGTACTCTAATGGAAGAGTACATCTATGAAACTATTATTTTTGTATGTAATACATATCTATGAATAACTATACTCTTTTTGCCAAATGTTATCAAATATACACTTGCATTTCAAATAAATGTATTTATTTTGCCATTTACAGATAAATAATATAAGTCATCAGAAGCTCATAATTCCTTCTAATGAACCTCATGCATCTGTTCAGAACAAAGATGTGAGATACAATCAGTACATAATTTTTTTTTCATAATTGATTCATATATGTTTTAGATAAATAATATTTACAGACTCTTCTGCTGATTTAGCTGAGCAGTGCATTACATTTGAGTCTACTGGAATCTGCATCTTGCACACTAATTAGAAGGCTACTCATAGTTTTACAAAAATTGCCTATTGTGAAAAATTTGAATGTGGAACACAAGTGCAACCATGAAACAAAAAGTGTGCTTCCTAAAGGTATATTCAATAAAAAGAATTTCTGAAGAACAGAATGGTTTCTTTAAAATAAATACAAAGTCTCAGAACACTCCTCTGGAGTAATCAGAATAGTATTGTGCATAATTATTTCATGACAGAGATTAATTACTAACTTTGTACATCATGGGGACAATTAAAAAAGCTCTACATGGGAATTGTGAATCTGATTTAATCATATATTTTGCTAGTAATGCTAGCTACTGCTTAGGATTTTTCAGAGAATCTAGGGGTTAAATGCCTAAATGTGGCTGTTCTGAGCATTATTAGGTATTCTTATGCATCTCCTAACTACCCACCTACATCAGCAGTAACTGAAGTATGTTTAACAAAAATCTGATCACAATGAAAATTTGCATTAGAAATGTAGAAAAGGTACCAAGGGAATGCAACAAAACACTTGGAACAGTTTTACTTCTGTGAACATTTCTGTCATCCAGAGAAAAATGGAAGGGTGTGGTCAGACAGTAAATGTTTAATCATCATTACCGGCAAGCTGTAGTGGTTAGATGTAAAGGGAACAAAGACTTTTTAGCTCATCCAACACACAACTGAATTTCTGCCAAGAATGTCTCCTGTGAAAGAAAATACTTCATTATGAATTCTAGTCTTTGCCTTTATGTAAGGGAAATTAATAGGAATTTTGTCTTACTAAGAAATGCTGAACAAGTCCCTTCATTAACATCTAATTCATAGCTCCTGAATAGAAATATAAATGAACATGAGGACTACGATTAGATACACAGATGCAAGAAAACAGAGGAACTGCTCCAAATTTAACCTACTGTGTCATGAAATGGCAGATCATCTGAAATGAAAACCAACTGATATGAGTACCTGATGAATTGCATGAGACAGTCAGAGACAAAGAAACAGAACTCCAAAACTCTACAAAAAAAGAGTCTTAACTATTTATTTTTAGGAGCACTGTGATGTTGTTTTAATAGCACATTCTGTATGACCCAAGCTGGTCATTTGTTCCACTTGAGAAACAGGTGATCACTCTGGAAAACTGATACCTGTTAAGTACTGTTATTGCATAGTCATTTTTGTTTTGCTGATACAAAGACAGTCAGACAACAACATAATTAATGGATTCTATTCTACTAGCTATGTGACTATCACTTTCAGTTTCATGGTCAAAGCATATGGCAATTGCTTATACAGCAACATGAAAAGCTATGTTGGCTTCAGCTTAAGTAATAGCATCTATGAAAGTTTGTCACAAAAAAAAGGAGAATGGAGAGAAGCAAAATGTCAATGTTACATACAAAGCTTTAAGGAAGGCATTACAGAAAAACCAAAATGAAACGACTTCAGTTAGATATGGGGAAAAATACAGTGCCCCTGTAATGCTGCTTTATACATGTTAACATTTTATGCACCTAGTGTGCAGCTGGTTTTCAAGCAATCCCATTACCGTTAAGTTGTGCTAGTACCAGTATCATTCCCACTTTCAAGGTTACTTCTGCAAAGCAAAAAAACTATCTTTGTAGGTCAGAAATGTAGGTCACTGCATTTAATTTTCACACAGAAAACAGTTTTTCAAGTAATCTGAGTACCCTGTTATGGATGGATATACAGGATATAACTCAGGTAATTCTTGAAGCTGTGGTCCATCTGACACTGAAAAGCAAATATTGTCAAATTAGGAATAGCTACATAGCTACTGACGTGTGTCAAATAGCCACATTCTAGAGGTAATATTTCTAAAGAGCCAGAGTAATTCTATTCCTTTTATACAGGCTGTTAACTTGAAAACATTCAGGAAGAATTTCTGTATGCAAAGTTCCCCAAATTGATTCTTAATGCTGACAGGTCTTTATGCAATTGTGTGAAATGGCACACATGAATTATTCAAAGTGCTTAATACAAGCAGTGTGCAATACTTGCAGTGAGATTTATAGGTACAGAGAAGTTTGGAAAGAACACTTTTTTTTTACTAAGTCTTCAAATACAGGTGAGAAATTTAAGATTGGGCATGTAAACATTGATAGCTGCACTTACAGTTTTCATCATATAAGAAAGTAACAAGGATAGATCCTAGTCTTCATTCTGGAAAAGCAGGACTCTCAAGGTCCAGACTTCATGGATCCACAAGCGTGCTTCTTTCACATTACAGAGCTTTTGATCAGAATCCTAATCTTATGCAAATTTCAATGAAACACATGAGCTTCAGAGATGCTCACATGACACTATCACTGTGAAAAACATGAAGCAGGTATAAAAAGGTAGCCAAGAGGTCTACCTCTCAGTAGCAGAGAATGCATCAAAGCTTGACTATTTCCAGCCCTAGAAGATTTACAGAATGGAGGACTGTGTATCAGCCTGCCACCCTCACCATCTCAGTACAGGAATTCATCCATTGCAGAAGGCAAGCAGAGGAAGTGTCCCAGCATGTTACTCTGGCTCCTGGCACTTCTGGTTTTGCTGTGTTTCCTGTGGTTTCTCCTGGTTAACTACAGATGAAATTGAAAAGGGTGATCATAAAGATCCATCAAGGACTCTATTTAAATAACAACACACATGACACATTTTAATTCTGGGGTTGCAAGACGGATGTTTTAATGTCTCAGGGAGGGAGAACAATTCTCATAGTACTCCCTTCTAGTATTGCTGATGCCTTTCTTCTGGGAAGCATTTGACTTCATATCATTTTGAATACAAGAATGTCTTGTGAAACTGTTGTGACAGTGGAATTTACTCTTAAGACTAAGCTACAAATTACCAGTTCATTTTGCTTTTGTTTATTTTAAACTTGTGGTTTCCCAGGTTTGTATGGATTGCATATGACATGCAGAAATTGTTAATTTGCACTAATTATTACAGTATTGTTACATATTTTAAGCTTTTGAACACTAAGCATATAAAAAAGATTTCTCCTAATGTGTCATTCTAGATTATCTCTTATTAACAAAATACCACCTTGAGTTAAAGGTCTTACTGCAATGACTGTGAATAAAAAACTGATTCCTTGGATTATTTCTGATAAAATATTATGTTTATTCTGAGGTCATAACATCTTTTTCTTTCTCTTTTTTTTTTTCCTATCAAAAGAACAAAGTTGTAGTCTCCAAGTGGTAGAATAAATTGCCACACTCACCATAGTCTGTTCTGAAACACCTGGACAAATTTTCTTTTGGATTAAAAATGCCTGCAAAACTTGGGAGGGTTGGAGCTGCTAAAACTCTCCTGAATACACAAGTAGTTGTAAAAATTGGTCACTACATTTTAAAGGAGACAATACACTGTTGTACATGTTCAAAATGGCATAAACTTTTTTTTTCCCCCCAACTTTCGTGACTGTACACTCCTTGGAGTAAATGCTCATAGCTTGTTTTACTATGAACCTTAGTCAGAGTATTTTTTTCCCTCAAAAACTGCAAAATTATTTCTCTACTTTATCTCTTACCCATCATCAGCTTTTCAATGTTTATAAGCACTTAAAGATGCCTAATTGTAATAAATGTCATTTTTACCTCCTCTTTTTCTACATAAATGTCTAATTAGTTTTCTAAATTCTGATGAAATAACATATATAAATCCAGATTTTGAGATATAGGATTCAGGAACTCTAATAATATTTTTCTTCTTATAAAATCCAATTTAATGTAGAGTAAGGTGTTTGTTAGAGATATATAGTCAACGAAGTGACATCAAAACAAAGCTGATTTACTGTTAAAAAGAAAGAAAGGTTGGGAAAGACCTACACTTTTGTGTTTGAAGACAACAGAAATCCAGGTCATTTTATTCTATGAGGTTGTTCAAAATAATATGAAAATTTTTGATAGACAAGAGGCTGAAATAAATCAAAGCAGAAAACCAGTAAGGTGAATTAGTATCACACCTGACAAAGAAAAGAAGTTGGAGAGGGAAAATCAATGGATCGGAAGGCAGACATCAGAAATTTGGCATGCCTGATGGACAAGACCATGAAAGACTCACTTCCCCATTCCTTTCAGAACCCAAGTTAATACAGATGCCAGAGGGAAAAGGAAGACATTAAAAGAAACCCTTATTGTAAAATTATACATTAATCTCCTTTAGCTCTAACTTACGCGTTATCCCTAGAACATGCTTTATCACCACTGGTTGCATAACCCTGGCCCTGTCTCTTTATGGGTATATTTTATATGGTCACACTGAGTCAGAGATGGATCCCATTGCCCCTGTCATTACTGTTACTTTTAGTTGGATTTGGACAGCTATTACAGTAATAGACTTCCAGTTTTCTCTCCTCTGTTCATCTTGCTCCTCCTCCAGCTTATTTTCCCTTATTTTCCATCCCTTCCATTTTTCAGCCTTTGTTAAAAAAACCCTTCTGTCTGGAACTGACCATGTAATTTGCAAAGAATAAGAAGATACTCTATACAGTGTCTTCCAGAACAAAGTGCCAGTGTAGGTTTCTTTGGTCAACAGAGCAGCTGATAGGATTAGTTACATGTATGTTTGAGTAATGTTTCTATTTGATAAAGTAGCTTGTGTTGGAACCATTTTTAGTTTTGGTCTAGTTTGATATTCTATTGTAATTATCTTATTACAATTATATTAATCTTGTTTGCTCATATTATCTACTACAAAAACTTCATAAAAGTAGCAATAGCCTTCAGATAAAGAATGTTAAAGCAGCAGCAGCCTCTTCAGATATCTAACAGATACTCCAGTGCTTATTTCCCAAGAGTCAATGCAATATACAACCAGATAATAGCAACTGTATAGTCAAGTAATGTTTGAGTTCAGAAAACCAAGTTGAGAAAAAAGAAAATGCCTGAAAGCTGCCAGTAACAGACCAATTCACACTGAAATAGCAAAGATAGAAAAATGAATAAATATATTATATGCTAACAGTCTTAAGCAGCTGAATTATGTACACTCAACTCCTGAGCTATGCAACCTATCCTAAAGCATGTACAAAGTTAAAGAAACACCCTACTGTAATTTTCTTTAAATGTTGCAAGTTCTTTTGTCCGTGATTTTAAATACTGTTCTTTCAAGCTGTGAACTATAGCTTTGCTATATATATAGCTATAGCTTTGTTACCCCAAAGTTCAAGAGAAATTGCACCTCAATAAGTGCAAGGAAAATTGCACCTCAATAAGTGCAAGGAAAATTTCTTTGAAAGCAACTATGGCAAAAATTTGTATGTATATTCCGTAGCTATTGGTTTTCATACTGACAGATGAAAAATTTGTGGCAACATATTTTTCATCAGATCCTGCTGATTCTTTGCCTTAAAACTGTCAATAGAAAAATGTACAAAATACAGAAGTAATTTGCATTAAAATCAGTTTTTGAAATGTGTGACAACTAAATAATGAATTTCTTATTTCACAGACAGATTACTAATTGTTGAGATACTCTTTCTCTCTTTTAAAAAATAAAACACTATGAAATGTCTTATTGGTTTTTCTCACATAGCTGAGCAGGAAATTTTCAAAATTATCAGAAATTATTGGAAAAGAAAAAAAATCTTTTTTTTCAGCCAATCCTAGTATTATATCAGAGACATGCTTTTCCAAAGGTCAATGGGATTTGAACTCATCAAAGTATTTTCCCTTCAGCTCAAACTAGGGTGTTTATTGGAAATATGGAAACTTTTATACCCAAATATGAGAATAATACTCACTTTATTAATCTTCTAACATAAATAAAACTTAAAGTACATGGAAAAGATAGTTAAGGTGTCTCCTGGGTGAAATAACCTGGGGGTATGTTCTTGCCTGGCTTGATAAAGTTTCTTTCTACAGCTGGATGCAGTAAAAGGAAGAGTTAGGTTTATTCACAATGAGCATTTAGTGTCTGCATTATGACAGAAGATCAATTGTTCAAACCCCTTACTTTATCTGTGGAAAATATAGTGCTATAAAGAGATATTTCTTTTACTATGTCTGCAGCTGTTTTAAGACATATCTGTCAAACTTAGAGTCAGAGTTTAGGTGGAATAATACAAAATTAAAAGTTTTCAATGGACTTGCCAAATAACTCAGAGATATATTCAATCTGAAGTCTCACATCTCATGACCTAAGAAAAAAAATCTTGTTGATCAGTTGTAAATAAATCAACCTTCTAGTGTAATTTTGCTTGAGGAAAAAGTAGTCTCCTTGATTTCATCTGAAAGTCCTTTTGATGTGAGAAAAAACAAAGGTGTATTGCATAAAAATGGTGTAAGCATTTAATAATCATCTAAGAGAAAGCCTGTAATGTGAAGCCACCAGGTCTCATTATAAGTTTGTAACAGAAAGACTTCCAACAGGCTTTTTCTTTCCCCTCTGCTAGCTTCAAAATTTACAACAAATTAGCAGAAACGTTCAACAGAATGTAAGGGATGGTACTGTCTTCTCTCAGTTTACACACTGGATGACTTGTACTACCACCTATCTTAGGTTTACAGAGGCATATTCTGTGCCTGGGCAATTATTCTGCATACAATCAGTTCTGTATACAATCAATACTTGTGATGAATTACATTTCAACTAATGATGACCAACATCCCCCTATGAAGCTGCTACATCTAATTTTAAAATTAAATTTACATAAGCCCTATACTGAGTTTTGACAAAGGGGAAAGTTGTGCCTGCAAGACTGAGTCTAAAATTTATCATACATCCTGAACCTTACGTTTCCAAAAATTATCTCTAATTTAGGTGTCTCCACCATCACGTATCTGTATTTTAGACAGAACACAAATACTAAGGGGTACTGGGTATTTCCAGCCCCCAGCAAAACAGCTGTTTATGTGCCAGATAATTTATTCTTACTCCCAAGCAGCCACATATTTGTTATCTTAGTGCATAAAAGGCACTGCGCATCTCTGCTGTCATTTAAAACTGAGAGAACAATCCTAAATGTTGCCTTTGTTTTTCACAGTATCCTTATGAAAAATCAGACAAGGAATGACTGGAATCAGGTAATTACATACACTTAAGGCTATCAAAGAGCAGTCATGGGAGATAATTTTTGAGAAAAGAACTGACAATGGAAGGGAGAGAAAAAATACGTCAGCCAGAGAATGCTTGCAATGATAAACAGCTGAAAGAGAGTTTACTGGGTTCCTTTTGACTCGCCTAGTACAGCAGTCAGTAAAAGGGTAGTACTAAAGATGTTTATTAAAACTATTGCCCCAGTTTAACAACCATTTACTGTAAGACATCAATAAGCTGAATGAGTGTATGCTACAACTCATGAGGAACAAAAGTAACTCAGCTGAATTATGACTGAAAATCCTCACTACCTGTTTCTTTTTAATATGTTCTGCAGCTCAGCAGGCTTTATTCAGATAACAGTCACCAACATCCTATACAACAAACAATTACAAAACATTCTCCCACCTTAAAAAATATAAAAAACCTACCTTCTACGACCAGTACATTTATGGAAACACTTAACAATGTACCCTCAGTTTGATTCTCTCTCTTTTTAATTTTAACTGAAAGATCGAATGCAAAGTGTATAGAAACCAAAAGATATTTCCAACTTGGAACATCAAGGCTAATAACAAAAAAGTGGCATCACAGAGCTTGCATAAGCACTTGGTACATAAATTACAGCCACTGCTAACCAATTCGTTAATTTATTTTTTAGATAAGGAAATAATTTTATGTCCAAGGATGTTTTTATAGCTGTAGTTTTCAAAAGTCATCTTCCCAAATTCTTGTATTTATTTAAGGTCAAGGGCACAATTAAATAGAATCATAGAATCATCAAATCACCAGGTTGGAAAAGACCTCTTGGATCATCAAGTCCTACATATGCTCTATGAGAGAAAATATGATTAAAAACATTTCCATACTGAAAGAATTAAATTCTGGATTACCTTGCCAATATGGAAAAGAAAAGGTAGAAACATTATCCTGCAGGAAAGTTTATACTGAAGATTTGTGAAAACCCATCCCATATAAATCTCTTAATTATTTTTTAATGATAATCAATATCAAACCATAAGATCCTACCTGAAAAAATATGATAATATAGAGAACTGAGAAGAGTCAAAAAAATGACCTATTTTTCTGTATTTTCTAATTACATATAGACTTATTAAAATTTGTTCAGATTTCTTCATTATTTAAATAAATTCTTTAAAATTCTAAATTGTTAAGAACTTTTGTGAACAGGCTTTAAACAGCTAATGTATAATGGCATTCCTAAAAAGTCAAAACTATTGTATTTTTAAAGAATTTTCCTTCACCTCGATCTGCACCAAGTACTTAATAAACATCTTTTCTATTCCATGAACAGTCTATGAAGCCAAACAAAGATATAGATGAAGCCATCTTCAAAAGTATTTATAGTAAAACAAGTTGAACTATATTCAAGAGAAAAATATTCAGTTTTCCTTTGTTTTCCTGTGCAGCTCAGAACAATATGAGGAATGCTCAAGCATCATGGAGCTTAAGACATTTTTACAAATCTTCTAATAAAAAGGGATGCATCAGAACAGAGCTAATATTTTACTATGCATATTGTAGCATTTTATGCCATTTGTGAATTCACAACTTCTTGTGACAGTCCTAGAAATGCGTAGACTAAAACAACAGCAGCAAAGAATACAGTCTTGGAAAGTTTACATGACATCTGACACCATTGTAACAGTAACCATTAAATCTAGGGAGTTGCTAGGTCAAGCTGAAAATTTGTTGGTTTTTAGTATAATTCACTGGTACGTGAAACAGACCCAGAAGATTGTTTGGCTGGCTATTTGCCTACAGGCCTTTAGCAGCTACAAAAATTGCTGGACTGGATAAATGCCAGTGGGACACTGTGGGTACCTTTGTCTCAGTCTCCAGTTTTGCACCTTCAGGAGGGGCTAGAGACAAAGGTAAGCATGCCCTTTCAAGATGGGGATACTGTCAGGAGAGTTGAAGGTACGCCAAGGGTTGGCATGGCATTATCTGAAGATGGCAATTCTAATTTACGCTGCTCCAGGGAACATTAAGAGTTTAACAGTATATCTGACATGCTTGTAAACCAACCCATGAAATATAAAAACCAAACAGAATGGAACTGGAAGTGTGTGTTTGTTCCCACAGCTCTCATGTAATTGGTAGTAGTGAGACCTGGTGGAATGAATCCCACAACTGGAGTGCTGAGATGAAGGAATCTAGGTCATTCAGGAGGGCTAGGTAGGGCAGGCAAGGTGGTTGAGGATGTCACCTAGCCAGGCTGAGAGCATTAATCAGTTACTCAATGAGCAAGTAAGAGAAACATCTGGATCAGTAGACCTTAACCTTGTGGGAGATGTCAACTTCGCAGACATCAGCTGGGATACCACACTGTCATGGAGTGCAAGTTTGAAAAATTCCTGAAGTCTGTTGAAGAAAATTTCTTGTCACAAGTATTCAGTGACCCAACTAGGAATGATGCCCTCCTAGACTTGTTATTTTTTACTAAAGAAGGAGTCATGGGGGATATGATGGTAGGTGGCTATCCAGGACACAGTGAACGTCAGATGGTTGAGTTAAAAACATTTGGTGTAAGGAAAAACAGGTCAGCAGAGTTATTATCCTGAATTTAAAGACAATAAATGTTAAGCTACTCAGGAAGCTTCTTTGCGGTGTCCCAAGGGAATCTGCTTTTGAACGCTTAGTGATTATTCCACTGTACTGAACCCTGGTGCAGCCTCATCTTAAGTATTGTGCACAGTTCTGGGCCCCACACTTTTAAAAGGATGTCAAGGTACTTGAATGTGTCCAGAGGAGGGCAACAAAGCTGGTGAAGGGGCTGGCAGGCATGTTCTCTGAGGAGTGGCTGAGGATGCTGGATGTCTGTTTTGGAGAGAAGAAGGCTGAGGGATGACAGCACTGTTTTCTACTGCTTTCTACAGCTTCCAGAGGAGGAAAACTGGACACAGAGGTGCTGATCTCTGCTCCCTGGTATATACTGTCAGACGTGGGAAAAGCTCAAAACTGTGTCCTCAGGGGAGATTTGGACTTGACATGTGGAGACATCTCTTTATTGACAGAGTGGTCAAACTCTAGAAAAGGTTTTCTGGAGAGGTGGTTGATGTGCCATGCCTGTCAGTGGTTAACAGTCAGTTGGACAACACCAACAATGCATTAACATTTGGTCAGCCCAGAAGTGGTCAAGCAATTAGACTAGGTGAGCACTGCAGGTACCTTCCAACTCGATGATTCATTTCTCTTGAAGGGCACTCAACATCAGCAGTGAGTGAAGGGTGAGGTGGCCCTTATTGGACAGTAGAGAAGAGGCATACCATGTCACCCTTTTGGGATGGTAAAATATGAGCTCTTTTCCTATTTTAGAGAATTTGGGACAAGGTTGTATCACAGTGACCTAACTCTCCAAAGCTGTTCTCATTCTCATAAAGATGGGGGGTTCAGATTTAAAACAGGACTTTCTATACAAACTCAACTCAGCATAGGGATGTACTGCATATAACTCCTGAAGCACATCCTCACCTAAACTTCAGGGAAACAGTAGAATAAACTGAATCAAGCTTGAACTTAACCACATCCTTAATATATGTTTTATTCCAGACATTTAGAACAACCAACACCAGTGAGGACCTTCAGGTTCTAAATCAATAGCACAGAACCAAGACCTATAGTTTGAAATCAGCTGAAGTCCTTTGTTTCATGAGAAAAAAACCCATCTGATTTCTCTAGTGAACAAGCCACCACAGACAAATGGATCACTCAGCACTTACAGGAATGCGAGAAAAGCATACTGGGCAAAACCACCATGAACCCTCATTCAGAGAAAACCATTAAAGGAGATACTACTGTGACTAGACTGAACTTTTTGACCCAAATACTACTTCAGGTTTCTACTTTTTCAGATGTTTACAGATCCTAAGGATGCTTTTAAAATCTTCATCCTCCTATAAACTGATCACAAACCCAGTCTGCAGGGTGTGCAGGCAATTATTGGAAAACCTATTTGAAAATATTAGTCTGCTCTTTTCAGCAACAGAAAAGGCAGACATGACTTTAATAAACCATAATTAAAATCTGAAACACAATGATGGTTAAAAAACCCCACATAGACCTAAATAGTTATAGAACCACCTAGTATAAAAACAGGAAAATTTAAGAGAAAAGGGGAAAAAAGTTTGGATGTTTAGCAGAAATCTTGACTGTCCTATCCACTGTCACAAAGCAAACTTAGCCAGTTCTCAAGAACTGCTAAATGATAGTTTCAGCACTATGTTTTTTCTTCCACATTAAAATTCATGTGTATTCAAAGCACTGTTATTTACAGAAATTTAATAAAACTGCTAGAAACCTGAAAATATGATTTCAGAAAATATATGTTTCAAGATGGTTCTTCCTTTTAGCCTGTTAATATTTTTATGCAGTTCCACCACTTAGATGATTATCACAGAATCACTAGGTTGGAAAAGACCTCCAGGGTCATCGAGTCCAACCATTCCCATCAACCACTAAACCATGACCCTCATCACCTTATCCACTCATCTTTTAAAGACATCCAGGGATGGTAACTCAACCACCTCTGTGGGCAGCTTGTTCCTGTGTCCAATGACTCCTTCCATGAATAATTTTTTTCTGATGTCCTGTCTGGTGGGGCTTGAGGCCATTCCCCCTTGTCCTGTCCCCTGTCACTTGGAAGAAGAGGCCAGATCCCTCCTCTCTATAACCTCCTTTCATGTAGTTGTAGAGAGCAATAAGGTTTCCCCTCAGCGTCCTCTTCTCCAGGCTAAACAACACCAGTTCCCTCAGCCACTCCTTGTAAGACTTGTTCTCCAGCCCCCTCACCAGCTTTGTGGCTCTTCTCTGGACTTACTCCAGAGCCTCAACATCCTTCTTGTAGAGAGTGGCTCAGAAGAGAACATGGTATTTGAGGTGTATTCAGTTAGAAAAGTCTGACCAGATAACTTAGTGACACATTTATTATAAGTAATAAAAGATCATAAGAAGAGTCAGGGAATCATTTATGCAGACTATTGGACTACATTAGTTCTTCCCCATATAAGTAAATATTAACACAGGTACCAAATATGTTATAACAGAAATATGTATACATACATCTATATATATAAAAAGCTATATTGTATTCAGCACAGGGTGTTCCAATCGCCATCACAACACTTCAGGGGTCTTTGGTAAATACATTAGGGTTTGATTTGGTTTGGTTTTGTTTTGCTTTGCTTTTAAATGATATGCCAGTGAAACAAAATATCAAGGGTACACTAATGAATCTGGCCACGTGACTCTTGATCAGAATCAACAAAAGTAAAATCATAGAGCTTTCTCATGTGCCTTAAATGTCCCTCCCTTTGATTCTTGAATGAAATAGTTACTCTGGACAGGATGGAAGTCTGTCATTAAGTATATATGGCAACCATATGAGAAAGTGAGGGAGATATGGATAGTTAGTTAACCTCAATAGCATTAAACCAAGCAAAGAAGATTTCAAATAAATATGACATAAAATTTCCTAACAATGAGTATAGATGAATGTAGAATTAACTGTCACAGGAAACAATGTTTTAAATTGAACTCACTGAAGGTAGACAGGATTATCCATATCATGCATTACCCAAAAGATCTTAGTATTTCAACACTTCCTAAACAGTTCTTGAAAACATTCACTTGGTTCATCCCTTAACAGCATCTCCAAACCTTATTTTTGTTCTTGTAACTGGTTTCCATGACCAAGTTTTTGTTCACCTTACTATTGGGAGAGGAAATGTTCTCCACACAAACATTAAACACTCTCTACTATGTCTACTATTTTCTCTTCTTTCCACCGCTATTTCCCCTACCCCCTAAAAGTGCTAGTCACCCACCAGGAATCTGAAACAGTAGCATTTGATGTAGTACAATATAAGTAGTATTGTTAATAACTGAAATGAACAGGTCTGCAAACATTGCTCAGATGACATTTGTTCAGTTCCACTGCTTGCTAAGTATTAGCAAACAGAGCTGGTCAATAAATGGAACCAGCTCAGTTTGCAGCCATTCTTGGAGCTTTGTCATTGTTTCTGCCTTATGCATATTCAGTATTTGCATGACTTTCTGCCATCCCTAAGTGATGTTTTTTCAAGCATATCATACACTTCAGAAATTAATCATCTGGAAACTAATAATTCTTACCATCAGATGTACAACTGCATCAAAAAGATTCAGATTCCGATAGAGTTTAGATGCGAAGATAAAGACAGACACATCAAAAAAACTCTGTGAATAAAGGTATCAGTGAGTGCTTTCCACTCATAGGGTTTCAGCACCCAGAAGGTCTCAAGCAGTTATCTTAAATAGTGTAGATGAAGGCTATGCAATTGTCTCACTATTGCCATTTTTGTAGGCAGTCACCTACCACAGGATGAAGATTAAGGGAGCTATTCATATGGCAAAAATCCTGCATGAACTTATTATGATCTTCACGAATCAGTAGTAAAACATACTACCCTGAAGTTGTCATAGCCTCCAGATGTCATGTTTTTGTTGCCTGTCTCAAAAATTCATAAATGTGAACATGATGGAAGATACATGCTATATGCCTTTGCTCTCTGTCTCCAAAAGAGCATGAATAAAAATCTTCCATCACTTCTGACTTAACTGATTTGGTGGATTTTTTGCCTGTGGTTATATTGCTTTCTTCTCTGTGACCTTCTCTTTGATAAATGGTGTCATTGCAAGTGTAAAGGCCCCTTTCCCCTTTACAGTGTATGAAATGGATCACTTTAAAATAAAAGTGAAACCCCCCAGTGATTAAAAATGTTATTTTACTTAATAATCTATTTGTTGTTGCTTTCCAAGTTTATTCTTCCCATGCCACTTCTCCATTAATGTAGCCATTAAGCAAGTTATTTACCCAGTCTTAGTATTTTTTTTTTAATATGACATATGAGGTCAGACAAACAGAAAAAAAGGCTGTGTCTTTAACACTCTCTGTTTAACAAAGATAATCAACTAGTCACCTTCAAAATAGTTTCCTTCTGAGCTGACACACAGCTACATGCAATGCTGCCAACATTCAAAGCAACTCCACAGTTCAGTTTCTGAAAGGCTGCTGAGGATCTCTATTGGTTTTGCTTCCACATCTTCTGCTGCTAAAAAATGGGTCCCTTTGAGCACTGACTTGATCTTTGGGAAGAGGTAGAAATGGCAGGGAGCCAAGTCTGGTGAATACGGTTCATTCTTAGTCACTGTTGTGTTTTCATTAGCTACAAACAGCTTCACAAAGTACTGTGAGCTGGCACACACTGACATTTTCAGACCAAGGGTATGAAAATGTCTATATTTGAACACATGTTCACTCATACCAAGTGAAGTGATCAAGCTGAGCCTTGTCTCACTGTGACAGGTCATAACATGTCCTGTAACATTCAATTTGTCTCTCCTCCCGCTCTTGGTTTCTGAGCTATACAGTTAGTCTTGGGTTGTTTTTTTTCATGTCAGACCTCATATTCAGTTTGCTCTAAGAGGAATTGAAATATTTTATAAATTTGATGTCAGCATTTAATCACAGATTAAAAAAAAATCAAAGTTCATTCTGAATCTTATCACAGAGTGACGCCCTAATTCTTTTTTAGTGAATTCTATGATCTTTTCAGTCAGGACACAACCCCACAGATCTCATCTACACAAAATACAAACATGCTATTTTGAAGATAGTCCAGGTTTCAAACATAAACCAAACCAAAACTGAAAGATTTGGTAATGCTATGAACTTCTTCAGGGAACAGATGTGAGCTCTAACCCCTCTCTGGAAATCTCACCTTTTTCACTTTTATTTGCTGGGCAAGGAAAAACACCTATGATAAAATAAAATTTTAAAAAAAAGTGTATCTTATGTGCATGCCCAAACAAAGCAGGGATCAGAAAACACAGTAATTAATGACCTGATTTTCAGTAAGGTGGTTCAACACAAGGAAGTATTTTTCTTAATATTCTGAGATTAGTGACGAGGATGTAATAATATGCAAGGAAAGAAAGTCAGTAAATGTATGGTTTCCCAATTAAGCATTGCTTACACCATGAGAAAATACCTAATTTTTGTATCTGGAAATGTACTCTCTAAAATATATAAATAAAAACTTACTCAATATGAATCTATAAACTTAAACAAAAATTATGGTTGTGAGACACTCAGGGGTCTTATTGTTTAGGTGATATTTCCAAAATCTGGGGCAAATTTATTTAAAAGCCTATCTTTTAATCAGGCTTTAAAAATTACTGATTACCTAAACGACCAATATCTTCAATGACAGCAATATTAATCAGCAAATCAAACTGGTTAATGACTTCTAATTGTAAGGCTAAAAACTTTGCTTCAGCAAAAAGACATGTCTACATGGAATTAGGTAGCATCATACACCTGGCTCCAAAAAAAAATTTGATAACAAGTACGGAATCTGTACACTCTACTCCTTTGTCATATACCAAAGGGCTGCTACCTCTGTCTTAACACAGTGATCTTTTAGTTTTTCTTCTCAGTTACTCTGCCGCTATTTTCTGACAGCATTTTGAGGACGGTCCATGTCCTGTATGTAAAACCACACTGCATTTTAGAAAGGTTTTTCAAAGAAAAGTCCCTGTACACATAAACATGTAAAATATTACTATTAACATTATAGAAATACACCTCCCTCAAAAGTTACTGTAGTCACCTCTATTCAAATAGATCAATAGTACTGTTTCAGGAAAATTATAAAGTTATCTTAGGCCACTTCAGTTCTTGTGCAAAGACATCTCGTACCAGTATTTTCATAATTCCAAACAAAGTTTCCTTGGCAGATACTTTTAATTTTCCTCTAAACGTCTGCCAAACAAGCAACTTTTCATCTAATAACTGAAATAATTTTGTCAACAAGCTGCATTTCATTTTTTCTCACATTTACTTTAAGCCTCCAAAAGCACTCTATCGCGTACTTACAGTATTTTGTCAAAGTATTTCATTATAAACATTACTACTTTTACCTGAAACTATTGCAGCAAAGATCATCGTATTTATTGTTTGATTCTGCTGCATTTTTTCTATTAAAGCGAGTCGTATTTCAAAGTAAACTAGATATTGGTTTCTTGAATCAAACACCTGAAAATTCACTTATAATATAGAAGTAAGGAGGTACACTATTTATAAAGGTGCAAAATTAATCATGCTGTAGTGTTTGGTATCCTTAAAACAGCACAAAAAACATTTTAGCAGTATAATGGTAAACACTTGTTTGTTAAGCGCCATGCACAGAACAGTCACAGTGGCACCTAAAACTTCAGAAGCTCATTTTCTCTTTGAGCAAGAGTCAACTTTAGCATAACCCACTGTTACTCAGATAACAAATCTCTTATTGTCTTCACACAAATGTTATTTACCACCCTTGGTATGACCTTGGCACAGCAGTACCAACACCACAGCCAGTCAGACTTGATTTCTCAGCTAAGTTACTGCAGCTGCTGGGAAATACTCTGTGGTTTAATACACATTCTTTAAAATAGGGCTTCAATTCATTTCACAGACATAGCAAAAAGAATTACAAAACTTTTTTTCTGTGGTTCTTAGTGGTGCTTAATGAAAGCATATAGCCTTTTGACTATCTATCAACATCAAAACAACAACTGAAATCACAAGGCAGTTTTATTTTTTGCTAGTTAGGATGGCAAGGGTCTCCCGTATGCCTTAAGTCACCCAGTGAAGTGGATAGATGAGTTTTTCAGATGTGTGCTCCTTACCTTATTATAACACCTTGTTATTAAAAGAGAAATCTCAAATAGCTCCTGGCAGCTTAAATATCAACGAAGTCAGAATACTGCATAAAAAATACATGCTTAGAAATAGGCCACCAAACACTTAATATTCTGTAGGTTTGTACCCTTTCTTTATGCAATGCCTGGATTGAATTCAAGGGCAGGGGATTTAGAAACCACCCTTGCTTTTCTTAAAATGTAATCAGCTTGCTTTTAACTTTAGAATCATTTGCACATGCAGGTTTCAAAATAAATTTTATAGTTATATTCAAACACTAAAGGGAAATTACTGTGAAAAACATGGTATACATTTGGACAAACTGAGCTACTCTGACAGAATTCTTTTTTTATTTCCTTTAATTTTATCTCTAGCACCAGGCAATGAATTATGTCCTGTTTCCTAGCTGTTCCCCTCAAGACCCAGTGTGACATTTGCCTGAAATTTGTCTGAAAACCAGCTTTTCCTCAATTGGCTTGTTCATGCTTAATAATAGTCAAAGTCATCTGCAAAAGGAACCATTAAGATCAAAAGGAGCAACTTCAAAGCACTATGATATTCCAATGTTGTATCTTTCAGAGAAGAATAAACAAGAAATTCAGAGCTAAGGTTGCAATAAGTAGTTAATGAAGCTCTGGGTAATATAATTGGCAATCCTGGAAGACCTTAAACTATGTAAGTGAAAAGTACTTGAGATTCAGATTTTTATTGAGATTCAAAGACAGTTTTATTTGGGTGCTGGAAGGAAGAATGAACATAGAAAAACTTACAATAGGAGCAGCCGTAGACTTCAATTCTTAACCCAATTTGGCCCTCTCCATTCCAGTCCAAAGGAACTATCCGTACATAGCGAGCAACAACCATGTGTTGTAAATCATGCCGGACCACACCATCAGAGTTTGTATTTCCAGGAAATGCCTAAGATAGAGAAGAAGATAAATGAAAATGATTGCATTGCACCTAATTTACATGCTATAAAGCTTCTGCTCTGATGAAAACATTAGGTACTGAAGTCCTCTGAGAGTCTACCTTACAACGAATTTTGGTTTAAATGTTTCTTTGATACAAATGAATGGTTGATTTACAAAGTTTCATAAGAATGCCAAAACAGTAGCATTGTCACCTCATGTTGTTTTTCTTCAAAACAGATATGTTGAAATCATGGAACAGCTGCTACTATGTAAGAAAGTAATAATTTTTCAATTATTAATCTATTACTCAGTTATTAACATCTTAATAAAATTGTCCAACTCTGAGTGGTTGTTTTGGGGAAGAATCCATCCTCTGTCAGTAAGATTACATGCAGCAGCCATTTTCCTATAAATATGAACACTAACACAATCTGCTCCCTTCAATTTCTCAAATTTTCAAGAATTTAAAAATCTACTTTTGATGTATTACCTGCTGGGGAGTGAGTGTCCTAACCATAGCTGTCACTCAGAGCAAAGCCTATTTTTAGTTAATAAAACTTTGGAAGTCAGGAAAGGTTACAAGAAGTCTCAAGGGAGTTTTGAAAATTGATGAAGTAAATATTTAGCACTTAGTTTGCAGTTTTGCATATCTTGGTAAAATAATTAATTGCACCGAGTTTAAAAATGAACAATGCATACTAGTGAGCATTCTAGATTTTCTATTTTTGTCTTTTCAGTTTATGCTGCATCCATTCATTCAGTGAATCCATTCATAGCAGACGTTAAAGACTGTCATTCAGCTCTTTACATTTTCAGAAGAACTTTCACACCTCTTCACAGGTAATTTTCAATAAAAATTTGTGTCTTGTAAGAATGAACAGAGTAGTCATATATGGACAGAGAAAAGGTGGTCAGCTGCTAGGGAGACCATGAAAATACAAAATGCTTGTGAATCCTCTTTAAAAGAAAGTTAGATATTTTTTATATTCAGTAGAGGTATCTACATGATTGTCATCTGAATAAATCCATATAAAATCCTATAATAAATACTGACAGTGGAACCAAAAATAAACAAACAAAAAAACCCTGAGCTATAAAGAATACTAACGCAACGCATAGCTATCAACCATTTGAAAGAGCCCTCTGCATACAGCAATACTTAATTACATGCCCAGATACCACTTATTCCAAAAGAATATTTTTGATGAATAGTATTTTGTGCAGTGCACAAATATTTTATGATATTTGGTATTATCTTATCAAAGCTCTCCTCGTGTAGGTTTGTAATGCTGTTTTGTTTTAAGGTTTGTTTGTTTAATTTTCTAGATGTATTAAAAACAAAGGAAGCTGAATATAGGAGGGCACGATATTTTCTATAAAGTTTGATTAAGTAATTGATGAAATCTGATTCTCAAAATCAGAATTAATTTCTTTAGCCCTCCAAACTCTGAGCCCTGACTTAAGCTTTGCCATCCTTTGTCATAAAGACTTAAGGCTGAAATTAGAAGGTGTTTCATATTTTGAGGGTTTCTACAAATATATGATCCAGCAGTATGATTATTGCTGAATGCAAAAATAAGTCAATAGATAATAGGGCAGTCTTGGCATTAGTTTGTCCAATTATTAAAATGCATTCCATTTAGTGCCTAGCAGAACAATATATTTTAAACACAGCCTTCATTTAGATAAATGTGGTATAGTAACACGTGCTCTGCGGATAATGCAAACATCAGGCCAAAATCCATCATTGCGAGTCTGAAAGATCAATTTACAGAAACCTGTACAACGTGCACTATTGCTGTAAAAATGTCCTTTTCTAACTGAGAATTGTATGTAGACTCAGAAAGGCAGGTTTTTATTTAAAATCTCATTTATAAAATTATCAAAGTTTAACAAACATCTTAATAAGATTTAAAAGTATAATTTAGACCCAGACCTCCAATAGATTTTTTTTTTTGAAATTGGGAGGAATCTCTGTCTAAAAAGATGCCATAGAAATGTGCAAGAAGAAATACCTTTATGGAATGATTTTTCAGAAAAAGTCAGAAATACTCAAAAAATTTAAAGTTTTTTAGTTTTTTAATCTCACAAACTCAATTGACTGTTGTTGCCAAAGACATGCTCTTCATGAGTAATGTGTTTTTTCTACATTTAACCCAATCTGGGAAAATTATCAAAATGGCTCACTTGTCTAGAAAACAGGGAGCACTGTCTTATCAGTCCAATTCCAAAACCCTCTGCTCTAGAAGTTATTTATTTTCTGGCACTAGGTACCAACTTCTGTATGCTGCTTTGTTTCAACTCCCATTCCAATGAAAAGATCAGAGCGTTGTAACAGTTACTTGTCTCAAAGACAGTGCTCCACGGGACAATAAAGTAATAAGAATGAAGAAAAATAAGAAAATATACCTCCAAATCCTTCCCAAACATTGTTTTTGAACACACGTTGAATGAAGTTTTCAGAAGTACTTAGTAAGACTATTGCAATTGGTTTCCTTACAAGTAAAAATTGTTCAGCTTCAAGTATTAT
Organism: Piaya cayana; assembly: GCA_013389865.1. Classification (NCBI taxonomy): domain Eukaryota; kingdom Metazoa; phylum Chordata; class Aves; order Cuculiformes; family Coccyzidae; genus Piaya; species Piaya cayana. The sequence goes on along the minus strand of WAAB01022165.1, from coordinate 63,131 downwards.
TAAAAAATTACCAGGGCAGGTTTATAGGGCAGATATTATATGGTAATGGACAAACAAATACAATGGTTTGGGGATTTTATTTTAAAGAAACCCAAACAAATGAAAAACAGAAGCAGCAGAAGAAAGAAGCTGTTCAATCCTTGACATTCATTTTGGGTTCATAAAAATGTTTCAACCATACTGCTGTACATAGGGACATAGTATGATGTGACATCCAGTATGATAGGACATGCAGTATGATTTTGTTTGAATAAACAAAGAACCTGAGAAAAATGAAGATAAGTTTTTGTGAAACTTGAAAGAAAACTTAAGGAAAGTTAAGATTTGGACTCAATTTTCTTTGTTGCATTTACAGAACAATGATTTTCTAACCAATAATTGTAAATGTTAAAGCTAAATTATAAATGTTAAGGCTAAATTATAAATTTAGATTCTAAATTAACAGTGTTACGTGAGCAACACTGAAAAGAAATGGTTTAAGTTTCCTTTAAATGGACAGTTTTGCAATACCATTCAGTACTCTACTTCATGGATACAGCAAGTACATTACAACATTTCTTTTTGTGAAAATGCTTTGATCAGCTTTTGCAATAAAGGATTAAAAAGAAATTCTCAGCATTAAAAAGCAAAAAAAAAAAGATCTCTGAAGTAAGGAGGCTGAAAAGTGAATTAAAAGAAATGTTATTAAGCCAGCAAAAGTGAAACTTTTCATACTTTAATCAAAGAGGGAAAGTATGAAAGAATGTTGGCCAGAACTCAACCAAATTGTTAGCAATCTTTCAACCCTTAGTGAAGCAGAGAAAAAAGCAGCACTTAACCTAAAAAACTCACTACATTAGGTTCTCATATCAGAGAACCTAACTTGCTTAAGGGGAAAATTACTTCTTCACCTCATTTAACTAAGGTGAAGAATTCTCCATCCAAATTAATGATTTATTCAGAGACAAGTCTTAACATTACTTAAAAATATGCTCTTTCTGGAGTGATGTAAAAATAGGGCCATGCACAGAATAGTAGGATGGCATTTATTTTCCAGTTAAAAGAGGAAGAAGAACTCTTTTGTTTTATAACTTTATAACTTTAACTAATGGTAGGTTTTTTTATTACTATAGATTTACTATTACATTCCTTGAGAGTTGTATGTTGCAATTGGCATTTTATGCACAGGCGGGAATAATTTATGGGTCTGTATTTATAAAAATATATTTATAAAAAAACCCTTAAGATTCTGGCTTTATTTTGTCACAGCAAAAATGAAAACACTACAGAGCCTATGTTCCATGGTATAGTTCTGTAAATGGGTCTCATAATAAGAAACAGTCTTCACAAGTAAAAGCCACACTCATAAAAGTGTGGTTTTATGAAACATGGAAACATTCACAGACGTCTGTGGAAAACACAACTGGGTGTTCTTCAGAGACTCCAAGATAAGCTAAGCATGGAACTGGCTAAACTTTAAAATTTTTGTTTTATATAAAATCCCCAAACAAATACTTTTCCAAAAACTAGGACTCCTATCTTGAGACAGCTTTGGTTATGGCTGGTAGCCATAAAACTTTGTTCTTCACTTGAGTTCTCAAGACGTTGACCCTTAAGGAGAGGAGCAGGGTAGGTTGGGTGCTGGGACCTCTTAGCCAAAACAAACAAAGAACTAACTCTCCACCCTGCTCATCCAATCCAAGCCCAAGAATTACTTGTTTTTCTCATATTTTTACATATTAACAGTTCGTAACTTTTTATATGCGCAAACATTATGAAGTTATCTGAGCATTTTGCTGGGGAAACTGACTACTTCCTTGACAGAACAACAATCCTGTGGTAACTTTATATTGCACAAAGATTTCAAGTAGGATATCTGGGAGTGCACATGTGTATAGACTGGGATATTTTGTTTGATTGTTTTCCCTACAAATCCAGTTAATCCCCTAACCTTTAGACACAAGAACAATAGGACACAAACATATAGGCACTGTTAAGTTTTGCTTTATGGGACATCACTGATGGCATCACAACAAGGCAACAACAGACTTATGCTTCTTCATATCCTGAAATTGAACATAAAATTCAGAGACATTAAAAACTTCTACTGCAAACTTAGCAGATAATTTTCAGATCTGCATAAGGAACTAGAGAATTCAATCCCTGTGAAGAATCATGTAGGTTTTGATCAAATGACACAAAATGGTGAAAAATATTTTTTAAAATGTAAAATAGACACAAAAAGTATTAAGCAAAGTCAACATTGAACGCTTAGAAGGTTACCTGCAGAGACTTAATATATGCCTGAATAACATTATGATATTAATTTATTTCTGTAAGTACATGGTATTTACTCCCCAGAGATCCACAGAACACCCAAAACCAGAATTGTGATTATCCATCCTAATACCCTAAACAATTGAGATTTCAGTACCTTGAGGGTTTGAGGTGGTTTGGTTTGGGTTTTTTTTTTCATTTCTTCATCATATCTACATTCAACAAGAAAAACAGTTGAGCTTGATCTGGAAACTTTTGAGATGAACATTTATCCTTATTTTTAGCATTTTTTTTTCCAAAATTTAAGATCCAATATTTGCATCTATGTCATATTTGTGAAAATACAGCCTCCCAGTCACTGAAAAAAGTTACGTCTCTGCAGCCAAGATCAACTTACAGTATCATCAGTAAAAATTTCTTAGCACATTGAGAGGTGATCATTGACTTGCACTTAGTCTTAAATAAACTAAAGAGATTTTAACTCATTAAGGTCACAGTGTAGACCCACTCCAGGGATAACTTGGGGTATCACAATGAGTAAGACTTTTAGGATAGTTCCTTTCTTTGTATGACAACAGCAATATGTATGCTGTGCAAGCCTGTGCACTGTCAGGTAGGAAAGGACTGTCTTCCACGAAGGTAACATATAGAGAATCATGGAACAGTTAGAGATGGAAGGGACCTTAAAGATCATCTCACTCAAACCCCACCCACCATGGGCAGGGATACCATCCCACCTCCAGGGAGGTGGGACATCCACAGCTTCTCTGGACTACGACTTCCAATGCCTCACCACGCTCATAGTGAAGAATTACCTCCTTATCATCATTCTGAATCTACCCTCTTTTGGTTTAAAACCGTTGCCCCTTGTTCTATCACTATAGGTCCCTTTCCTAGTTTCATGTAAGCCCCCTGTTGGTATTTGAATGTTACTATAAGGTCTTCCCAGAGCATCCTCTTCTCTAAGTTTAAAATCTCCAACTCTTTCAGCCTGTCCTCATATGGGAGGTGCTCCAGACATTGCCCCAGAAATTGTAATAATGATAATCCTTGATGACTTTAACATGGTTCTATTACTGTTTGGCAAACTACTCAAGATAGTTAAACTGTCCAAGTAATTATGTAAATGCAATAACATAGCACCTAAAGATCAAAACTAAGAGTGCAACAGGAAAACCTGTTCCAGTGTCTCACCACATTCACTGTGAAGCAATTCTTCCTTATATCAAGCCTAAATCTGCTCCTCTCCAGTTTATACCCATTGCCCCTCATCATTTCACCACAAACCTTTATGAAGAGTCCCTCTCCAACTTTCCTGTAGGCCCTTTCATGTATTGGAAAGTCATTACAAAATCTCCATCTCCTAGGTGCATTCTCTTCCCCAGGCTGAAAAGTCCAACTCTCTCAGCCTGTCCTCATATGGAAGGTGCTCCAGCCCTCTGATCACCTTTGTAGCCCTCCTCTGAACCCATTCCAACAGTTCCTTATCCTTCCTATGTTGAAGATTCCAGAACTGGACACAACACTCCAAATGAGACCTCATAAGAGAGGAACAGAGGGGCAAAATCACCTCCTTTGCCCTTCTGCCCATGCTTCTTTTGATGGAGCCCAGGAAATGGTGGGATTTCTGGTCTGTGAGCACACATTACCAGCTCATGTCAAGCTTCTCATCAACCAGCATCCCCAGGTCCTTCTCTACAGGGCAGCTCTCAATAATGTCATCCCCCATCGTGTACTGAAATTGAGGATTGCCCCAATGCAGGTATAGGACCAAAGTATGCCTTGTGGTACAGGAGCTGAATTATCTTTGTGACTGCTCCTAAGATCCTACATGATGCTATACAAATAAGTTGTCAAAATTTTCTGTGAAACAGTATAGTTCCCTGTGCACAAAAAAAAATTATTAGATAACTTTGACTAAATCTTCCACTGTTTCAGTTCCATAAAATAGGGAGCAAATTTCACTTGTTTTATGGGCTTGTAAAAACAAAATAATACTTATTAAGCACTTACTCAAGTATTCACGTGGGTGCCTAAATTAGAAATCTGAGCCTTTTGTGGTCAGTGAAGCAAAGTTGGAGATAGGAATTAAATTAAAATTTTGCCACTCTTCACTGGCTACACAGTAAAGCATAATTTTTCCTGGATGTAATATAAAAGTGTTCTACAAAACAGAAAATATAATGAAGAATGTAGTTTCAAAAGTTACCTAGTGACTGATTCATGTTAGAAGAAGAAGACTATTAAAAAGCAATGTAAAATGGGTATAGAAACTGAGTAAAACATGTTTTTCTTTCAGGTAGTTGTGAGATTTTATTCATTTATAGACAAAAACTACTTTTGCTACATCTTCTGTAGAATGAGAGACAGGAAGGACGTGTTTCCAGACTAACTAATCACAATTGCAGTCATTACTAAGATAATAGCAGCAACAGCTGTCTGATCACTGTCTGTTGGGCTATGGAGTTCAACAATAATGACTCTCACCATGAGAAGAAGGGCCAGTATGGTCCTTGCTTTCTCTTCCTCTCTAGTACTGATGTGCTTGGATATTATCACATACTTTGATGCTTTTTAAATAACTTCCAAGTAATTTTCAGAACCGTATTTATTCCTTTTACACTACACTATTCTCAAAGGTTCTTGTGTCTCTTCCACACAACTCCACTACTCTGCTGGGCTATTTATCTGAAACTTTGCTAACCAAAAAGTTGAAGCTGTTACTAGTGAGTGCAATTCTGAGGGGCAGGTACAAACTCAGCAATGTCACTTCATGGCCCCTGCACTTAGTGCATCAGATTATAAGACTCTGAAATTCCCTGCAGGAAAAAGTACAAAGGCAAACCCTATTTTAAGTACTGTTTAGAGTCTTGTATATTCAGCAGGGACAAAAACAACCACTATAATAAAAACCTAACTTTTGAGCTTTTATTGGATTATATATTAATATAGACAGCATTCTCTGCCCATGATAGAAAACCTTTATTTATGACTTTGATACAACTATAAATCAAAATTACCATACTTGTACATTTCACGTTCTTTCCCTTCGAGTGATGAGGAAATCAGGCTGGTCAATTTTTATGACAGAGAGTTCTCTGTTACAAGTCATATTCATTCCTATGTGAAATCATAGAAATGTCCAAAGACTGCCTTCCAGATCACTGCAATTCTGCCTAGGTTATTAACATGCAAGAAATAGTCCTTAGCCAAAACACATACCATATCTGAAATAGTTTAGTAAAGCAATACAATTGTAAACTAAGCTGTGAGGAATAAAGCTTGCTTATTTTGTATTAATTGCTTCAAGTTTAAAGTTGATATTGTATATTGCAATAGTAATAAATAAGCTTTGAGGAAAAAAATTAGGTATTTTCCCAGTATATTTAAATGTCTCTTTAATGTTGTGATTACAGTTCATTGAAAATAGCATTTGTGGTTCTTCATAACTCAACTGAGCTCTCAATAAAGGGAAGTAGGAGTGGACAAGAACAAAATAATAAACTTTCTTTAAACATGTCTGCAGATGTCCTTAAAACATATTAAAACATTACAAAACTATAAAAACTTGAAAAGTATGCCTCTAATAGAATTCTGTATCTTCCAGTTTTGTTTCTGTATGCTGCCAAGTTGTTGTGATTATGAAAGGAATAAAATGAATGTGTAGTATTAAGTTAAGATTTAGCAGAAAATATTAAGATTTAGAGAAAAAAAAAGAAGAAAAATTATTATTGCCATATAACACTAATATATGTCTCCCTTTCTGTCTATAGCTGCAGTATGAAATATAAGTAGGGGAAACATCAATGTGGATCCTTTCTAAAACCCAGTACAAGCCTAAAAGGGCTCCAAGCACAAAGAATCATAACAAAAACTGCAAGCATATACAAAATTCCCTTCCGAGGAAAAACAAGTGCAGTAGGACTCTTTAGCATAATTCTTTCAAACTGATCAAAGCAACATTACTAAGAAATCCCCAAAAGCAGAATTACAGTATGTGACAGTTTTCAAACATGCCTGCCTGTCCTTTGACTTATATCTAAAGTCTGCTTCCCTTTCTAGGGAAATAAGTAAAGTTTTAATCATGTGGACTTTTGAAGTGATACCAAAAAGCCACAGGAACACTTTATATAGGAATGTGCAAAGGGATATGTGAATTGTTAAAACTTACCACTTTCTTCTGAGATTTCTTTCATTTAACTTCTATTTTTTTTTCTTCTAAGATGGAAATGACAGGTTTTGGAAAGACTGCAAAATATTTGTGTCTCTGTTTCAGTCCATTCTGACAATGTGACATCACAACTGTTCATGTCAAAAATGCCTGAAATTCATTATGAGAAGTTTATAGAGTATGATGCAATCTCTCACTTGAAACCTTGGGAATTTAGTAAACAATTAAATGTCCTAATAAAGGTGACTCCTGAAGGTGTTATTTTTATTCCAAAGTAAACAATCAAATTTCATTCCATTACATCTTTTCCAACTCTATTCCTTTACAGGCTATCTATTATTCATTGACAGAGATAATATACCTCTTTAATCTCCTTATAACATTGTTTTGTTGAGGCTTACATCAATGACTATTCTGAAAGTTACTGCATAGCAGTCTTTTAGGTAAAAATGCCTTCAAACAAAGCTGTTAGCATCTGAAACAGGAGGACTTCTGTATATCAAAAACTATGTTTAATAATCAGCAAAGGTGAATCTGTTTTGAGAACAATAATTGGGAGAAATAATTATTTTAAAATTTTGATTACCTGCCCACTTGTTTTCTTTACAATTCATACAATGAAGAATAAAGTGATTTAATGGTCTAATATGCTTGCAACAGAAACTTCCTAAATTTAATTTTAAGCTGTGTTATAAATCTTAGCAGATTGAATATTTAGAGTAAATTGATCATTAGTTGTATGCAAGTCATTTTTTTTGGCCTCACGCAGCATGGGCAATTGCATCTGATTCAGATACTTCTGGTATATTTATTTTTGGCAGCCAGGATGCACACTTCCCTGACCTAGCAGGCAGTAAGATTTTGAGTTCAGCATGCCTTCACAGAAAGGGTCATTGGGCACTGGAACAGGCTGCCCAGGGAGGTGGTTGATTCGCCTTCCCTGGAAGTGTTTAAGGCACGAGTAGATGAGGTACTAAGGTGTTTGATAGGAATGGTTGGACTCAATGATCTGGTGGGTCTCTTCCAACCTTGTGATTCTATGATTCTATAATTCTTCATGGTGTATAGAGCCCATCACTGAGCAGAGCTGGGGGCCTCTACAGGCACTGAATGAAAAGAAGAGTTGGAGACAACTAGCCTCATGTGTTTTACTACTCATGTAGTAACAGAAGGTGGAAGTTCTGATGTGGAAAGATCTTTATTACTGAGAAAAATATTTGTCCTACATGATTTAATCTCACATGACAAGGATTTGCAACAGCACAGAAAAGGTGGAATGCAGTTTTATTCCTATGCAAATATTGCAGTGGGGCCAAGAGGAACCTCACNTAATGGTCTAATATGCTTGCAACAGAAACTTCCTAAATTTAATTTTAAGCTGTGTTATAAATCTTAGCAGATTGAATATTTAGAGTAAATTGATCATTAGTTGTATGCAAGTCATTTTTTTTGGCCTCACGCAGCATGGGCAATTGCATCTGATTCAGATACTTCTGGTTTATTTATTTTTGGCAGCCAGGATGCACGCTTCCCTGACCTAGCAGGCAGTAAGATTTTGAGTTCAGCATGCCTTCACAGAAAGGGTCATTGGGCACTGGAACAGGCTGCCCAGGGAGGTGGTTGATTCGCCTTCCCTGGAAGTGTTTAAGGCACGAGTAGATGAGGTACTAAGGTGTTTGATAGGAATGGTTGGACTCAATGATCTGGTGGGTCTCTTCCAACCTTGTGATTCTATGATTCTATAATTCTTCATGGTGTATAGAGCCCATCACTGAGCAGAGCTGGGGGCCTCTACAGGCACTGAATGAAAAGAAGAGTTGGAGACAACTAGCCTCATGTGTTTTACTACTCATGTAGTAACAGAAGGTGGAAGTTCTGATGTGGAAAGATCTTTATTACTGAGAAAAATATTTGTCCTACATGATTTAATCTCACATGACAAGGATTTGCAACAGCACAGAAAAGGTGGAATGCAGTTTTATTCCTATGCAAATATTGCAGTGGGGCCAAGAGGAACCTCACTACAAATCAATATGATTTCAGATGAAGTCCTTTACTATGGGTTAACTTGTTGTTTATATACACCAAGCAGACCAAACATGAGGTAAACATTGATTGGTCATTTCTGCCCTAGCAACAAGTCTTCCTTGGCAACCGCCCAACCCACATGACTTTGTTGCTATGTTGCAAATGCTTGCCCTTCCTCAAGTTTCTTCATTAACATAACAAAACAAAGCCATTACCAGTATTTGTGACTTTACCCAGCTCTACCCTGCCAGGGTACTTGGAGAAACAATTCCCAACATGCAAAGCCTCAAATTGCTCAGGGAAAGGTTGGTAGATACAGAGTGAATCTTCTCACATATTCTGTTTTCCAAAGGTATGTCACACAGACAATGGCATTTCCAAGCAGATTTCTTACTATGACCAGCTACTGTAGTGAAGACATCATGAACTTGTTGCTACTTATTAGTCTAGTATATAATTTTCTATACAATTAGAATGAGAACATAACCAGGACCTCCCTGCCTTTTGCTTCCCCTGCATTCTAGACTAATTTAGTTACCTCTTGAGAATATTTTGAAAACAGGCTTGCAAGTGCTCAGAAGAAATTCAGCACTCTTCAGAAGGAAGAGGTTATTATAACGTTGCTGCTTCTCTGTAGTATTGCAGGAGGTACCTGCAGGAAATGTCTTTACAGCCATTTGATAAAGTTCTGTAATGGTACAAGCAATGAAACCAGGAATACCTGCTGGCAGTTGTGGCTTGTTGCTTGTTTACTGTGTAAACTTAGACAAACAGCCCAACGTCTCTGAAACTCATTTTGGCTGTAAAACAGAGATAATACTCTCAGAAGTTTGGGTTTTTTTCTGAGAATTGATCAACTATTATTTATGCACTGATCCTTTTAAAGCAAAAAACAATCCATGCACTGTTTTTACATCTCTGCTTACTTAAAGAACAGAAACACAGCAAATTACAGAGACTCACTGACTTTCGTAGCCATACAGGACCATTATGATAATCTGGTCTGGAGCTCAGTAGACAGAGTACTGATTCCCATGCAATAGTTAAAGTAATGAGTTTTCAATCTGGGGCTATTGTGCCATATTCTTATGGTTATTCAGTCTTGATTTTGAAACTGAAAATGATGGAAAATCAAATCTATAACATCCTTGCAGAAGGTCTTCCAATGGTTATTTGTATTCAGTGTTAAAAATATGCTTTATTTCTATTTGGAATCTGTTTGGTTGTTGCTCCAGTCACTGTATCTCATTACATGATTCATTCTGTAAAAGAGAATGGTTTGTTATCATTGGTAACTTCTCCTTTGCAAGAACTGTCAAACTAGGATGAGAAAACATTCTCTATATTTCCATAATATATTAAAAAAATCAGATAATTAAGCAAAACTGTTAATTTGTCTGGTACAATTTGCAAAATGGTGACATGATCTGGCTTGCAAAATCTGTACAGGTTTTGTTTTAAATACTAGTTTTGGGTTTGTTCCCCCTCCCTCCTTCACTAATGGGTGTGTGCAATCAGACTAAAATAACAGCATAGGTATTTGCCCCCTTGCTGTGTCAGTCTTAAACATGAGGTTTCAATCCCTTCTTAAATAAGACCAATGAAACATTTCCAGTTATCACTCGCATTATGCATTATCTTCTGGCTTGCGTTGTGATATTGTACTGTAACAGAAAACATTCTGTCAGTCTCCACTGTACTTCCTGTAAACTCAGCTGTGATTTTATGATAACAAAATAGTTCATACTTCCATTAAAAAATTATCACTTCTCTTTTTGTAAAATAATATCACTTCTGATAATCTCTGTGCAATCCATACTGATTGCTTAGAATACTTCTGGTACAAATGTTAAATAATTGTCATATTAATGTATCAGAGCCCATAGTGAACATCTATATTTTAGGAAGACTGTAAAAGAAGTTCAATCCATCTTGGTATAAAGATAAATTTTATTCAAAGAGCCCATTTAATTCTGATGTATACACACAATATAATTGTTTAGCCTTGATAATCTAAGCTTATTTAGGAAAGAATAAAAAGCATATACTTTAGACAGAACGAAGAGCAAAACAAGGTAGAAAAAGAGCAGCCATGATAGATCCTTGTTTTCAGCAGCTTTTGATAAATTCTCTTGAGAAGCCAACTGAGTTTCATTGAAGGAAATGAATCAATGGTCCTTCATAAGAAGAAAATCAATTAGAAAGTCATTACCTGAAAATTAGCACTCAAAATACAAAATTTCATTTTAAACCCAATTAGACTATGTCAGTACTAAGTTGAATTGCACTTTCATTAATGTAGGCAAAATGATGTACATCATACACCCCTAAGACACGTAGAGAGTGAAAAATTAAAGAATATGTTTATAGACAGTATTGAATTTTTTTTTCAAGGTATCTTGAGCAGCAGATCATTATGCTGGGCTTTCTAACAGCTTTACATTGTATATTTCAAGTACTGATGTTCTAATTGGAAATACAGCCTTTGAGGAATCCTTACTTTTCCTCACTGGTATATCAACACATCAGAAAAATTCTGTTGTAAAAGCCAGTGAGAATATTAAAGGCAGTTAAGTACTCCAATAGTCTCTTTCTCCCAATAGCATACCATAGTCCTGGCATGATTTGTTTTGTGCCATACTAGAAAGGTAAACAGTGCTAAGTGTTAAGAAGGAGAAGCAGACAGCATGACTCAGAAAAGCTAAAATCTCCTGTTGGGCTGCAACTGGACAGTCAGACCAATTTGTCTTCCTGTCTGCAGACACCAGGCTAATGTACCATGCCTGGGTCTACAGTGTAGAAAAAGTGGTATAGCTCCTCCTCACAGTTCTGGTCTGAGTAACAAGAAGCAATACAAACTGCTCTTCAAAGGTGGGATGCTGCAGCTTATATTACAAAAGTAGCATAGTAGTACTCACACTGTGATTTTGCAAAGCAGAGGACACTCCCTCTACATCTACCATTAGAGGTTTAATCTTAAACACAGAAGATTAAAATAAAAGGAAGAAGACACATAAGTTCAAATTAATTACAGAACGTTAAACACATCCTAAACACATACTTAACACCATGCATGCATATAAGTTGAATTATGTTAAATAGCTAAAATCTAAGTACTCTCTTGAAGTGAGATGCTTTTCTGAGTTGTGGTAAAAGAATTCAACTTCAAGAGCTTAATTTAGGTGTTCAATTGAACTGCCTAGCAGCAGGCTTTCTAGAATAACCAAAACATCTCCATCAATCTAGCAGATGTCACACAATGTGCAGAAGGTCTGACATAAGCCAACATCTGAGGGCCAGGCAGGATGCCTGAGTTGTCTCAGAGTGCGGTGGGTACCTAAATTCAGGAAATGGAATTGCACTTCAAATGCCTAGAGCACATACATCTGTGTATGAAATTAATCATGTCCTAAGGCTATCTACTTATCTTCTAGCACAATAAAATTGTTCGGAGAATAAGTTTAGCTAAAGGTCTACCCAAGTGTTAATACTTCTGTCTCTGGATTCTGTGACAGCAGAAAACAAATGCCTAGGAACAAAAATAGCAAAATCCTATCAGATTACATGTATTCTGGGGCTCGTTTTATCTGGATTGACAAATTAATTACCATGTTTAAACTTAATAGTTTAGTCAAATATGTGTCTCAAAACACTCTGCATTCCATCCATGATGTAAAATCTAACACAGAGACTATAATTTTAATGTGTCAGGCTTGATCCATGGAGTGATGCCATGAACAGAGAAATAGAAAAAATACATGTCAAAAATGAATACAAATAACAGAAAGACATGATATGATTTTTTTAAAGAAAAGACTGCTATTCAGCTACTATGTTTATGAAATCCAGAACCACCACACCATGCCCTTACTGTTCCACATTTAGTCTATTGCTAATAAAACCTATTTTTTAAACAAAAAACATCTTAATATTAATTTTTCATAATTTTTAATAGATAGTTATTAGATCAAAATATATTTACATAAATTATGTGTCAGAGTAAGACAGCATATAAATGGCCAGTACTAAAGAATATATACAAAAGGTTTCTGAATGCTCATTTATATTTTACAACTGTAGCTCTGCTTCTTCAGTTCTACTTCTGAATAACTTCACTGTATGTCAGTAGAATACCTAGGCATCTGAGTCAATGTCTTTGTTTAGTAAGGTGGTTTGTTTACCTGTGAGAGATGCTCCTAAGATAAAGGATTTTAGACATTTTCTCACAACAAGTATCGAGTCTCATATCTTTTGCTCTAACAGGTCAATAAGTACGTTAGCTCTGCTTTCTTTGCACATGATCTGCAAATGAGAATGCTGAGGGCTGACTTCTCACACATTGTGTTAAGAGAAAAACAGCAACTGAATGATGAGAATATATCAGAAGTTGACTCCAATCACAGCTATGTAATGCTGTATTCCTCAAAGCAGCAATAAATCCTTAGGGCTATTCTGGCAAATTGCTGTGTGGAGCTGTAATTATGCACTTGTCTTTGACAGTTACATCTTGACATAATGTTTTAAATATCTGAGTGAGTAACCTGACTCATTCTATGCTCAAGTGAGATGATGGATTTCTGTTCAGAAGGAATTTCACCAATTCAGACATCTACACATTATACACTATTTCTATTTATACCTCAATAGTATAGTGAATTAAAAACAAACTTCTTTTCTCAAACTGCAAATGCATTGATACATTTTACAAGTCCATGGAAGTCATAAATGAACAAAGTTTTGTAGAAAGAGTCAAACACAAAGTACCATAATCATAGTATTGAGCTCTCAAGTGCTAAAAAAACAGAGGAAAGAACAAAGTGGGGAAGGGAAGAGGAAAGAACAGTGAAAAAAAAATTATAGACCCAGCAAATACATCGAAATTTCTGCCAACTTGTGCTGACAAAGGCCTGGAGACAGCAGAAATCAGGAAATTATTGGATGCATTGTGTAGTTGCTGGGTCTGATTAAGTCTCTAGTTTATTACAAGTTGACTTAGCATTCAGAAACAGCAGAACTATTCAGTACTGCCTCCTCAATAGCATAAAGCACTCTTGGATTGCACAGTAGTGCTTCTTATTAATGAAGCCTTGCATGTACTGTTCAGAATTTTATTAAATCTGTATGGTGAAGTAATAGTACACTTTCATGGATTTCTTTACCACAATTATTAGACAGGCTTGAGTTTTTTAATAAAAAATTGCAATTTTGTGTGATTTTTAAGAGGAATTCACAAGTATTTTCCTAAAGAGAGATAGCCCTGAACCCAATCTCAAGATTCTGTTAGTGAAAATTTGAACAATCCTACATTCCTTGCTTATGGCTCATCAAAGGCCAAGTTATCTTCTCCTTAAGGAGCAGGGGTGATCATAATTTTTTGAAACACAATAAAGTTTATGTACTGAGGAAGTGTCAGGGTCTACATGCATGATATGATATGTCCTCTATTTTTGCAGAGATCCTCCCCAACTACAACCACTTACTAACAGTCTGAACCAAGGAAATGATCATAAAAAAAATTCAGGTAGAAACCAAGTGAATATTACCTGTGGATTGGTCAAAAAATATTAAACAGTAAGATCCTTTTATTACAACACAGAAATTAAGAGACAATATAAGATGAGGAGTAGAGGTGAAAGTTTTAGAAAAATGAATATGCGAGTTTTCTTCTTCTCTAAGTAAACAAAATTGGACAAAACAAACAAACAAAAACTAATAAAAAAGAATGGTTCAAAATTGAAATTACTGCAGCAAAACCAAATCCCAAAGATATAATGTTATGCATATCTAAGAAAGCCAGGTAATGCTTATCCAAAACTGACTGAAGAAAATTATTCATGAAATGTTAAGTCCTTTTTTCCCCAGATTTATAAATTTAACAGACATAGGCAATAGGGAGTGGGAAACAAAGGGATGGGGAAAGACAAGGATTTATGAACAACCTACGTAATTTCTACATTTAAGAAAGGCAAAATAGCTGTCCAGAAAGCCACAGACTTTTAGCATAAACTTACTCAATGCTAAATATATTATGAAAAAAAGATCAAAGAAAAATGTATACATTTCAGGGAAACTAAAATTCATAAAGTGTAGAGTTAAGTTAGCCTGATACCTCTTCTGCAAGACAGATTCTTGGGGTTGTTTGGGATGTTTTGAATTTACTTTTTTGATTTTGTGGTTGGGGTTTGTGGGGTTTTTTTGTAACAGAGATGGAATATGGGCAGATTTCAATATACTGTTTGCTATTCACTCATGGGAGATTAGTAATTAAAATGCAGAAGATGGCGAACAGTGCCAGATTTGGAAAGGAGACAAGGGGAACATGACAAGGGAACTAGAGGAAGAGAGTTCATTGGTTGAGTTTCTCAAGAATTATTCTTGGGTTTTGTACTACTTCATTAATGAATGGGACAGAGGAAGTAAGGCATATACTAGTAAGTGTACAGATGACATGATGTTTGGAGTTTCTATTTTGATCAAGGAAAAATTATCAGACTTGAGCAATAGTGTGGTAAAACTTGAGACAACTAAGTAGTGGAAAATCAAAGCATCTTATCTAAGAACTAATTGACAATTTCATTTATTACTTGGAGCAATAGTGGTTAATAAGTAGCTGCATGGACTGTATTATCAAATACCAAACTAAAATAAGTAGTAAACCTGTCTTCAAACATGTCTGAAAAACAGAGCTTAACAGACACTTTATAAGACCAGCAGATGAATAGGACATAAAAAGTATACAAAGGTAAGCCATGGCACAGAAGTTAAATATGTTCTTTGCATTCTGTGGATGAAACAGCGATGATTTCTTTATTGCAGCTCTTTTTTTTTTTTTTGTAAGGGATTTTTTTCAAGGATTCAGTGTGAAGCAGTTTTGGAACAAATGGACAAATGGAAAAGTAACAAATCGTGAAGGTCAGATAATATGCATGCACGAGTTCCAAAGAAACTAGAGGATTAAATAGCTGAATTACTAACAATGGTGAATAATTTCTCAAATAAAAGTGCTTTGGAGGGTGTCAATTTCTAAAAATCTTCCAGAAAGCCAGGAATCTGTAAGCTTGTCACCCATGTCAGCCAAAGTCTTAAAAACTAGAATAAAGAGTGGAATTACTGAGTAATTATGATCAGCTTGGGAAGAGTCAGCTTGGCTTTTACAAAAAATCTTTTGTTACAAACCCACTGAAATTCATTTAAACAGCAAATAGGCATATGGATAAAACTGATCTGGTTAATGTAATCAATTAAGCTTTCCAAAAGGCTGTTGAAAATATCCCTCACCAAAGACTTTTAATGTGACTAAGCAGTTACACTGTAATAGGAAAGGTTCTTAAAGGGTAAAATAACTGGCTAAAAGAGAAGCACTAGAAAATATTGAGTTCTAATAGTAGAAAACTCAGGTGGAGTTGTGTTGATACCTGTAGAGTCTTATGATTCTGAACAACTGAAATTCAGTGTAGGCAAATGTAAAGCACAACATGGGGAAGAGACTATCCTAATTTCACAAAAAATTATAAGCTTTGACCTAACCATTACTATGCAGAAGAGACGTCTCAGGATTATAATAGGTAGTTCCATGAAACAATCAGCTCAATACTAAGTAGAACTTTAAAAGTAAATTAAATGCTGGCACATAAGTACAGAAAAGTACAGTATTACCAATCTAAACCATGGTTCATCTACAGTTTGAACACAATGTGAAGTTCTCATCCCCTCATGTCAAAGGGGATATAAAAGGGGTACAGCAGGAAAATTCTGAATGAGGAACAACTGAATCATCTGAGAGTCTTTAATCTGGGGAAAAAAAAAACCTCACTGGAATATCAGGAAGGTCTACAAAATCACAAGAGATGAAGGGAGAGTGTAAGAAGGATCAACTTCTTGCACTCTTTTCCTGAGAAAATACATACTGGGCATTAAAGATATGTTCAAAATAATCAGAGAGAGGGGAAACTCATCAAAGAGGCAGTGACCTTTAAAACTTATTACCACAAAAGTTGTGGGTACTAGAGGCCTACATGGGATTAAGAATGGAAACAGCAAAAGCACAGAGGAAGAAAATCTACTGACCATTACTAAATACGCAATGCCACAAGTGACTCAAGAAGTTTTTGAGCTGAAACTAATTAGAAACTAGAAGCATTGTAAATATTTCCTCAATTTTTATTTTTCCCCAGGCATTTTCTTATGAACAATGTGGGAGAGACAGTAGAAAGATCTTTAATCTAAGGAATTACAGGCATGCTTAGATTGTTCTTGTGCTGTACTTATTCAGTACAGGCACATGTTGTTGAGTCCCTGCTATATTGCAAGACAAAAGGCAAACTTGATCTGATATATTTCAACTTGACATGTTTCAAACTTTTTTTCCTTCGGCAGAAACAAGTGAATTTTAACATCAGTGTATGAGGCACTGGAAAACTTCCCTCTTCATCATTTATAGTCCTAAAACATAAGATATATAGAAAAAATGCTCAGATCAAGCAGGTGAATAAAAAGTCTGTCTTACCAGAGAAGTACATATGTGAAAAACAGGTAAAAACCTTATGACTACTGTCATAACATTGACTAAAGTAAATGCTAGTGAGACAAAAGAGAAAAATGTGGGAAAAGTTGTAACAACAGCTATTAAATATTCATTACTAAGGTTAGTATAGAAGTCTGGAAAAGGTTTTTGACCAGCAGCAGGGGAGAAATTCTGACATAAAATTCAAATAGAGTTAGAAAGACTAAGAAATCTAACTCAAAGAGGCAGTCTTCCTTTGTGCAATGACTTGCACAATGCAGTTGCTAGCAATAGCATACAACTGGATATTATCACCTAAGGGTCCTCTAGCAGATCCCTTTCCTATGATCATATGATTTTTTAGACTGAAAAATAAATTTTAAAATATTTTATAATCTCACTTTGGAGAGATTCAGTAAGTTTTATTATACAATTGTGTCAGAATGCTTTAACAAACTACAAAATGCATTTCTGTCAGACAGCTAGCTGAAGCATCAATCACAAGTACAGGAACTTAAACAGAACAGTTGTCAAATACCAGGCTGCTTGATGTTTAATTCATGTGTGAACACCTACTCCAGTAGTTTTCAACATCTGATGCACTAGAAATTCTTTCCGAGAAGTGGGAAAACCAATGTGAACTTGATGCCCACAAATGAATTTTTTTTCCTAAGACAGAGTTTTATTTCTGATATAATAGAAGCCAAATCTAGAGATTTATATATATTTATAGATATTTATCTAGATATTATAAATCTAAGAAAAATGTATTCTCTTGAAAATAATTTAAACCAACATACAGATCTCTAAGGTGAGGAGCACTTTACTTAGGGTCTGGGAGCCAGTCCAAGCACGTCAAGACATCCTGCATAAGAATTCCTCATATTCAAAATATCCACATAAGTGTCAATGACAGACTAGCAGCATTAGTAGTAGTCATCCATTTTCCTTACTGAGATTTGCATATGGACCGGGTTTTGTTTAAAATAAATCCACTTGCCAGTTTGGACCAAGGATGAACATTGTTGTTGCACTAAGCAGACACTGAGAAACAGAAGATAAATAATAATCTGAAGAGATATTTTCAAAATTATTTATTTTCAGATGCCTAGAGATAAGAGAACATGGACACGGAAAAAACAATGGATGTCATCTGTCTGGACTTCTGTAAAGCTTTTGACACAGTCCCCCACAAAATCCTTCTCTAAATTGGACGGATACGGATTTGGTGAGTGAACTGTTCAGTCAATAAGAAATCAGTTGGATGATTGCATTCAGAGAGTAGTGGTCAATGGCTCGATGTCCAGCTGGAGATCTGTGACATGTGGTGTCCCTCAGGGTTCTGTACTAGGACCAGTGCTGTTTAATATCTTAATCAATAATACAGACAGCAAGATCAAGTGCATCCTCAGCAAGACTGCAGATGACACCAAGCTGAGTAGTGCAATCATGACACCTGAAGGATGTGATGTAATCCAGAGGCACCTGCACAAGCTGGTCAAACGGGCCTGTGTGAAGCCCATGAGGTTCAACAAGGCCAAGTGCAAGGTCCTACAGCTGCATTGAGGTAATCCACAGATTCAGTACAGGATGGAAGATGATGTGATTGAGAGCAGCCCTGCAGAGAAGTACTTGGGAGTGCACACTGATGAGCAGCTTGACATAAGCTAGCAATGCGCACTCACAGCCCAGAAGGCCAACTGTATTCTGGGCTGCATCAAAATAAGTGTGGTAAGCAGGGCAAGGAAGGTGATTCTGCCCTTCTACTCCGCTTTTGCGAGACCCAACCTGGAGTATTGTGTCCAGTTCTGGAATTCTCAATATAAAAAGGATATGGAACTGTTGGAATGGGTCCAGAGGAGGGCTACAAAGATGATCAGAGGGCTAGAGCACCTCTGCTATAAGGATAGGCTGAGGGAGTTGGGGTAATTCAGCTTGGAGAAGACAAGGCTCTGGGGAGACTTTATATCAGCCTTCAGTACCTGAAGGGGGCTTACAAGAAAGCTGGGGAGGGAGTTTTACAAGGGCATTAGTGACAGGACAAGGGAGAATGGCTTTAAATTGGAGGGGGAAGATTTAGATTAGACATCAGGAAGTAATTCTTCATGATGAGGGTGGCAAGGCACTGGCACAGGTTGCCCAGGGTAGTTGTGGATTCCCTGTCCTGAGAAAAGTCATGTTGCATGGAGCCTTGAGCAGCTTGATCTGGTGGAAGATGTCCCTGCCCATGGTAGCGGGGGGTGGAATGGATGATCTTTAAAGTCACTACCAACCTAAAACCTTATTATTCTATAAACACATGCTATTTTAATTTTTTTTTTTTGCCTTAAGCTATAAGAGAATGTGTTGTGGCAGAATTTTACATTCTTATGCTCTTAATTTTCATATTATTTTTCTATTCAAAATTTTGCTTCATCTCACGGATCCATTGTTTTAAAATTCTTAAATACAATTTCCACTTTTTGTGCAGCTGACATCGATAGGTTTTTCTATAAAAATCTAGAAATGTAGCTAGCACTTATGATTTTATTTTCCCAGATGTACTTCCAGGTCCAGACTACACTACACATTAGAAGGTACTTTAACATGTAAATGGGCAATGGTCAGCAGTTTTACAAGGCAAAAGAAAACCCTTTTCTTCTTAGCTTTTAAGCTTTTTTCCAAGGAGAACTTTAACACTTGAATAAGTTTTGAAACTGCTCCAGGCATTATGATAGGAAGTAATTTTAACATGTTCCAGTACATTAGGTTTAAGGAATAACACTTACTTCTTTGCTTTAACAATGTCCAACTCTCTGCTAAAATAAACCATTGGACATAAGGAAGATTTAGTATTTCTGTAATAGGACACCACATTTCCTATTTCCATCCATGTCCCTTTGTGTGGTATGCAGTCACACTGTTTGTACTAAAATATCTATTTTAAAAAGCCAGAAAAGTCTGCTGTTTAGGGAAAAAAGCAATATAAAAATATGGGGAACTACTAGGCACTTTTGGTTTTTTTGAAGAACAGACATTTTATGGGTGCCTGAATACTGAACTGGAAACTTGACAAAGGGGAAGCGTATTTTTAAATAGTGTTATAGACCTTGACAACAGATTCTAACTTTTACGTCTTTAAATTCCATGGCATTTTCTATAACTTTAAACATGCAGTTATGTTTCTCCATTTTTATTCAACTATATCAAGCACAGAAGCAAAAAAATTAATCATCTTTGATTTGGAGTTCTACGCCATATACAATGTGCATGTTTTGTCACCTACACCATGCATTTTCTCTAGTGCTGCTGAGACAGAGTTGACACATATTCAAAACTTATATTTTTACGATTCATAAGATGGAGGGACCCTGTCTATATGATGAAGAGTGTTTTTAGACAACAGTTTACATATGTTTTCTTCATTCTTCACATGTACATGATAGGCAATGGACCAACAACCCCAATTCTGTTTCAATTTTAGTATCAGGAAGAATTCAGGCAAGGGGAAAAGGTACTCTGAAATGCTCTGTAAAAATTGCATTCGCTGATTGAGAAGACTAAGTAAAAAAAAAAGAAAAAAGAAGTAGTAATCTCTTGGTTTTGCTAGTTTGATCTGTCATTTTCCAAGTAAGTCTTCTGAAATAGTTAAAGTGTAGGCTGGATTTTAAAAGAAAAATCTTGAAGAAATGGTCTACCACACAACCTTATGCTTATTATCAATTAATTAAGCAAGTAGCTTCATATATAATAGTTATATCTCATTATAAAGGTACTAAAGAGTCCTACTCAACTGTAGAAATTTTTAGAATGATGGATTTATGCTTTTCTTTGTTACATTCTTTTATACATCAAATATATATTTTGGGGGAAGTCATCAAATGAATATATGCCCAGAAACTGTTCTTCACTCATGAGATCTGATAGCTGCTTTATTGATATACTATTAACTTTGAGTGATGAAAAGGGGCTACCATAACCATTCTATTAAACCTCAAAACTTACTCTTGCATATACCATTATATATCAGAATTTGGAATTACTTAATTTGTTATTAAAATCTCAGCTTCAATTTTTGCTCAGTTTTACTAGAGTAAGAAAACAGAGCAAAACATTACTCCATTCTTGCATTAGGGATTTATAACAAAAATTCAAATAATCCAAAATTATTCTCATTAAGTTATAACCTTTTTATCTTCTCCAGTCCTTAATAACTCTGAAAAGCACTCTTGAAGGTTGCACTCTGAACCTACAAAAAAAGATATTTCCACATTGATTTTAAAGATTAAAAAGCCCAACACCAAAACCTAATCAACTTATGTGTTCTGTATGCCATAACAAATTATGACATTTCATTTTAAATCCTCACAGAGTGACAAGCAAGAGATATTAAAAGGTCACAGACTGCCAAATGTTGCAAACTACTGCTCAGTCTCTTTCAAACTGATTAACTTTTCTCTGACTACTGTCTGCCACTTTGCTTTTCTGTTCTTTGCTCCTTTCTAAGTCATGTACGGACTGAGGCTATGACTACAATGTTAAGTTATTAATGAAAAATTTACAGTTTAGCTAGAAGATAACGTTTGATTTCATTCTATTCCAAACAGGTTCCTCAGGCTGAGGGTTAAAAAAAAAAAGTTCACCTTTAGCTCTTTGTGCCATGTGATCCTTTTGAACAACCATTATAAGCCATATCAGCTTCCCACAGATGACAGTTTAATACCTTTATTAAAAATATATACAAAGATAATTTTATACGTGCACATACTATTTCTGCTTTCATGATCCCAGTATGCCTCTTGAACTATTTGTATGCCATCTATCACATACAAATACCATTACTCTTTCCTAAAATAAGGACCAAGTACAGGGGCAACAGCTAAATGCAACCACAACAAAAGCTTCAGCAGAATACAAAGTGGGGGAAATTGAGTCACACAGAACATCAACCAGTTAATCAGCTTCTGATTTACTGCTCTCCTGTAGTGAACAGAACAATTGGCTTTTGCATAGTGATCTTCCACATTGCATTTATGAGCAAATTGGTTCATGTGAGCAATGCTCTAAAATTCAAACATACTTAGGAGGAGAAACAACTATTAAGATATGTCATGGAAGCATCCAGCCTCACATTACTGTGCCCAGTGACAGAAACCATGCAAAATTTGTTTCTCCATCAGCAAGATGGAATTTTCCACTGATTCCTTGAGGAGTCCAAATTAGAAAAAAAAATTAACTTAAAGAACCACAAAATTTTAATTTGTTTGTTTGAGCATAATTACTTTATAAACTCTGATAAATATCTGCCCTATGTGGAATAGGTGCATACCATCATCCAGAGCAGCCTCAACTGAACCAGGAAGGCCCTATCATTCATATTCATTTTTGTCCAGCTTAAAAGTTTTCTCTAGAGAATTCCTTCCCTGCTAGTGAAAGTCCGTTACTTCATTAGATTAACAATTCCATTTCTCCTATTTTCTCCTTCTTTACCAGATATTTTTTTTTCAGAACTTTGAATTGGTATTTTCTAATGTTTCATCAGTTCATTTCAAGTTCATAACTACTACTGAGTGCTGTAACTTTCAGGCAATGGGATACTTTCTTTTGCCAAGATCTCTGAAATCACTTGGCTGCATTTTATATACTTTTCCTTCTGATTTTCTGTAATTTAAACTTAATGTTACCTAATGGCCTCCAACAGCACTGCAGTGTCATACAAGATTGCTGTTGGTTTACTTGCTTGAAAACTGATGTCTAGTAGTAGAAGTTAGTTATGCTGATTCAGTCACAAGTAGCTCTGGATGATTAAATTAACCTCCAGTACATATCAGGAGAGTTTTTCCATTAATCTGGGACAGGAAGGCCTAGGTACAGAAGCAAAACATATTGAGTGCTTCATGATGCATTATCCATGCCATAGTTAAGAATGTACATTTCTCAAAATATCTTGGGTTTACGAATATGCACTCTTGGTTCCCTCATAATTTAAATAATATTCTTTCTATGCTGTAACTGTTTCTGGTAATACTTAAAGCCAAAAGAAGGTATTTCTAAGACACCTGGATGTAGTTGAAAGCTTATTTTTAGGAAGAGACAACTATACAAAAAAACCCCTCTGTGTGCATTCATACATACACATAGGCTAGAGCCATAGAATGCTTTGGGCTGGAAGAGACCTTAATGATCATCCAGTTCCAATCACCTGGAATGGGCAAGGATAGGTCCTACCAGACCAGGCTGCTCAAGGCCCCATCCAACCTAGCCTTGAACACTGCAGGGGAGGTGGCATCTACAACTTCACTGGGTAACCTGTGCCAGTGGCTTACCACCCTCATTGTGAAGAGTTTCTTCCCAATGTCTAATCTAAATCTTCCACTTTCCAATTTAAAGCATTTGTCCCTCATCCTATCACTACATGCCCTTGTAAAAAGTCCCTCCCCATCTTTCTTGTAGACCCTTTTCACATACTTCTCTCTGGAGCCTTCTCTTCTCCAGGCTGAACAACCCCAGCTATCCCAACATAAACATGGATGTGCATATATATAAAATATATTTATAGGTACCATGTGAATGTTTTAGTACTTTAAAGGAAGACAACTAAAACAGAGAGGACTCTTGTCTGTTTCTTTTTACTAGGAAATAAAATAATATATAGACTCTAGGCAAACTTGCAGTCCAGCAGTTTTAACATTTTTTCTATAACTGCATTTACAGTATAACATTGCTATGGAATTTGGCCTCCTTTCTTCCTCAGAAGGAGTGAGCTTTTTATACTAGAGCTGTATTTCAGTCATACATTTACTTTCTGCATCCATTTAAAGGAAAGGCGCTGCCTAGAGACTGTAGCATAAATCCTAATTGCATTACCTGCAAGTTTTTATTGTAGCTGTGACTTTTTTTGGTGTTATTTCATCATCTCTGTTTGATAATGTGTGAAAAAGTTTTTCTAGGGCTTGGTAGTCAATGCAAGGAAAATGGGTTTCGATTTACTATGACCCACTGATCAAGGAAAAATCATGGTAATTGTAACCAGTTTAATTTTGCTTTTATCTCTTATTTAAAAGTTAAGAACCAACCAAACAAAAAAACTTCCAGCTCTTAGGTACGTTTTTCAGTTTCACCATTTAATCAAATTAATTTTTAAAGATAAAGTTGTTGCATCTGTATCTTTATTACTTGCATTCTTTTCCCTCTTTATGCATTATTTTACATACAAATAACAATGCATTGTGAAACTATTGAAACAGTAAATGTAATAGTTAAGTTCTAGATATATGAAGTATGATCCACAAGCCAAAATAATAGCTGTCATAACACTTAGAACATTACAATTCACAAAAAGATAACACTAATAAACTGATACCACTGTCACATGTCAAAAGAAATCACTATTCCATTCTGATTTGTTATCACCTCTCATAAAACATTTGATGTTAGGAAGTAACACAACAATAATTTAACAAATTTGATGAGCTACACAGAGTTCTGTTAACATTTTTTAAAAGCCTATAATGATAATGTAAGAACATAGAGATAGTTTGTCAGAAAAATCATTTGGGCACTAGGAGCAGCTAAATCTAACTTAGTGACTCATTCAGAAAAAGGCCTCTCTGTCCCATTTCTTTCTCGTGGCTTTGCTAGACCACTGAGCCTTATGTGACTGCAATTATTGACTATTCGAAGTATTATTGAATGATCTCTTAGAACATGTTTAAAGGATTTTACATACAATTTAGTCTTCATCTGCTCAGTTATGCTGAGAAAGAAAATGCCTGTGCTCAGAAAATAGTCAGAGACATCTCGTAC
This sequence comes from Piaya cayana, assembly GCA_013389865.1. NCBI lineage: Eukaryota > Metazoa > Chordata > Aves > Cuculiformes > Coccyzidae > Piaya > Piaya cayana. The sequence goes on along the minus strand of WAAB01022165.1, from coordinate 38,388 downwards.
AGGTATGTAAGTTCAACACCCTAACTTCGCTGTGAAAAATAACACACAGAGATAAACATACTTGAACATACGTGTCAAAACATACCCATTTAATTCTGCTTTCAAAGGAGAATGAGATTTTTAGGATTATATCATAATATGGCTTTTTATCTGTTTTTCTGCCCTCCTTTTGGTATCTCTCAACAACTTCAGAACAAGCTCATCACTTGTGATGAAATCTGGCAGAAGGTGGGAGGTTTCAGCATTACACCTGCATAACTTTGAAGGGATATAAGTTTTATAAGTGATACTTCATGAGTAGAGTGACTCAAACGTTGCCTTCATTCACATACTAATTCTTTTTTAAAATCTGCCTGTTGGTCATTCACCACAGAAGTACCTGCCTGTCTTCTGATAAAATTAGGGCATTAGGTGATCAAGAAGGACATTATAGGAAAGAGGGCCTTAGGAGGAACAAGGGTCACTGGGAAGAGAACATGCATAGAACAGATCTGTAGAAATCTAAAGTTGTGTTCAGTTACTTCCAGGTTAAAAAATAAAAGGCTTGATATTACCAAGGTATTCTTCTCAATTCATACTTAAAGCAGGCTGACACATTTACAGTTTTCCTGACTTTATTTCAGTTGAGATCTTAACATCCAGGCAGCAAAACACATGTCCTATGTCTGTGAGAGGTATTACTATCATTTAAATGTGCAGTTATCCTTGATGATAGCAGTTGGATACAACTCTAAAGCAAGTACAAGGAAAAACCTAGTAACTACTTCAGTTCTCCAGTTCACATCTATCTTACACAAGATACTCTGTATAATTACGCACATATATAGGCAGGAGTGCAAGGTTTTCATTGTCATGAAGATGGGAAGACCATGTGACATACAAGCAACTAAGTGTTATGCTAGAATGTTATTTCAGACACCTTAAAAAGATGATTTTTGAACTGTCACATACAAGTAGATTTTTTTTTTTCCCATTGTATTTAAGAATGAAGACCTTGGAACACCAGATTAAATGGAAGTGACTGCGTAGAAACCACTGGAACAACCTGTAATTGTGTTCCATTTATAAATACATCCTGAAAAGGTCCATTTTCTTCCTCAGTATCAAACAGCTGTTTCAAAATCGATGCATCTAGGAGGATGGGACAGTATCTGATGCTGCTTATAAAGATAGATAAATTGGAAGCAGGAAGGAGGTAGAGTGAAGATGTTGCCGTAGATGAGGTTAATGAAGCAGCTCAGGAGACTGCTAGCATAGGCATAGTCTTCATGGGGATGTTAAATTTCACAGGCATGTGAATGGTTTCCTCTTATGTGATAAGGAGCACAAATGGCACAAGCAGTATTAATTGCTGTAGTCTCTTAGCTTTGATATTATGAGACACTTGTTAGAGAAAGGCACGAAGCCGATTTCCTACAAAAGAAGTTCAAAGAGTTTGATAACCTTGGAAAGCAGACCAGCAAACAGGAACTTGAGAAAAGTCCCTGAGAAAAACAGAGATCAAGACCACCTCTTGAAATTAAAAAAAAAAAAACCAAAAAAACCCAAAAAAACAAACAAAACCCCAAACCAAACAAAAAACCAAAAACCTCTCCCTAAAACATGAGAGTGGTGAACTCAAAATTTTTAAAAATCCTTTCAACAAGATGTATCTGTCACACACCTTCTTGCTGCAAGAGTAATGAATATCAAGAACATAAAAACAAGTAAGTAGTCTTACAGGCTTATTTTGACGTAATAACTACTCCTTAAATACTGTCAAAGTTTAAATGAATTATTCATAAAGCATTCCTCTCTCTTAGTTTCAATAAAAATGTAATTACATAGGTGACAGATTATNAGAATGAAGACCTTGGAACACCAGATTAAATGGAAGTGACTGCATAGAAACCACTGGAACAACCTGTAATTGTGTTCCATTTATAAATACATCCTGAAAAGGTCCATTTTCTTCCCCAGTATCAAACAGCTGTTTCAAAATCGATGCATCTAGGAGGATGGGACAGTATCTGATGCTGCTTATAAAGATAGATAAATTGGAAGCAGGAAGGAGGTAGAGTGAAGATGTTGCCGTAGATGAGGTTAATGAAGCAGCTCAGGAGACTGCTAGCATAGGCATAGTCTTCATGGGGATGTTAAATTTCACAGGCATGTGAATGGTTTCCTCTTATGTGATAAGGAGCACAAATGGCACAAGCAGTATTAATTGCTGTAGTCTCTTAGCTTTGATATTATGAGACACTTGTTAGAGAAAGGCACGAAGCCGATTTCCTACAAAAGAAGTTCAAAGAGTTTGATAACCTTGGAAAGCAGACCAGCAAACAGGAACTTGAGAAAAGTCCCTGAGAAAAACAGAGATCAAGACCACCTCTTGAAATTAAAAAAAAAAAACCAAAAAAACCCCAAAAACCAAACAAATAAAACCCCAAACCAAACAAAAAACCAAAAACCTCTCCCTAAAACATGAGAGTGGTGAACTCAAAATTTTTAAAAATCCTTTCAACAAGATGTATCTGTCACACACCTTCTTGCTGCAAGAGTAATGAATATCAAGAACATAAAAACAAGTAAGTAGTCTTACAGGCTTATTTTGAAGTAATAACTACTCCTTAAATACTGTCAAAGTTTAAATGAATTATTCATAAAGCATTCCTCTCTCTTAGTTTCAATAAAAATGTAATTACATAGGTGACAGATTATTCCATAAGCTAGAAAAAGGTTTGGGGCAGAACAACGTTCCCTACTTTTTCACATCTCTAGCGCTACTACTTCTTTGACCTCTTCTGAGTGCTAATAATTATTGTTTAACTCACCTTTGACTGTCAACAAATACAATGTGTTTTATCATCTTACTATGTCAACACCATACTATCTCATTCCTTTGCAATTACAAATCAGATGTAAAACCATCTTTATTTTGGTTTTGTATTAGCACCTCTTAAAAATAAATCTTCCTCTAAAGCAGGACAACTTCATTACTAGGATTATTTTCTTTCTTCCTCTTTTTTTCCTGGAACATGCTATACTTTGTAACACATACCTTTTTGTTAACTCCCATGAGTTTGTACTTTAATTTAATTTTATTTTATTTTCTTTCCATTACGTATCTGTTTTCATTTCTCATTTCCATCTTCATTTCACCACTGAGTAAAAGGGAGTTTTTCCAGTATTTCTTAAGTATGGAATTTCAGTTCTCCTTAGAGGTCTCAATTCTCATCTAAAATTTGCTTTCTACATTTAGCAATATTTATCCCCTTTTTAATTATTTTAATGTTAATCTTATAGCATCATCAGATACTTTAGTTTAGAAGGAACCTCCAGAAATCACCCAGTCAAAACTTCTGCTTAGAAAAGGTCCAACTATATGCAGTTGCTCAGGGCTGCATACAGGTTGAGTCCAGTCAGCATGCTCCAGGATAGAGAAGCTGCAACATCTCTGAGCAACTTGCTGCAGTGTTTTGGTGACCCTCACAGTGGCAACGCTTTTTTGTGCACTCAGATCAGAACCTTCTGTCTTGCAACATCTGTCCACTGTCTTTTGTCCTATTGCAATGTGCCTAAAAGAAAAGTCTTGCCCCTATCTTCTCTGCATCCTCTCTTTAGGTAGTAGTAGACAATAAGGTCTCCCTTCAGTCTTATCTTAAGGATGAATAAACCAAATTTTCTCAGCCTCTCCTTATACACCATGTATTGCAGCTCCATGACCACCTTCTTGGTTTTCCATTGTCTTTCTATACTGGGGAACCCAAAACTGAACACAGCACTTCACATGTGATCTTTAAAATGGTGAACACAGAGGAAAGAGCACCTCCATGACCCTCTGGCTACACTACTGTCAGTATACCCCAAGGTGTAGTTAGCTATGCTTTTGTCACAAACACCCACTGCCAACTCCTGTCCAACTTATTGTCCAGTAAATTTTTTTGCAAAGTTGCTTTCTATCCAACCAGTCTCCAGCATGAGGACTGTGTACCAGGTTATTCCACTCCAGGTGCAGGACTCTGCATATGTTTTTGTTGAATATTAGGTTTCTGTCAGTCCATTTCTCCAGCCTGTTGAAGCTCCTCCCCTTCCTTCATCTCTTCCTTCCTTCCATCAGCTCTTGTGCTGTGTGGTCACTTTTATCTGAAAAAAGATCTTTTGGCAGCTAACCCATTGACCATAAGTCACGTTGCACACATTTACATTCCTTGATCGGAAGACACAGCAAAGGAGTAAGGAATACATGTTAAAGTTCCAGTGAAAGGGTACAAGTATGGTTAACACACTAAATTTAGCCAAACAATTCTGAAATAAAGTAAATAGAATTTTTGTGCTAATAGTAGCACTGTGAAGACATTCAAGACGGTGCTTAAAAGCTATATAAAAGCTGAAACAAGGGTCTTGATCTTGTCATTAGTGCAATGATGTGGAACCAAATATTTTGTTAGCAATTGATAGCTCTTTAGAATTACAAAAATGGTGACTACATAAACATCTAGCTAGCTTTACTGAGCAGTATATCTTATCTCCATTTTGGTGCTACTTGAAACTTAGAGATGTCTTTCAAACATAGCATGAAGTACAGACCACTGTATAAAGGACATAAATGCAGCTGATGTTCCAAATACACAGGTCACTGCTATGGGATCAAAACCAATTTAGAGTTTTTAGTCAACCTAATATAAAAAAGATGGTAACAATATATTGAATAAAATGGAGCAGGGATGAGAAACTAGAGTTTAGATTTGTCTCACATCCTAGTCAGAATTTCTGCATGCCTCTGGGCAAGGTGCTTAAACTAATGGTTTTGAAAGTAATTAAATAAATACTTTAGAAAAGTCTAGTCTTAAATCTTTCCCTATTACTAACTTGACCTACAATCTAGAAATGAAAATCTTTATGTTCCTTGGTAAACCAGTTGGACCAGAAATGTTATTTCACAATGATAATATGCCACCAGCACAAAACCTGCACCTTAGCTGAGCTCTTGGAAAGGAAATACAATCTTTAAATTAATATTCATTTAAGAATGACAGGAGGCTCAACAGGAGTCAGCAGTGTGCCCTGGCAGCCAAGAGGGCAAATCATATCCTGGGTGAATCAAACACAGCAAAACCAGCCAATCAGAAGAGGCGACTGTCCTACTATATACAGTGCTGGTCCTCCCTTATTGAATATTGTGTGCAGTTCTTTGTCTCACAATTTCAAAAGGATGTTAAGGTACTATAACATGTCCAGAGGAGGGTAAAGCTGATGAAGGATCTGGCAGGCATGTCCATCGAGACTAGCTAAGGACACTAGGTCTGCCTAGTTTAAAGAGAAGGCCACAGAGGCAGACCCCATTGCTCTCTACTCTAGTCTAGTCTATTCTCCTTCCACCCTCCTCCTTCCCTATATATTGAGGAAATCTCTGATGACACTTATTCCTAGCCCTGCACTAGCATGAGGAAGAGGAACTGAAAGAGCACTCATGTCCCAGCTTAGGTATTGGCTCTGCCACCTTTTGGGAAGGAGGCATGTGCCTTCTGATGGGTGTGAGAGCTGTGGATCATTGGACAAATGAAACATATGAACAAATTTAAAAAGCAGGTGTGACAAGTAGTTTTTAAAAGTCCTCTGTGTTCATGCAGTGTAGCTGGGTATCCATAGGATGGCAAACCCCCACATTTATGACACTAGTGAGGCTCAAAGATCAGGCGGCCAGTCTGAAGCATTTGTCTGAAATGCCAGGGTTTTTCAGCTCCAAAAGCATCTTCAAGGCAACAAATGAAAAAGTTAAAACTGGAAACAGGATTTTATTTTCCTGAACACATTTCAAAGCTGATGGCCATGGATTGACACAATCTGTGTATGTAGCCAGTATCAGGGTAATGCATTCTTCAGTTTAGCTTGAAAAAACATCCCTTACAGTCTGACAAAGGAAAGCCACAGAGCCATGGGAAGTAGTATCAGGAAATTAGCCAAAGTACTCCCTGTTTCCTGAAAAGTGACAACTTGAAGAATAAGCATCAGGACTAACCACATATCACAGAAGATGAAAAGGTGTGATATTCAGAAGTATGACACGTATTGATCAGAAATATAAGATTCTATAAATACATTAACAATAAAAGGAGGATCAGAGAGAACATTCAGACCCTATTGGATGCAAATGAAACAACTATGACAAAGGATGAGGACGAGGCTGATGTACTTAATGCCTTCTTTGCCTCGGTCTTTAACAGTAAGGAAAGTTGTTCCCTCTGTGTACACACCCAGAAGTTAGAGAAGCAGAACAAAGCTCCCATAATCCAAGACGAGGCGGCTAGAGACTTGCTTGCCCAGCTAGACACTCAAAAATCTATGGGGCCAGACGGGATCCATACAAGACTACTGGAGGAGCTGGTGGATGTACTTGCCAAACCCCTTTCCATCATGTTCCAGCAGTCCGGGCTAACTAGGGAAGTTCCACTGGACTGGAGGCTGGCTGATGTTGTGCCCATCTACAAGAAGGGTCACAGGGAAGACCCAGGGAAATACAGGCCATTCAGTCTGACCTCAGTGCCAGGAAAAGTCATGGAACAGGTGATCTTGAGTGCACATGCAAGAGAACCACAATCACATGGGAAGCTTTTTAAACCTCTGAGGAGGGGCTGGGCAGCCACGGCTCACTATGGTGCACAGGGACATAAATTATGACATTATTAGCCTATACATGTTTTTGACAAAATATGTGTCTGCTGTGAAAGCCATGTATTATACAGACTTTCTTTGTCTAAACCACTCACCATCAAAATAGATAGACTAAGTGTGTGAGAACACACGGCTGAGCTGACAGTGCCCAATTCCTCATCCTTTGAGCACACAAATGCAGTATTAGGAAGTAGCAACATTTTTCCATTTCAGCATTGCTGAAAGAGCTGCAATCAGGGTGAGGACAATCAGGTCCTGTTTCAAGACCAGGCACTGCACCCCTTGTGCCCTGTTGGGTTAAATGCTTTAGAGAGACCAAAGATGACACCAACTCTGCTGGGAGGAATTCACCAAGATCCTTCATTCTTTAAACTATAAGTTTTTATGCAGTAATTTTGCTGAGAAACATACAATAATTGATCTTAAATAAAATATCAAAGGAAGACACGGGAATTCTAGCTTCCTCCAGACAGTTTAAATATGGGCTCTGCTGCTGTGAAGTGTGCCTAGGCTGGTTGCAAAGGCAGCCTCTGATGGCCAGTCTTGTCTCTTACATTTGAAAAAACTCTACGATAATACATGCTGGCAGACTGAGAGTAGGCCCTGCACTGCTATCTGATGATAGAGACACACTTGCTCATGCAGTATACCCAATTATTTAAAAACTTTTACTGAAATTATTTTTCTGCCATATTAACCTAACTTCAGACACTGAATTAATATTTCAGTAATTGTAAAGTTTACCTGAAAACTGCTCCCTTACATTATATTGTATTTCCCTTTGAAAATTCAAAATTTCATAAAATTAGGAGTGAGTCACCTCAAGAAGACATAACTTTGTGGAAGTCATTACTCTTCCTGATTAACAATTACAAATAATATTTAGTCAGAAGCCTGTGACCAAGCAACTGAACAAAAAATCCAAGTACATCTAATTATTGACTACAAGGCTACAAGATATCCTGAAGACTTTTTTTTCAGGGGTGGAAGTTAGGATAGTTTGCCTCTTTGGCAAACTAAAAAAAAAACTTTTTTTTTTTACTTTTGAGAATAAATTAAATTCGAGATGTTCTATGTAATTTTTTAAAAACAAATTTATATTTTCTTGAGCATAACAATGGCTTCCTATATTTAGGAAACATTTTTGCTGCCACAGACATTTATAAAACCATGCCGTTGCTTTAAAATCGAACAAACAAAACACCACAAACCCATATTAAAAAAGTTAACAGTGAACAGGAAGGTTTCTTTAATTTTTTTTGCAAAGAATTCTAAGTTGAAAAGACGTTAGATTATTGTCATCTAGGTAGTCTTAACACATTTCAAATGCACCAAATTTGCATGTTCTATGATTATTCCCCCACAGCTCACAGAAATCATTCAACTTCTGTTAATGATCCCCAGGTAGCAGCAGAGCATTTCCAGCTAGTTTCAAATTCCAGATCTGGGCAGGAGACCAGCTAGGGTGTCTCACACAAAACAATAGTCTTGTTGAGGCACCTTTTTGTGTCTGGCTTATGAGATCTAAAATATTGCCTCTAGTCACGCATCAGTGGTCAGTGTGCAAAATTAAGTGAGTCTGATTGCTTTCCAACTTAAACCCAAGAAAATCAAGGGTAACTGCACTCCAAGGGAATAAATGTTCAAGTGAAGAACTGATGTTGTAAAGAACTAGAAAAAAAAGGATGCAGTTTATCAAAACAAAAATCAACCAATTGAAGATAAATGATATACCATGGAGCACTGAAAGTTCCATGGCTTTTATTTATACAATATTACTTATTTAATTTTTCCTAAAAAAAATGATCTTCAGGTTTTCTAAGGTTCTTGAATGTGATCTCCATTATTTCCATTTAATATATTACTATTTTGATTTTTTCAAAATTTGCTGATCAGAGAAAAAATATTTAATTTTTGAAATTACAGCTGTAACATCTTTCCATTTATCAAAATATGTATTATCCATACAAAAATATTTTTATTTCTGGAATCCAAGAACTAGAATAAAGGCTCTGTCCAGAGAAGACTCAATGGATGATTGATGGGAATCAGTAATTTCCACCCTGCAACATTCCAGCTGTAACTGACAACAAAATAGCTGTGGAAATTTTAGTAATACAAAGTTGCTGAAAACAGGAGGGAAAAAACCCACATTGATTTCTCACTTTAAGTCATTTGAACAAGATCAAAGTGAAGATTTGAAGGTACAAACACTGACACTGCCATGGTGGTCTATGATATTTTAGAAACACTGTGATTTTAGTAAATAAGTACAGGTAAAAGCTAGAAAAGTCTCTCTCCTGCCCAAATCCAACCAACTGAAAAATGCAAAAAAACCCCAACTAAAACCAAATCCAATTTTAACTCAATATTTAGAAACAGCATGTTGGTAATTATTGCAGTGTTGTAAAATCACATGTAAGTTATTCACACCATGGAGATTTTAGAAATCAGGAAATTTGTTTAAATGTGGTAAAGCAGAAGACTAAAAAACTGCTTACCCTGTATGTGTTTGCTAAATGAATTAGTTATGCCCTTATAGCCAAGATGAACAATTGAAAAATAAACAATATTTTATTTTAAAATCCTGAAGTGTGGTGGTAAGCAGAACCCTAAGGACTTTAACTATCTGATCAATCTCTGAAGAATTCCCATAATTCCTAGAAATCAACACAGACTGTAGCAAATTTTTTAAATAAAATTGCTTAGTAAAGAGAAGAAATATAAAACCTTTTAAATTTTTTTAAAAGAAATGATTAATACAAAAATCAAATACTGCAAAGATAGGACTAAAGATGTCATTTGCCTTTGTACGTAATTATTCCTGATTTTTCAGGAAATTAGAATATGAGTAATTCTACATTTATCCTTCTTTCCCAAACTTCTCCGACATCTGCAGAAATGCATTCAGATTTTATTCTGTAATCTGGGATACTAGATGGAAATGGAAAGCTGTGTTTGATTACAAGCATCGAGCAGTAAGACAAGTGGTAAATACATATTGCCTATTGCTCACCATGACTGAGCTGGGAAAATCTGAGAGCAGGACGCTGGTTTTATACACAATACAAAAACATACAGGAAAGCACAGAACAGAAGAAGGTATCAAACAACAAAGGCAGTTTCCATTCAGGAAATTTTTCATAGATTTTCATTTTCTGAAACATTTTAAATAAAAAAAAATCAACAGCACAGAAAAAGAATTAAGAAAATGAAAGCTCATTTACTTATGCTGATCCTCCTTCAAATCTTATTGAAACAGATGTAAATACTACACCATGTTCTGTTTTCATAACAGAAATAAATAGGGCACATTTAAAAAAAAATAATTTAAAAGATATCAGAGACAACAGTTGGGCATTATTTCAAAGGCAGAATGAATAAAATTGCTCATGAACAGACCAGTTCCTGGCTTCACTTGATTGCCATTTCATTTTGCTTCCATAGTGATGCCAGCAGTTCCTACTTTGCTGCTGTGTGCCTCCAAAAATAGTAATATGAACAGTTGGCTTCTCTCATCTACTGACCTTCATGTATCACCTACTGATCAATAACTGTCCCTTGCACAGATCACCAAAAGAAGCTGGAAAGTTAAGTTACTACAAATCATTTGTATTCTTCCCTTATTCGAACAAATCTCTTTGAAAAAGAAACTTCCCCATTTTGCCCTTTACCCTCCACCTTTAAAAATACATTCAACCAATGAATGTACTCTGCTCAGGATATCATGATGTGGGTGAAAACAGTTCCAGGGGTCTTGTGTATCTTGATATATAGTATGTTATTTATTTGCATTTAATTACTAATAATGCTTCAGATTTCTGAAGTCTTTTTGAGTATATCTTTTTATGAAAAAATCCAAACTTTTAAAAATTACTGACATTATTCTTAGTTCTATCAGGCTGTAAAACAGAATTTCTTTAGTAAGTGCAAACCTAACTATAAAGAATGTAGAAGAGAATTAAGGTATTCAGCAAGCCCTTAAAAATCACACAAAATAGCTTTTACCATGAAAAAATTAAAATGTAAAATCCTGATGGATCACTAGATTCTGAATGATAGGTAGTTTTCACATTTGGAGCATTGAAAGCTGTGATAAGCTGAATCTGAGCAATTTGGGCATAGAAGATAGTACGCCAGCAGAAGAAAGAGATACTATTGAGGGAGATTGTTAAAAATGTTATCACACAGAATCAACCAAGTATCTTGAAATGTCAGAGACTGTGAAGCTGGTTCACTACTGTCTTTTACCAGATTTAGTAGCATTACATTTAAGAAACTGAGTGCAAAACATTGAGCCTCATGCAGCAGAGTACAAGACATGTCTTACAGATACATAACATGCAGAAAGCCAGAAAATCATTTCAGGACTAAAAGAAATACAGGCAAGTTGAGTAGAGGTGGGGTATTCAGACACAATAAACCCATTAAACTTGTAATGTGTATTCAGTAGATAAGCAAGATAGCTATTGTATTTCTCTATTCCATATTGTATCTGCAAAATTCCATGTGTCAATACAGGAAGGTCAAAGTACAGATGTAAGTTACAGAGGCTTAACATACTACTATCAGACGACTAGTTGTGACTACTGATAAGGAACATGTAAGGATGACCTAATTTTTTTCAACAAGTAGCTGCGTTTTATAGTTCATAGAAAACTACTACTTGTAAATGTCTATTGATTTTTATTTTTTTTACCCAAAGTTACATGCCCCAGTAAAGTTGAGAAAGGTTAAAGATATAAACACTCCTGAACTGGACAGAGTTTGTATGGACTGTTAGTTACTTGCAATACCATTCATTCAGGCTAAAACAGAGGAAGATGCAACTTACTCATTATGTAAATAACTTATTCCCGTAGCCAGAAAGCAACTTCCATAGTTTCCATGAAAAATTCTGAAAATCAGGTATCTTTGAAAGTCAGATCTACTATCACCCTCTTTGTAGAAGAACATATAGGAAATCATCTGATCATTGTGGGCTTGAGCATCAGACAGCCTGTGTGCACACACAGTGACAAGCCTCACGCCATTATCAGCAGCATGTTTTCTGATGTGCAAATTCGTCCCACAGCTTTGCCTGTAGAAGGTGAGATTAGTGAGATCAAACAGCATATAGGTTTGGTCAAGTCAATTTGTAGCAGTAGCAGCATGAATACCATCTAGTATTGTAGTTTCATCTCAAAACCAAGAGAGCTGGCACAAAAAATTACAGTGGCCTGCACATCAGTTTGCTGTCTGCCTCAGGTGCCCAGCAGACACCCATCCTGACAGCAGAGCAATGTGGCTTGTGCTGAACTGTGATTTAATGCTTTTTACTACAAACTTTTGAAACTGCCCTTTACAATATGTTTTATTTCAAGTATCAACAACCTAGATAAAAAGAATCTCTTTCCAACTTGCACAGCTCAAAAACCTGCATGAGACGCCTGTCAAAGGTTGGATTTGTTCAGCAATTCTAAGAGAAGAAGTTTTGATAGGTACATATGGGATTTAACTCCACAATAATTATTTCTTCACAAATGCTGTGCTCATGATCCACACTACCAAAAATAGCATATGCAACTCTTTTTAGTCCTGGCAATTGAAAGGAGCCTGTAGAGTAATGTTTACAAAATAAGGTATATATAAAGTGGCTGCATGATTGAGTTGCTGATTTCAAGGGTATGAATATTCTATGTTTCTACACAAGTAGCGTTCAATAGTAGTTTCCTCATAGATCTGGGCAACTTTTGTAAACTCCTGCTACATTCTAGCAAAGTTGGACATTACAGAAGACATGGAATACTTCTGTAAATGAAGACAGCTGAGCAACCTGCAGGCTCTTCTGAGCACAGTGTTTGTTACAGACTATCCAATAAAAACAAAATAAGGTGAGGAGAGTAGCTGTTCAAGGTGACAAAAAAGCCCTACACAATTCACACTGTTAGGTCAATATTTTAAGGCAATTGCAGGAAGCATTTCTGTTGGTAGATAGATTTTTTTCTCCCCAGTAGCAGCAGTTCTTAAATGCACTCAAACAGCCTAATCTGCCTAGCTGGAGATATGATAAGTGGCAGTCCCTGCAGCAGTTTCAACATCTCTATCTTAATTGCTTTTCCTTCTCATCATTCTGCAATCAACTTTGATCTGACAAATACAGTGTAAAGAGCACCTTGTGGGAGAAGTGTGCAACTCCCCTACTGTGTGAGTTCCTTCACCAAGACAGAGCTATTTAGAAGCCTTGTAGACATGCTCTATAACTGATGCTGGGTCTCTTTGTAACACACAAAAGACTTTAAATTGTGCTCCTAACAACATACAGCCCACTTAAACAAGATTCTCTTCTTCCTAACTTTTCTAGTTGTTCAAAATGGCAAAAATGACCCTGCATAGGTTACAAGAGACTGAGCCAAAGGAAGGCATTATATAGGCATTGATGTAATGCAAGTACTCACCTGAGTTGAGAGAGTCATTTTGATAGACTATTTCTTCAACATCTGTAATGTGAGATCAACTATATTGTTTTCACCAAGACTAGATGGTGAAGTTGTAAAAAAAAAAAAAAAAAGAAATTATACCTGATTGTGGTACTCTTTTCCTGAGAAAATGCAAACGGAACTTTAATGAAGTACTTCTGTGTAAATTTTATGAAGAATCATACAATATGTGATAATCAAACTGCTTTTATTAATCACATTGGGGGGGGGCTGCAAAAGGGGGTGTTTGAAACAATGCACTGTATTTAACTTACATACAAAATTTGAACAAGAGGACTCAAAAAATTATTTGAGGAAAGGTGCCTAAGGACAGGTGCCCTGTAGAAGGGACTCTGAAAGTGCTAAGACTGTACTGGACAAACAGAAAGAGTAAAGAGAAAGAACAGAAGGTTGAAGAACTGCACCTTGTACCTAAACCAGAGGCATTCTGAGATATACAGCATTTTTACAATAATAGCTCAATAAAACTTCAAACAGAAGATAAACTGAAGAATGATTTACTTTATGTGTAAACGAAGGAATTCTTTGAAATTTTCCTTTTTCTTGTCAGTTCTATTTTACAACTTACATTTTATGCTATCTCACATATATTGTACCATCTACCAAATTAAAAAGACTGTAATTCTAAAATTGCAAAAGTCAGGCTCATAAGACTGTGCAACAAGCTTCATGAACAGGATGGATGAAACACTCACTTCATATTCCCCGTTCTTTAATCCATTTAGCCTTTATTCTTGCTGTACAGAACATTTGAAGATAGATGACCAAAAGGACCGGAGCATAACATGGGATCAATATTTTACTGAATATATCTCGCATATCATGAGAGATACATGTCAGTATAAATCAAGAATGATGTTACGTGAAAACACTGCTAGGATTCTAATAAACCTGTAAAAGTAATGACACAAAAACTTCAGTATCATGCTGTGGGCCTGATCTAAACAGCCTGAACTTAACATAGGAAAGCAGAATGACATTAAAACAGCAGAGGACAAACAGTGCTATTTCTTACTAACATGCAGTCATGACAGAAATATTTAAAAGGTATCCATATTAAAACAACTATACTGCATAAAGATGTAGATTTTATCTCCAGGCTACAAAACTATTTGCTGGGCAGAGGGAAGCTCTCCCCTATACTGCGCTACAAAATACAGACAGAATATAGTACTTACAATGCACACTGACATCATTGCTTTAGCTTCTTTTTGTAACAGACAGAACCTTTTTGGTTTATCTATTCAACAAGTGATTTTCCATTCCTTGAAGGCAAGTACTGTATGAACAGATTTATCAGCACTTTTTTTCTGTCCTGGGCTTTTGAGACTTTATTAACACTGCAAACATTTCAGTTCTTGTTGCTAATCGTCAAGATTCATACCAGCTAACAGGTAACCACAGAGCTTATGCAAGTCACTCAGATAGGAAATTGTGATGGTGTATACCTTGGGGTTTTATTTTATTGTACAACAGCCAAGTTATGGCAAGGATGCTTCCATAAGTTAACTACAATTCTTAGTTTTCAGTTGCAGCCTTTAGTTAAATAAGTACCAATTACATTTCATTTGCCAAAGTGTTTAAAAACAGACATATTAAAGGCCAATTAAAAAGGAAAAATAGACCAATGATGCACTTAATATCCCAAGCTATGTTAACAATATCAAGTAAGGCCCTAACCCTGGAAAGTCATACCTTTCACTTTCAAAGCCCTACTTCAAGAGGCATCACTGTGAGTTTAATATTAGGAAAGCATTTAATTTTTTTTTTTTCAAAATACTATGCATAGATATTGTCTGTGAAAGTTCCATTAAATTGTTTAAAACTTAATATAAATAGCATTTGAGATCACTTTTAATTTGACAGGGGTTTGTGTTGATCTTAATTATCTAGATGAATTATAACTATTTCACAAAAGATTTATTTTCTATGAGAAATTTAACATTCCAATCACAACAAAAAGCAATTTTTTACAAATTTTGTGAGAAAAATCTATTTTGTATCTCAAGACAAATATCTACTTTTGATAATGTTTAAGTATTTGCTTCTGAAGTAAACATTTTTTCCCTCTACACTAATTAAGAATATTTTTTTATATTTAATCCAATTTTTACACTTAAGGTATAAATAGCTAGTTTTGTTAAAATAATCTTCAATTTTTCATGTCATTCAAATGTTTTTAATTGAAGTTACAACTTTCCATCTTTCAACAAAAATGTTATTGAAACCTTTTTCCTTTGATTTTTTTAAATACTGATTTGAGATTCAAATATTTTTCCTAAAGGCAAACAAATGAGGGTGAAGAGAAATGAAACAATTATTGATTACTAACAGGACCTGTATCAAATATGGGTTTATACCAGTGGAATGGCACTAAACAATTCTCTATATAAGCAGACTGGAATGAAGTGGAGTGCCTATGGGTATGTGTTCCTGTATTCAGTTGTCTCATCAAGAAAGAAAGGAATGTATGTGTAATACTTCAGAAGATTCTTCTTCCTTTTTTTTTTTTTTTTTAAAGAATTAAGACTGGAGTCATTGAAGCAGTACAAGACACAGGAAATTTAATGTTGTGCACTGGAATAATGCCTGTGGTTTTCAATGTGACAGTCAAAGCTGTAAAGTGAAAAGCAGGAAGCATAAAATCGTGATTAGACTAGAAGAAAAACAAAAGAAGTGGTAAGCCTTTATAATTCAGATTTTCTGTACAAGATATGGAAAAGCTACATAAACCAGCATCTGTTAAAGTCTCAAGGGAAGTGGATAAAATTTTAAGCAATCCTGAGCTAAACTGAGCAAAAACTTTCACTAATAGAAGCAAGATTTGACCCAAAGTCATTACAGGCCACCTTTTGGAGAATCCAGGATACAGTTGTTGCATTCTTAACGAGAAATATTACACTTCCTACAAATAATGAAGCATATCATCCCTGTACTACACTATCAAAAGCAAAAGCAGGTACCACAATGTCATTTTATCTTGAAGGGGAAATCAGAGTATGGTAGATGTAATATTGTTCCCCACTATTTTACCATATTTAGTGCCCAACCTTAAAGGTCCTTAAATTAAGGCGATCCAGTGGCTTTCAGTAGATGAGGAAGAATCAGTTGGCTTCACAAATCCCTGAAACCTCAAAAACTGCCAAGAATGTTTGATACATAAATAGGACAGGATTTATGCATGTATGTCTTCTATTCTTGACCATATTAATACACTGATTTGAGTATGATAATCTGCCTGCAATCTTATTCTCTGTATTAGTACTCTGCAAAGCCATTACTCATTAACTCACAGAGCTGATTAATTAGAGAAGCCTGTAGTAATTGGACCTTACTTTCATAAAATATTTTTATAGGAATTGAAATGTGTAGGGTTAATTTGTAATAAAATAAAAAACAAGATTTCCTTAAACATGCAAAACCAAAGATAGATGGTACTAAGCAGGAGAAATTCACCTCTGAATTTCATACTACTCTGGAGAAAGATATAAAACTGCACATGTCCTTGTTGGAGCTAACTGAGCTGGGGTAAATGGTGTCGAGACTAGGAATCTGAGCACATCAATAAGAAGTATAATATGATTTTCAAATTTGAGCAATTTTGATGTCTATCTTCTAATCTGTATTTCAGTACTGTACAAGATGGCCCAGATTCTCTAGCATTTTGCTCAGCTGCAGGTTGCCATGAAGTGAACAAGACTTTAGGACACTGAATATCTACCAGGAGCTAGTCAGAGCTGCAGAACAGCCAACACTAACTTATGAAATCTTAATCAAAACTATAATTTTGGAACACCCATGTTGCTGAATAACTGCTCTCAAGTTGCAGTATCGTGACATTTTCACTCCTGTACATTTATGATGCTTTAAATTCCCTTCTCCTCAAGGGCCAACTGAAAAAAAGTGCATCTACCAGGTTATGTTGAAAGCAATAAACTCCAGGACTTTTTAGAAACAGGCGTTTTCTTGCTACCTTCATATTTTTCACAGAACTTATTGTTCTCCCAGATGAAATAAAACCTATTTTGCAGCAGACTGCTTTTGAGAGAGTCCAGCTTTTAAAGACCAAGTGTACCAATGCTGTAATTAACTACTTGGCAAGAAGAATAAAGAGCAATCTATTCATCTTACATTAAACAGAAACTTCTTCATTCACTTTAGTCACTACATTGTTCAGTTAAATGAGCAGAATTCTCAGCTTGTTAGAAAAAATAGGAAACAGAGAAAAGACATGGAGTCAAAAGCCTGGTTATTTTCTCAAATCATATTAATTCATTAGACAAAGTGTATCTAATTTAGATTATTTTCCCTAATTTACAAACGCACATTAAAAGTAGCCATGATTCCATCCCCACCTCCAAACAAGCACAGGATTTAAATGGAAGGATTTATTAAAGGCATTCCTCTGAAAGCTACATGTTACTTCAGAATTCTGACAATGGACACTTTTTTCCTGTTGCCTCTCCAGCTCAGTATAGAGGAGATGTAACTATTCTGTTTTCACTATATATCACCTGTAAGCTAAGGGACACTATGCTCTACTGAGAGACAAGATGTGGAACAAAAGACAGACAGCCCTTCTAAGATGGAGAATGTTCAAGAGGCAGAAAATAACATATTTCTTGTTGTAATTCTTCATGCTTTCTTTCTTCTAAAAAACAAATACCAAAATTTTCAGGTCACAAAAGATAGGCTTTTTCTTTCTATATGAAAAATATAACAGAGGATAACCTGCTTTAAAATAAGCCAGACATTTCCAGACTAGTTTAACAAAGAAAATAGATCATACTGTTGACAAATAGCCTACATAATATAGAATCATAGAATCATTAGGTTGGGAAAGACCTTAGAGAACATCAACTCCAACCATACCTGTCCACTAATAAATCATGTCTCCAAGCACCTCATCTACCTGACTTTTAAACACCTTCAGGGATGGTGATTCAACCATCTCTCTGGGCAGCCTGTTCTAATTCTTGATAACCCTTTCTGTGAAGAAATTTTTCCTAATGCCCAACTTAAACTTCCCCTGACGCAGTTTGAGGCCATTCCCTCTTGTCCTATCACCTATCACTTGGGAGAAGAGACCAACATCCACCTATTTGCAACCTCCTTTTAGGTAGTTGTAGAGAGCAGTAACGTTTCCCTTCCACCTCCTCTTCTCCAGGCTAAACGATCCCAGTTACCCCAGCCGCTCCTCATTAGACTTGTTTTCCAGCCCCTTCACCAGTTTCATTGCTCTTCTCTTAATATGTTCCAGGACCTCAATGTCTTTCCTAAAGTGAGGGAAACCACAAAAGTCACAAACCACAAAAATTTACTGGAAAAAAAGTTTGCAAATATTTCACAGTTTTAATTTTCTCACTAAATGTGATCTTTATTTATTTATTTATTTATTTATTTTTTTGTGCTGCATTCAGGCTTATCTGCAACAGAAATCTGCAGCAGAGAGGAAATGCATTTCTACTTTAACAAAAAGCTCTGCATATTGTTTTATTTTTCAAAACTCTATCCAGGGCTAACTAGTGATGTCAATCTTGTTTTTCAATAAGCACGCCAGAATCTTGCAGTATTTCATATCCAGTCATTTGCATTGCACATTAGCACTCTGCCTTTTGCAATACTTAGCATTCAGTGGGAGGAAACAATAGGATTAAATTAGCTCACACAAATATACACAAAAAAATACTAACAACTGTATCTTCTGCAGTGAAAAAAATTTGGCATTTTTTATTTCACTCAAGTAAACTGTGAAGAAATACCAAAAGGTTCTTTTCCTTATGCTTATTTCTTAATTGCTTAGATTTACCTCAGCTTTCCAAAAGCATTTAAAATAATTTTTAAAAAACCCTAAATAACAGCAACAAGCAGATGAAATGCACATGTAAAAAAAAACCTGACTGCTACTAGTCGCTGTGTGTTTTACAGATTCCACTTTCTTTACTAGATCATTGAAGCCTTTGTGTTTTTAAAAGCTTTTCTATTTCAGACATAGATGTTTTTCCTGTGCTGAACAAAATGATGCTGAAATTAAGAGTATGCTTCACAGTTGTGTAGAGTTTATTGAAATACACAGGATGCAGATTCTAAAGCATTTGTTGCAAAAGCAAAAAGAAGAGCTACTCAAATTTCATTGGGAAGCTCAAGTTATTGAATTTCTTATGGGCATAGATAAAATTAAGGTTTGTTTTGGGATTTGGGTTTTGTTTTCTTTGGTGGTTGCTTTTTTTTGAGAAAGTAAGTAAACCATTAAACTTCTTCAGGCCTTCTACAGCAACTTTGCCAGCTCTCAGTAATAGTGGGTAGTTATAGGACTGAGAGTCTAATGGAAACTTCTTCATACTGATGTAAGCAGGTTTCACTTAATTAGAAACTGCTTAGATGATACTCTCTCTTGTGCAAGCATGCTTCAGTTGCAAATTTTCACTTCAAATGAAGGAATCAGGAGGCTCAAATTATACCTGGAAAGGACAAATGTCTGTTTGTATTCACATAGTAGAAGGAATAGATTACTGGAAATCTCAGTGCTGCCTCAAAATATGCGCTTCTTTCAGTCATTAACTTACCAATAGCTACAACTTAGAATCATTTAAAATAATTTAGAATTTATTTATCTGCATTCATCAGTTCCCAAAAAGTAAGTCTACCTTTTGAAAACTGACCTGCAGTTGTGCAGGGGTGATTATTATGCAATGTGATTCTCTTTTGGTTGGGACAATTCTTGCCAGATGCTTGCAAGTATATGTCCAAATTCAGTAAATTATTCATTCCCTGAGGTGGTGCTTGGAGAAGGTCTGATTTCTGGAGCATAATAAAAATGAAGCAGGAATTATAGAGATGTGTTCCTTAGGCAGTTGAGCTATCTCCACTGTTCATCTTCACTCCACTGAAGCATGTGGCAATATGCAGGGTCAGCCTTTGGATATATGCACAGAACAAGTGGTAGGAAACTGTACCAGAATAGAGTGAGTCTGAACATACATTGTAAACTGAAAGAAAGGTCTTATGCTTCCTTTTCATGTTAAGAACACTTCCTGACATGTATTCTTATCCTTCAGAATCAAGAAGCTTCTGTTCATCAGCAAAGATACTGAAGATGGGAGATGGGTAAAGAAAACAAAGGAAATAACATTCTCCTTTTCCATTGGATCCAATTTGAAATTCTACCCAAGGAGCTCATTGGAAAACCTCATGCCAGATCATCTGTTTGCTAACTTTTATGACCCTTGTGGATCACTTCTGAACCTCCCTCTTTCTTTTTTCTTCTTTTTTTTTTTCCCTAAGCATCATACACA
Organism: Piaya cayana; assembly: GCA_013389865.1. Taxonomy (NCBI): domain Eukaryota; kingdom Metazoa; phylum Chordata; class Aves; order Cuculiformes; family Coccyzidae; genus Piaya; species Piaya cayana. The sequence continues at coordinate 17,960 of WAAB01022165.1, read as the reverse complement.
GTTCTCCTATTATATTTTATGACTTCAAGAAAACTGGAAAAGATAAATTTGTTTTCTCAATCCACAAAAAATACTTTCAGGGATAAGGTAATGGTAAATGTTTCCTTTGTTGTTGGCAACAGCAGGGTGTTGCAGTTGCTACTATATCCACTGGTATATCTTGTTTCATTTGGAGTAGCTGGCAAATGTAACAGAATACATTAAGGTTTAATGCATTTCTCTTTTTATTTTTTTTTAATTAAACTTAGGATGATGATTAGGCAAATAGCAAAATGTGAACCAATTTTTTTACTGGTTTTGTATCTATTAAAATTGTGTTCCAATTCTGATTTTCTAGACTTCTATGACTCCTTGGGCCATCAGTGCTCTTTGGGGCATAGTCAAGGAGATTGTCACAGTGCTGTGAAGTGACAGGCTGTTTCAGTCACTTTTGCAGTTGCAGCATTTCCTGTCTGCGTTCTCTCATAAGGGTTGTTTGATTGTTTGAATACAGTGTTTTAAGGGCATGCATCTTATTTAGTAGAAGATATAGAGTACACCTCTATCACTGAGTGATTTTTAATTACTTGGGCACTATGCTGGGAAAAAGAACTCACTCTCTTTTAAAGTGGGCTGTGACATCTTCTAAAGAATTATGTGTTTTGAGTCCAAGAGTTATCCTAGTTCTGTGCATCTTTATTGCATTATTTTTACATATTTACAATATCATGTGTTCTAGGCTAGTATATATTTTGTGGTCCAGTAAGAATAATCATAAAATGTAGTTAAAATATTGTCCCTGCTTCAATCTTATATATCCTTGAAATACTGTAAACCAAAATCATTTTGATTCCTTGAGACTCATTCATGAAAGACTTGATTCGGAATTGGTTACAAGTAATGTTTAACACAGAACATACTGTTAAAATCTCACAACAGGTCAGCATCTGCTGGTTTTACTCATGCTGTATAAAATTAGATTTCTATAAATAGACCTATTCATGCCAAGGGTCTACCTGAAGAATGAGGTCTTAGGGCAAAAAAACTCCAATTAAAGCAAATATGCAGCAGACAAAAAAACCTCTTTGGACTCTATACATTAGTCTGGGACTTTGCTGGGGTAAACCAGGGTACTTCTAACTTTTGTGTACTACTCTCACTTCTACCAGCAGCTGACAGTGTTTGATATAATCTTGGTTCCTGCCTTTACATATTTTCTTCTTTAACCTAGTCCATCTATCTTTCCCCCCCCCCCCCCCAATTCCAGTTTTTTACTTTTATCATATTCTTTCTAACTTTAAATTTATTTTATCTTTCTTACTGCCCACCTCTAAGGCTCTTTAAGAACCCTAATGCTTATTTGTAAATTTTGTCTCAGTAGCACTTTACAAACAGAGTAGAAGATGGAATGGTTTTGTCAGAGTTATGAGAATTAGTCATTCCATCAAGTCCAGCTGCCCTTTCCTTTCTGCTGTATTACTGTAATGCTTCAAAACATACATTCATTTTCTTCAGACCAGGTAAAAGTTTTCGGGCAGAGACAACTGCTTTTCCATTCTTAGACTTGTTTTTGTTCTCTTACCACTTTTATGCTTCATTGACTTCAACATGTTTATCCTCTGCTTACACTGATGTAAGAAAAGATTCATTATCTTTAGCAGTTTCTTCAGACATTCAGAACTAGAATAAACCTGGCGCAGTGACACGTGTTTGGGGAAGGAAACTGGCAACTGAAAAGTCTTCTGAGCTCAGTACAGTGAAAAAGGCAAAGCAAAAGTGAAGGGAAGCCAAAGATGTGATCTCTTCTAATACCTAAGAAGAGAATAGTGAAGCTTACTCCTAAGGTATACCTCCAAGACGTTTTCTTACTCTAAGAGATCTGTTTGATTGTTCCAAGATTGAAAGAAGTCCATCCCTACACCTAGGGAAGAGTTCAGGCCTCCTATTGGTATTATTAAAAACTTATCTGCAATTCACCTAAAGCAAATGATACAATCCACAGAAATGTTTCCATGTAGCATCATAATATAATGAAAATCAGATTCATCAAATTACAGAATGATTTGGGTTGGAATGATGGGGTGTCCACAACTTCTCAGTGTAACCTTGTCAGTGGTCTTGCTACCCTCACCATAAAAAATTTCTTCCTTATGCCCCATCTAAATCTGTCCCCTTCCAGTGCAAAGCAGTTGCCCCTTGCCCTGTCACTACGGGCACTACTAGAATGTATCTCCATCTTTCTTCTAAGCACCCTTTAAGTACTGACAAGCTGCAATAAGGTCTCCCCAGGGCCTTCTTTTCTCCAGGCTGAACAACAACCACCCTATCAGCATTTCTTCATAAAAGGAGGTGTTCCATCCCTCTGATCATCTTCATCACCTTTCCCTGGACATGCTCCAACAGGCCCATGTCTTTCCTGTGATGGGGGCCCCAGAGCTGCATGCAGTGCTCCAGGCAGGATCTCACCGGAGCAGAGGGGCAGAATCACCTCCCACAGCCTGATGGCCATGTTTCTTTTTATGCAGCCTAGGACACAATTTGCTTCCTTGGCCACAAACATGCATTGCTAGCTCATATCTAATATTTCATCCTGCAGTATCCCCAAGTTCTCCTCCTCAGGGCTACTCTCAATCAGTTCACCAGCCAGTCTGTGATACTGGGGATTGCCCTGATGCAGGTGCAGGACCTTGCATTTGGCCTTGTAGCAACTCATAAAGGTCACACAAGTCCACTCCTCTAGGCTACCAAGATCCCTTTGGGTAGCATCTTTCCCCTCAAGCATTTCAATTACACCACTGAGCTTGGTGTGTTCCACAGACTTGCCAAGAGTGCACTCAGTCCCACTGTGACACTGACATATTAAATAGCATTTGTCCCAGTACAGGTCCTCAAGGAACATGCTTTGGCTTCCAATCCACAATTTGTCACCAATAAACACAAAATTACAGTCAGCTGTAGAGCAATGTTGAAACAAGGGTTAATTAGGAGAGGTGCTTTGGAGCATCTGAATGTGTATGCACTTGAAGTGCTCCCCTCCCTTCACACACACTCCTTTAGAAAGGAAGGACAGTGCTCCAGAAGGAAGCTGTAATGTACAGCAATAAATCCCTTGGTCTATATAACAGGGTGGTGATGGACTATGAGGAGCTCAACTTTGCAGTATAATGTCTGTATTTAAATTACTACAAAGCAAGGTCTAACTCTCTTTTTCTGACAGGGATCTCAACGTACAGTTTTCCCATTGACTGACATGTGTGCCTGCGTATAACGTAATGTACGTTTCAGGGAACAGCATTACACAGAAGTATAGCTTATTTGTTATCAAATAATACTAAAAAGCATAGAATAAAGTTGTTGTGCTTGGAAATCAAACAAGCTGACCAATTATCTTTTCTATGACCTTGTAGCTTTCTCCTAAGCACTTCTTTTTGTGCTCAGGTCATGTTATCAAATGCAGGCTTGGGTAAGCATGCAATATGTGACAACTCTCTATGGTTTAACTAATGCTGAAATGTGTTACAGTATTAAAACTGTTAGACCTCCACTGCATTATGCAAACATCAGGTACTGCAAAAAAAAAAACAAAAACCCCAACCCAACAGTACTGTCCCCATTCTAAAGTAAAGGCTGGTAGAAGCACGTGTTTTCAAGCTGTAACTAAGAATTAATGCATCCTATGCTTACACCATTTTCAGACCTTCAGGCTCATGGAAAGACTTAAGCAGTCATCTTGACATCACTTGGGAGATAGATCTGAGTCTGAATGTTTGGGTTTTTTTAATCTTTAATTCTTTTTTAAAATTCCTCTTCCCCTTTGTTTTTCCCCAATTTAGTTTTCAATTACCTTATACAGTTTTCCATTTCAAGAAGCATTCCTCGAACTCCAAATCCTCAAGTCTTTGTTAGAGTAATATATGGACTATTATGACATGGAGCACAGGTGGAACAAAGGATTTTGTGTCCTTGTTGTTCAAAAGTATTTGAAGAAGGTGGCAGATAGAGGAAGATACTAATTAATTAGAATTATTTTTTAATGGGCTGTTCAATTTTAGGGAGATCCATTTAAATCTTAGGATGCTTTATCCAGCCTTCTTCATAGTTTCTTCCATTCAGTTCACAATCTAATTCTTTCCTCTCACTGGAACTACCAACTTCAGAGGCAAAAAGAAACAAAGAGAATAGTATGCCTTTTTCATATTTATGAAGACATTGTAGAAGGATTATATGTAATTTGGACTTTGAGGCTCATGATAACAGCCTGCATTGTAAAAAGCTTCTTTTGATGAAAATAAATGGACTGGATTTCCCAGCCAAACAAAAACATATCATCACACTATGCAAAATTACTTTTGATTGTTTGTCTCTGAACTGTAAGCTAAAGTCAGTATCAACACTTCAAATTCAAATTTGTCTTCTATTATAAAAACTAATAATCACTTCCATTTGGGTAAAAGTAGTCTTACTGGAGGCATTCTTGTTAACTTGTTCCTCAATAATTCATATTGTTCATCCATTCAACAAAAACATTGGTTTGCCTATGCTCTTCCATTTTACCATTCAGTGTAACTCTCTCATCATCTGACAGTAACATGGGAACTTCAAGCCATGATTACAAATTGGCAGGTAGCTATGGCATGGCAAGATGAAAGCTGAGAGCAACCTAGTGGTTTAGCCTACATCTCCAAGACCTGCTACTTCTGATTTATACCTATATCTATGAATTATTTAATTACCATGAACTTATTCCCCTAGTGAAACAGGTATTAAAAAAAATGGAAAAAGAAAACTCAGGGAAAGCAGCAGCTAGAAAGGGATAGAGTGAGCTTTAGGAATAAGGGGAAAGAATAAGAAGGCGTCATGGAAACTTAGAGAATTACTCAGGAATTGTCTAGGGATAACATCAGCAAAACCAACACATCAAGTCAATTATTAGCCACAGAGGTTGGGGCTTCCAGTGTTGAAGCAGATTAAGAAAAAGTCTTACTTTTTGCTCAGCAAAATGATGTGAAATGCACATCATTTGTAAAATCTCCTGAGAAATGTGTGAAGTATCTACCAGTCATCGCGGCACTGTTACACTGTTTTGCCATTCTCTTGTCACTAGACATTGTAAAAGATTGTTAGTTTATTTGTTTTTAAATTCATATGCATTATCTTTGCTTATTACTTTCTATTATGTAGCTTAGTCATTTGGAACAATGAAGTTCTTCTAGTCATGTCTTTCCACACTGTCTAGCACCAGAAAGCCTTAGAAAAATAAGATCTGTCACAAAACAGTCTTTTCTTTTGCAAACATCTTTCTATTTCATACCAAAGCCTTGTCCGTCTCAGTATCCATGACAGTCACAAAGACTGCTACAGCAGAGTCTCAGAACATTTGAAATATTATCTAATGGGCCAATAAAAGAAACTGTTTATGACCTCCAGGGATACATAGCACTTCACACTTTGCATGCTATTGTTCTGTGTCCCTATTTCAAAATGTATAATGGAATAATGGCACTTATATTTAGCACTGCATGTGTAAAAGGGTGTTATAGCAGTCTCAGAATAATACTCATGAATTAGCTCAAAGTGGTCCATGAGTTTGGCCTCTAGCTGCTCACCAATATTCTCCACGTCATTACATTTTACATTGTATTACAGTAAGCCATCATCACAAAACCTCCAGAGCAATGTCATTTGCTGAACCAGAAAATTGAGATAACAACTTGTATAGTGCATTTTGACTGAGTTCATCACTTTTATAAAGCCTGGTGATAATGAGTCTAAGGCAGAAAGCCTGACAGTAGTCTGTGCAGAGATGCCATACAAACCATGCATATTTAAAGCAGCTACTTTAGTAACAACCTGATCAAAAATGACATAGATTTAATCACTCTATATATTAGTTTATAAAGACTATATCAAAAACCTCATCTCATGAAAGTTAAATGAATGAGGAGAAAATGACTCGACCACATTGATGTGAACACTGGCGTAATATTCTAGTACTATTTCAGGCTACATACAGAACTGAAAGAATGAAATTCCTGACCTGTTTCCATCTATCCTAGTGCATTTGTTAGTTGAGGTAGCTGAAATGAAAAGCTGCTTATGTGCAGAGAGGTGACAACTTTAGAAAATACTGCATATGGTCAGGAATTGAGCAGTGATTTTTTTTTTTTATCTGTTATACAGGAAGATTCATTTTGGAGAGACAGTAAAACCATTGTGTACTTCAGAGCCAGGCAAAAGCAATTAGTCCATTAAGCCTGGGATCAAGAAAAGAGAAAGTAAAAGCAAGAGGCATCTTGAGGAATCTGCATTTTATTGTGCAGAGAAATGAGATGTGAGGCGGTACTTTTCAGCCTATCCCTGGTTAGCAAATGTTTCAGTGTAGCTTCCCTCACTCTGCCTTCAGTATCCCTGCTAGCTCACTTAGCAATTCCTGAGTTGCCTTTACTCGACCGTCACACAGTGCAAACAATTTCTACAACCCTCAGTTTCCAGCAGAAAAACTAAAACAAAAAAACCCCAATAAAACAATGCCTGTCACCAAGTCAAAGGGCAGCAGTAACTGGGTTTCATGACATTTGTGTTCAAAAGCATCTTCCTGATCCTCCTGTTTATACAAACAAAGGAAAAGTCTGTAGTTATTCAAGGGCTATCCGGCTTATTAATTTTAAATGCACTGAAATCACTTTGCAACAAGAAGCTGAGGTGTAACTATCGTACAAATTACTGCTGAGATAGAAGCTGTTACCTTTACCAGACTCTCAGTTCCAATGAAGATTTGTGAGAAAAGTGGATAAAACAGAACAGCCTGAGAAAAGTTGAAAATGGCATATCATATACCCATAACTCAGTTTTGCATCAACTTCTTTTCCAAACTTAAACATTTATGTTTAAAACTTCACAATTTTCCAAAAAGCTGAGATTGTAAGGACACTTCTTATGATTATTATCAGAAGGCTTCAGAAAAAGTCCACAAGTATGAAACTGCTGAGACACTAACAAGGTTGGTTTTCCTTCTGAAAAACATACATATTCACAAGAAATGGTGATATTTAAACCATCAATTCTAGCTAAAGCTGAATGACCCTGTGAAATGCCAACTGATATGCTATTCTATGAGTAGTAAATATTTTTAATTTTCATAATTTTTTATGATGTAGGAACGAAATCCCTGCTGTGACACACTATACAAGGTATATAGTATGTACAAGGACACATACAGAGTGCAGATGCTCTACTCCAGTGCCTGTGCAAGCAGTTCATGTCAGTCTCTTAATCTGAATGATGCAATGGTGAAGGACTTATTACTTTGCTTCTACCCTGGCTCCAGCACAAACTCGTCATCTTTTGACAGTCAAAATAGCAGGAGCTATATAAACTTTTATGACTGCTAAGATTTCACATTATGTATGCTATACATAATTTTGAATGATTAAGGCATCTGGCACCAGTTGACATCAAAGAGGAGAGAGAAACTGATTGAATCTACCACTGTCTGGAAACTCTAGCAAGGCACTAAGACTGAACAGACAACTTTTACATTCCCAAACTAAGATGCCTCACAAATCTAAAGGTCTATGCAGACAGTACCTCCATTCACTATCTGAATGGCTGGACTCCATCTAAAGGATTTCCAATCTTAATGATCCTAATTTAATAAAGAGAACTGAATATTGTATTCACATGTACTAATTTTGTTTGCATGTGGGGGTGGGTGGTGTTCCGTACCCTCACCTCAACCTGAGCCCTAATATTTTCAACCAGAGTGTAATTTAAGAGGCTTTGAAAAAAAACTCCTAAGGAAATGAAAAATTAAACCTACTGATTATTAGAATGCATTTACTTTGTCTGTCATTAACTTTTCAGCACCGCAGTTGCTTCCCTATAGACAATAATGTAATGATTTACATTTAGCACATATCCACATGAGTTGCAGATGTTCACAGTAACAGCTGCTGTCTGAAAAAAATGAAACACTTTTTAGAGATAAAATATATGAGGCTTTGAAGATGTGATGCACCAAGTACTTCTGAAGATAATGAATTCAAGCTGTGAGGAGCTTTCTAGCACCTTTCTATATATCTGCTCTTTGCAAGTATCTGACAGAAATTCAGAATTAGGACGGTGGCTAAAATTATCTCCAGATTAATAATCTTCTCATTATTTACCAAGCTCTTTTTTAAAACACCATCCAATATATACAAAAGACAACAAGACAACTCCAGGAAATCCTGTTTTTTAAAAGAAGTTATCCTTCACTCTCAAGATGATTTTTCTGTGCTATGCACAGAAGCCAAATTGTTACAGCTTCAACACACACATTCCTTTCTGTTTACTTGGGGCTGGAAACAAAAAAACCCCCATCCCTGACAGGAGCTAAGCTCTTCTGTCAAATTTAACCTAGAGTGGCCATACAGGTTTTCTGCAACTTGAAGGTTTAATGCACAGCTGCTGATGTTTCAAGACGTTCCCTGTCAGCACCAGTTGCACCCCTTACTTTGTCATACTTCTATCCTCATTTGGCACAAAGCATTCCTGGAAAATTTTCATACATAATGCATTTGTAGCTCATATTGGAGTTGCTCCATGCACAACGCTACTAGAAAAGAAAAGTCAGGTCATCTAACTAGACATACTTTCTGCTATTCTAACCACAGGCATGAACTACATCACATCTACCCCTACTGAAACTTGCTGCAGTAAAAAAATCTTGACATCACTGACTTAACTACAGGAAACATATAAAGCTAACTTTGCCTTAAACATACCACAATTAGTGGTGCTAGAAACTAAATAACCTGGAAATAGCTCTTAGTAGAAGGATAAAATCTGTAATGTAGCTCAAGTACATATATGGTACTATAATGATGAATGGGTTCATGGACAACATCGGATATTAGGCTAAAATCTGTGAGAACACAGGACAGTTTCTTGGAGGTTGTGTGCATTTAAAGGTATTTCCAAAATACCATTTTGCATTCACGAATCAAAGTAAAGAAATTAATACTCAACCTAATAATAATATGATACCTAATAATAATATGATAGAAGAGCAAATCCATTCCACATTCTAGAAAACAGCATAACAATTTAAAGATAATGTCAATAAGTGTTATAGATATATAATACATTAAAAAATACATGATGTATCCTGCATTGGCAAAGGGGACATTTCAATGTAAAAGAGCTAACTGCTCACTTGTTATCAGACAACTGACTTTTCTAAAATCCTCATATCACATCCAGAATATGAGACCACATCTGAAGATATTAAATCCAGTATCACTTACTACTTTAACCAATATATGTTAACAGAAACAGTAGAGATATATAAATGAAATACTTCATTTATCAGCGGTCATACAGGGACTATTTTAGCATTTGTAGAACATCGTGAAAGAACCACTGCTCCCTATCAGTTATCCAACTATTTACTATACCAATACCACCATTCAAGATAGGTATATTGAATGAATATACCTCTTCATACAACATAGACTTTGCTGAAGTAAAATAGGGGGACAGTGAGACTCTTACCTTTAATTTCTAGAGGCAAAACTGTATCTAAATTACCAGCATTTGCATAATAACAACAACAAACTGTACCTCTAATATTAGTAATTGAGAATGAAGAAACATCCATCCAAGTTACTCACAATAACAGTATATTCTGTAATAATATAGGAACATATGAATGGCACACAGCTTCTTTAGAATTTTAGTATTTTCATGTTCAGATATTTTTTTCCTTCCATCCAGAGCTTAGACCAATTGATTTTATGTATCTCCATACACAGAAAAAGTAGAATGGGGAATTCTCCTCTGAAGGAAATAAGTATTGCTCCAAACCAAGGGAAACATCATATAATATAGGTTCTTTTGCATATTAATAACTACATCTTTTCAAGCTTAACCTGATAGAATCTAAGATATTGACTTCAAACTTGAAACAACTGGACGTCTCAAGAGTATTTTATTCTGCAATTTCAGGATCTATAGGCTGCCACATTGCTAGTTAAATTTGATGTCATCAAACTAGAAGACAAACATTAAACTTCTTTATAATGATTGGGAGCTGTTTGGTGACAGTAATTTGGTACAGACTAGCACTTATCCCACGTATGCCTTCTGAAGTATATCAAAACCTATTTACTTTGGTTAAAATCTATTAAATTTCAGGATAATTTATTAATTATCTCCTATAAGACTCCTCTCATGAACTGATCAATGCATTCAGCACAAGGTAATATTACTTCTTCTGAGGAGATCTGACAAGCCATTTTAACTTGACTTATACAATACGCTCATTCATCACTGACCCAGTACTAAGAGCACCTAAGGGACTTCAAAAAACAGTGCACATTTTCTTCTTAAAAACCTTAAGCAGTGGTATTTTCCTGAGAACTGACTGCTCAGTGTTTGCAGAAGGTTAATATTTTTAAATATAAACTTCAGCTGCCGAACTTCTCAGCAGAAAAATGGGGAGTTATTTCTAGAGCTGGGTGAGCCCTTCTGCAAAGGCTGAAACCAGGAGGGTTGAGCAGCTGTCCCAGACAGATGCCTCCATCCCACAGTCCTTGACACAGCATGCTGTCTGTGCTCTTACCTGCCATTTTTTCCTAGTTAGCTTTCTCTGTCAGGTAAATCCCTATTAATCTCAATGAAATTACTCCTTCCTCTAACAGGGGAACATGGGAAAAAGGCCTTTGTCTTCCGAAATGCCATTGCACCACATGGCATATGTGGGATCTATGGTATCAGATGACATAATTGCATTTTGAAATATTATTGTTAATGTGAAATGATTTCTTTACCTTTTGCAGGGATTTTTAGATAGAAAGCACTCTCATTGGCAGCCTAGCAGCACATTACGGTTAGTATAGCTAGCATGACTAGAATCAGGAAGCAAGATAAAGTGCCCTTTCCATTAAAAGCTGCAAAGTCAGTTTGCAAGTGACAGTCCAAACTGCTAATAAAGTGAGTAGTCATCTATGAGTGCTTTTTAAGATTTTATCACATTTCCTCAGAATATTGACATACAATCACAGCATTAATGTTAACAATGCTTATGTTTATTTCTTTAGCTTTTCCCCTTTTCCCTTGACACCTCTTGCTAAAACTCACAGTTTGATAAAATTAAACATACTCTTGGGTAGGGACATTGGTAAAAACCAAGCCTTGATGAAGCTATGTCAACAACAAACTCCACGAAAACCCGTAAGATCCCTGTTTCCAAAAACCACCTAAAATTTGTCTTCATTTTGTTAAGAAGAAAGACAAGAAAAAATGTTAGAGCAGTGGAAGAATGAAGTAGCTGTCTCCCTGTTCTGTACTGAAGAAAGGATGATGATGGGAGTTAATGAAAAACATTTCCAGATTATCCATGAAGTAACGAATCTGTGTGCTGTGGTTTCACACATTTCCCTCTTTATTATTTGATGTGAGAGGAGATTGTTTGGTTTTTTTTAAAGAAAACAGTATTGTTTCAAAGATAACACTTCTTAACATGTATAACTTTAGTTTTGAAGACTTTCAATGTACAGGGTTTCCTGATGGTAGGGAGTTTTATCATCCATGCTCTGGAAGGGGAAAAACCACAGACACGAGAGAAGTGAATGTTTGTAGTTTTAGTTTTTGCAGCAGGAGTCTAGTGGAGATTGAAATACAAACTAAGGAAACTCTAGTGCAGACTAACCCCCCGTAGGTCTAACTATGAAAGAGAGTATTAAATCTGTACTTCTCTATCTGCTGTTATAGTTAAGTTACGGTGATTTCATAGAATCATAGAATAGATTTGTATTCACTAGGATTTTAGAAGCTATCAGATGTGTATCACATGATCAAAAGATTTTTTAAACAGTGAAAATGATGCTCAAAATTGAGGAAGTGCATGGTACAAGGACAGAAAAAGGAGTAACCTGACCTGTATATTTTCTTTCCTTTTCAAGAACTCAATGATAATTTCCCTAAGGATATATTCTTTGCTGTATCTTCAGATGTCAGACTGAAGGAATTTTAACATCTGCTGTTAAAGTGAAATAGCTCAGCAGGCAAAAAGATGAAAAAGAAAGCAAAATGACTTCCCCAAAAGCATCATTCAAAATCTTGATTAATAAAAGAAATACATTTGAAAATTAGCAGAATGTAATTAGATAAAAAAATGATGGCAACATGAAGTGATTTAATAACAATTTAAGAAAACTTAAAATGTGATCTTTTTTTTCTAATAGTATAATATGTCCATTCTGTAAGTGGCTGACATAATGATATGAAAATTAATATGAATTAGCAACAGTTCAGGCATGGGCCAGAAGATTGAGATGATCTCTGTATTTACAAGCTATTGTATCTACAAGACATGATAATTTCTTGAATGCTGTTGAACTCTCTTACAATTTTGGTGCTATCTTCTGATTTTGTATTTCTATCAAGTCTTTGGTAATCTAGCCCAGATGCCATACAGTATTGTTCAAGTACATCTAGCAAAGCTGTAGAAAAAGAGAAAAGAACAACTTTAACCTTGTTCTTTTTCTGAAGTGATTTAAACCTGATGAGGGACCTTCATTTTTCTTGGGACAGCAAGATCATCTCCAGGGAAGTAACCCCCCCCCCCACTGTAGAGGAAGATCAGGTTCATCACCACATGAGGAATCTGAACATATAGAAGTCTATGTGATCTGATGAGATGCATCCCAGAGTCCCAAGGCCTGATGGGGTTGTCAAGCCACTTTCCGTAATATTTGAAAAGCCATGGCAAGAAGTCCCTGGTGACTGGAAGCAAGGTAACATTGTGCTCATTTTTAAAAAGGGTGCAAGGTCCTACACAAAGGTCAGGGCAATGCATGATTTCAGTACAGGATGGGGGATGATGTGATCGAGAGTGGTCCTGCGGAGAAGGACTTGGGTTAATTACAAGCTCAACATGAGTCAACAATGTGCACTCGCAGCCCAGAAAGCCAACTGTATCCTGGGTTGCATCATAAGAAGCATGGCCAGTAGGTCAAGGGAAGCGATTCTGCCCCTCTATTCCTCTCTTGTGAGACCTCATCTTGAGTACTGTGTCCAGTTCTGGAATCCTCAACAGAAGAAGAACAGGCAACTGTTGAATCAGGTCCATAGGAGGGCTACAAAGATGATCAGAGGGCTGGAGCACCTCCCATATGAAGACAGGCTGAGAGAATTGGGGTCGTTCAGCCTGAAGAAGACAAGGCTCCGAAGAGATTTTATAGCGACCTTCCAATATATGAAGGGGTTACAAGAAAGCTGGGGAGGGGCTGTTTACAAAGGTTTGTGACAGAACGAGGGGCAGTTGGTATAAACTGGAGAGGGGCAGACTTAGACTAGACATAAGGAAGAATTTCATCACTATGAGAGTGGTGAGGCACTGGCACAGGTTGCCCAGGGAAGTCGTGGAGGCCCCATCCCTGGAGGTGTTCAAGGTCAAGCTGGATGGGGCCTTGGACATCTAATGAGATGTGTTCCTGCCCGTGGCAGGAGAGCTGAAACTAGATGATCTTTAAGGTCTCTTCCAACCCAAACTATTAAATTATTCTATGATTCTACTGGAAATCTTTTTGAATCTGTAAACCTCATTATAACATGGCAAAATAACCTCAATGGTTCAGCTCCCTGCTGGGCCCAATCATTTAATAAAAGTAAAAAAGCCCAACAAACTGTGAAATATATTTTAAAATCATTATGTACACTGTCACATACAAGTCTATAAGTCTCATATTCACCTCTGTATATGCTTAGGCAAATCAGATGCTAAAAGCAAGCAAAATGCAAACACACATAAAGTGCCTATTGGAATATTTAAAGCTCTTGTCCTTGTCTCTCCATCAACATGTTATACCAGACATGATATATCACAGGGAAGAAAATTATTTACAAAATATCATTCCAAAATTCTAAAAATGTTAGTAGGGAAGAACGGGACAAGGAGGTGGAGGAGATGACTGTGCTGTGCTTTTATTCCATAGACAAGTACTCAGCAGATTAACACGCCCAAAATATATGGGAAACTGAAGTTCAATTTTCTCCTGAGGAGACCAGCAACTACTCCAAGGTTGGACATCAACTACCAGTCAAAATGTATTCTGGGGAGCAGGATGCTCTATCTGGCTCATGAAGAGAACTTTTGAGTAGGAACAGATGGTTAGCATATGATCTGATTGTTGCACGCAGTAGATGCTGGGAACACCATGGAAGCTTGTTAGGTCCCTGATATGCCCCTCAGGCTAGACTACTACTCGTGCCCTCTTCTGTCTGTTTAGCAGGCTGTGCTGTGCTTTTGTTGAAGACTGAATGGCTCTCCAGCATGAGAAATCAAAAGGGGTCCATGTCAGACCACTAAAGCCTGGGTAGTTTGGAAAATCTTGCAATTTGTAAGTATGAAGGGGGTTTAAACTAAGCTGCTAGCAGAGTGGCAGTGAACCCACCTCTTCTACTTCTTGAAAGAACATGCATACCATTGAGATATAAAAGGAAAAGAACTTTTCTCATATCCTTATCACACCCATGCCACTTTCTTCTTTTCCAAGGCAAGGAGGGGTAAACACAACATATTTAGCTCCCTGGCAGCTGATATCAGGCCATGGGTTTTTTTGTTTTGCTTTATTTTAATGACCAGTTAGTCAAGGCAGCTCCAGAATCATGCAGAATTAGATTGTGATAATCCACAGGATGTGCTCATCAGTAACATGAAAAACAGAGTCATGTCTCTCCAGTATCATATCCTAGGATTAAGGCTAAACGTGGAGAGAAATAGGCAAAATTACACTACTAGTGCATACTATAAGTCAGAGTTTGAGAACTGTTATCTTTTATTTTTGTGCAAGATGCAATTAGATTAGGTCATTTTCTCAGCCTATTTTTTTTTTCAAAACCCTTTTTCTTCCCCCCAAAACAATTCCTGCATTAAAAGGAATATTCTCCCAGTCCAAAATTATCTCCCCTTTCCTTCATATTCACCAGTGCATAATGAAAATATTTGGACTACACAGTATCACAGAAAAGTTATTATATTTTACTTTGGATTATTCATTATCCAGAAATTAAGAANCTAGGATTAAGGCTAAACGTGGAGAGAAGAGGAAGAGGTTGAAAGAGATTGTAGGACCCCTGATAGGAAAATAATATACAGGAAGAAATAGAGTAATTGCAGGAACAGAAAAAATATTTAAGGTTTATGTGTGTTACCCCCTCCCTCCCACCCTTGCCCCCACTAAGTTCTAGAGCAAATATCTGTAGAAACAGTTGTATAAAAAGCATTGGAAGAGAATTTGACAAACCCAATTTCTTGCAGCAACTGAGAACCAACAGTATCACAATTATTTCTTCCATCCTTACTTGCTTCATTCTCAAAGTTAAGGGTATACTAGAACACCTGACTATCCTTAAAGTTAGAAAGACCTTCTTATGTTCAAATTACAGTTCCTTTACTACCATGCTTGATTATAACTTCTCTTATGCCCAGAAAACACAGTTTATTTCCTTCTAATTCATGGATTCTTTTCCATATGTGAAGATTTCTACTAGGTCTTCCTATGAGTAATTCTTTTCTCTTATGCAATAAGCTGAGTTCTTCTATATTTTTCCCCACAGAGATTATGTATTCCAGACTTTCATTCAGACTGGATTTTGAGTAAGTGTATAGGTAAGTGGCTGGATTGGAAACATGATGTGAAAACACAGAAACACTCAGGCACAGTGCTATCTCATGCTCAAATTCCAATATTCTTGGAGATAAACAGCTGAAACCTTTGACTGTCCCTCTACAGGAAGCAGCATCAACTCTGCTTTTCCACTAAATGTTAAATTAAAAGAAGCCTCTTAAGCAGAAACAAGCAGACTTTCTCTCGGGTGTGTAAGGTAAAAACAAAAAGCCCAAAAGGGAACAATCAGGGTCTTCAGATTTGGAAGCATACAGAATAGTAGAAAAGAAGAATAAGATTCTCAATACATCTCTGTACCCTCTGAGGTATATGGATTGAAATGTTTTGCATATTTATTTTCATTTATGAAATGGGATTTATTATAGGAATCATGAAAAATTAATATCAACTACATTATATATTCAGATACTTAATTAGATCACAGAAATAGAATGGTAAGATAGAGGATAATGAAAACACATTATCTGATTTTGCAAAGTTTGTTTTGTAAGACATGTTGTTCTACAAGTGCAAATTCAAACTAGAAATACAAATAAAAATGAAAGTGACAAATAATTCATCTATGTAATTTAATAATCTACAGTATACATGCAGAAAATCTATTTTTGAGAAGTACTGTAATGTTATAACAGATTGTACGCTTAAAATCAATACTTGAAAAGAAAGTGCTTGTAGACAAAAGAAAATTGCCTGTACTATAATGACAGTGGTGGTTTGACATAACATATGACACAAACAACTTGTGTACAGTTCATGACTTATGAACTGATTGCATCCAAATAGGAGCATGGGAGGCAGGTTCTCTGTCCTATACTGTCTATCACAACATGGTGGTAGCAATAGTCTCCATAAGACATTAGACACTGGGCAGATAAGCACCAATACAATCTCAAATAGTTTAAAAATGACACATTGCATTTGTTGGCTGTCTGAAAAATGCAAGATATGTGGCTTCTTCAGCATGCTTTACACATTCTCAGGATGCCCACTATGGTCAGCCCCACCCCTGGGTGCAATTCATGTGTCCTGCCAGTTGCTTATCCTCACATTCAGAGCACACAAACCTACAGGAGCTCACTGAAGATTTCTCCCTGTTCATCACTCCAGATTTCTGCTGGCAAGACCAGGATCGACGAGCACTCTGTGAAGGCCACCTCTCCCAGCCGCACTATTACAGATACTATATCTTAAAAATACTTCTCTTTTTCTGTTCGCAACCTGGAAAGGATATCTGAGAAGCAATAGAAGTGTGGCATTGCATTGCAGTGGCAGGACACAATAATTATAGATTTTCTGTTGATTATTTAATTCCTAATAACATAGTAACACTCAAATACTTGTTCAGGATTGCAGAGTTTATCAGCCTAGTGGAAACACAGCTGCAAGAAATTAGTTTTTTCCTCCTTCTCTGTAATTTAATAAGAAAATATATGATGAAAAATAGGTCAAACTTAACTTCTTGATGTATGCATCTGTTATCTTTGTAACACAGAATCTTTTAAACCCCTCAATTTCTAGCAAGTATTCGCTCAGCTATTATGAACTCTGTAAAGGTAACTATGAAACAAAACCAATGGCAAATGCAGGAATAGGGACATCTAATCCATTGGTCCATGGCACACAGCATCTTGCTCTGTAGAACATTATGTATACACTCAAAAATGCTGGAATTGGAAACAGTATCAGAAACATCCACTAATATCAGAAAGAGTCCACCAACTCTGGATCATCATGTGAAACATACAGAAACATATTATCATAACTGGAAATCTTGAGCCAAGCACTGAGCGCTCATTTCTCTCTCTAACCACCTGGGTGAGAGTACAGCAAGTCTAATTATATAGGATACATACCAACATCGGAAAACACTAGCCAGGGAAACAACAACTTCAAGTATCTGAATTCATCATGCTATCTCAACAGGCTTCAAGAAATATTTTCAATATTTTCAAGAATTTTAGATGACTCTAGGTAAGAGAGACAGAAAATTAATTACTCTGGTTTTTTTTTACATTTGCACTGCCAAAGTTGTCATTTCTTCTCTCTGGTTCACTGCAGAGGAATACTCATTTCTGACTATGGAAAGTGAATTTCTTGCTAGCAAAGGTTTTTGTCTGACTTTCTGCAATTCTATTGTCCTACATGTATTAAAAACTGTAACACTTGAGTGTTACAGTCAAAGCTTTTCTATCTCGCTAACAAAGACCTCAAGACAACACCCACCTCCACCCCCCCCAAAACAAAAAACCCCACAAAACTGAAAGAAACAAAAGCCAGCAAGGACTTGTTGTAGGGCAAGGAGCCTAT
>WAAB01022164.1:31202-42946 GCA_013389865.1 Piaya cayana | reverse complement strand
ACCATTCTATGATTCTGTGTGCTAACAGATGTCTCTTCTCCCCCTTTCCCTTTCTTCTTTCCTCCTGCAGCATTTGCCATAAGCAAGGATGGATTTCACAGAGGCCTATTCTGATCGATGCTCTGTTGTTGGGCTTGCAGTCAGAGAAGGAAATGTTAAAATGCTGAGGAAACTAATTAAGCAGGGATACAGTGTTGATGTTCAGGATAACAGGGGGTGGATGCCAATCCACGAAGCAGCAGCTCACAATGTCAGTGAATGTCTGAGGGTGCTGGTTCATGCAGGTAAGGAAAATGTGATGTGAAGTAGTGTGATTTTCTGCTACATTATCATCATATAAAATATAAATTAAATAGATTTCTCTTACCGTGTTTCTATGCGTTTTGTAAATTTCTGTGTGGTTTCATAGGTGCTGGGTGACTGTATTAAAGAGCAATTGGCATGTTCTAACCTGTGAATGACACTTAATTTTACTTTACTTTCTCTGTCTAAGGGAAGTTGTCTGTGTAGGGCCAACAATAACTGACACTGCTCTTCAAAAGGGTCGATAGCAGCATGTTCGTGAATATGCTGTAGGTGTCATTTCTCATTTTTTGTAATTCATTGCAAAATATGCTTTTTTTCCCCCCTCTGCTATTCTCATTTGTAGCTTCATCCGATGACTACATAAATTCTAAGACTTTTGATGGGTTGTCTGCGCTGCACCTCTCTGCACGCCATGGGTCTTTGGAAAGTCTTCATGTTCTTCTGGAAGCCGGGGCAGATCCCAATCAAGTTACCACTGAAGAGACCACTGCACTGTTCCTAGGTGACACAAGCTTTCTTGAAATCTTAGAACAATCAATGAGTGGGGAAAAGCTTATTCACTGACTTTAAACTCACCAGAGTTCATTCACTGTCTACTACATTTTACAGTTTTGTAGCCTAAATGCTAGGCTTTACACTCAGAGATGTAGTGGGTCTAGAAATTGCCTCTCATTTATGGTTAAATTTGCTTCAGACTGTGTTTTAAAACAAAACTGAAAAAAATACCCAAATTGGTTTTCTGCATTACCTTCTGTTTCTTTCTAGGAGAAGGTCTAGGAGGTAATGCAGAAAACCAGTTTTGTTTAGGATTAGGTATAGGATTATGTCTTTATGAGGTTGTTTCAAGGCTTGGGTTTTTTTTCATTCTTACGTACTTATGTTGTTGTCAAAAAAGTTGGATCCATTACCCAGTGTGCAATAAGCCAATACCTAAACCTCTGGGAGAGACATTGTTTTATTCATGTTTGCACAAATCCCAGCTACCTGGAGGCTTACCTCAAATCAAGCGTGCCTCAAGGGGTTTGAGACCTTCATTTATATATGAAGTTACACAAAGCCATACATTATTTATCTTGCGTGTAAGCACATATTTACATGTTATTATAATAAATGCCGAGTCATTCCTTGCATCTTCTGTGCATGCTTCGAGGGGGTCTTTAGGGGTGCCTGGTAGTCATCACCCCAAAATTACATGACATGTTCACCTATCGGTCAACATGTCCCAATGTCCTCCCACTTACTGCATTAGTACAACCAAATTACTGACATGGAAATGTATAAAAATTCATGAACTACTATTTGTTTTCCAATTTCACATTTAAGAGGTTAAAAAGGTTTTATTTCTTGCTTTCCTGTGGCTCCAGTTGTTAGCATTGGCTTGGAACTTTTTAATTTACTAAGTTTCCAGTTCTTTATGGAAAAGTCATGCTACTAAATTGCACTATTATTTCCAAAAGCCTAGTCTTGCTTGTCTATACAAAAACCATACAGCTGAACAAACTTTAATCCCATAGTAGAAAAATAAAAAAACATAATTGTCACCTAGGACCCACCTTTTGTGAGTCTCCTGCCTGTCTGACAATCCTAAAATATTTTGAGGATACTCAAAAATATCATGGGCTTTTACCAGCGATGTGCAAAGACCTCTTATTCCTTTTGCAGTTCCTGTTTTAGCACTTAAGGTCCATTATTTTAGTATTTTTTCTATTATTTATGTTTGACATAATTAAACGCTTGAAACTTCTGTTAGAGTGAATCCCCAGAGTCTAAAACGTCTGATTAAATGTACTTATTGTATTGCTTTCGTACCCAGACGAACATCATGTCTGCCACATTAACTTTGATTGCAAGTCTATTTTGAAATGACTATATAGTTTATTTGCTTAAAACAATTGGTAACAGGCAGCACTGTATGGAAATAATAATTAAAAGCACACTGGATAATGANATGCTATAAATTCATTCTATATAATTGTTTAAAACAATTTTCAACTTTTTTAAAAGTTTAAGTTTGGAGAAATTTGTTTTAAGAGATCCACTGAGCTTCACAAGTTCAGGAAGCGGTTGCAACTGTCATGCAGTTAGGTGCCTGCTGCAGAATTGTCTTTGTGTTCCATGGGAAAGATAGAGGAGGAAAACTTGCTTTCGTTATCTGTGTAGGTAGAATTTTAACAAGTCTAACTAAAATTTTTGTGGATAAATTTCCATTCTTCTGCTCTGTTCTGGTGGTGTGAAAGTAAAAGGCAAATAAGCAGATATAAGGTCAATTTGAAAGAATTATGCTTACTGTGTCAGGAGGTCAGTGGTGAGACCATTTGAATTTCCCAATGATTTGTTTAAATCCAGTTAATAAGAATTGGGGGGGGTTTTCTGTGTTTTTTTGTTTTACTGTTCTGTTCGAAGCTGTTGAAAATGGACACACAGACATTATAAAGTTTCTGATCCAACACGGAGCAAATGTTAAAGGACCTCATTCTTGGTCTGGATGGAATTCTTTGCATGAAGCTTCTTTTCAGGTATGTATAAGATTCTATGATTTCTCTGCATCTGGTGTATTCCAAGTGATAATTTTTCTATTTCTTTGCCTTTTTTATTGGGTATTTTTTTGTAAACTACCATAGCAGTCTTAAGATTGTCCAGATGCTGGAGGGCTTGGAATGCACTGATGTGTGTATCTGAAACTACATGAGATGTGATGTCACGAAGCAATAATTAAGTATTATAGGTATTGCATAGAGAGGGTTTGAGAAAAGAGTTCTGTTTAGTATCTCTTCATCAGTGACCTGTTTACAGGATAGAAATATGTTGGTCTAATGGTTCTAATAAACTAGTTGCATTTCCATTTGTATGCATCATGTTAATGAATAAATTGGGAAAAAATTGAATTAAACTAATCTTTTTCTACCATTATTTTTTCAGTGCATCTTGAGAATATTGACTATATAGCTGTTCTTTCTTATTTCTCTTTGGAATGTGTGTGGGAAAATAGATTACGTCCATTCCATGTTTTTTTGTTGTTTAAGAATAAAAATATTTATTTCAGGGATACACTGAGATAATGAAAATACTCCTGGAGAAAGGGGCATGCAAGGAATGTAAGGATAACTTTGGAATTACACCTTTGTTTGTTGCTGCTCAGTATGGAAAGCTGGAGAGTTTAAGACTGCTCGTATCCCATGGTAATAGAGATCATTTGTTTATCTTCATTGTTTTAAAACTTCCATCAGCCTGTCACCAGATACCATTTTAGTTCTCCTTTTGCATTTCATAAGTTCAAATTCTAGTGGTTTTAATGTAACTTTAGTTGCAGATGGGTATGCAAAACCATCTTAATTGTCTAAGTCTTGTTGCACTAATTTAGCATAGCTTTCAGCAAGCGATGGTAGGAGATAATGACAAAAAAAAAGATTAATAAAAATATTGAGGATCATCAGGTTGTTCTAGAAACCCTCAGTGGCACTGCATTAGTGGTCTGGGCTTGATGGCATTGCTCTTGTAATAGGATATTGTTCAGGCTAAGTGAAGATAACTCTGGTCATAGTGGCAGCAACAGTTTCACTTTCATAATCAACAAGTTTTGTGTGGCTAAGTGCATGTGTCCTTAGAACCAAAATTAATTGTATAACTCTTAAACCTGAGACTACCATGATGCGATGGGAGAAATCATACAAACTGATCTGCCAACACCTTAGGGAGACTCTCAGAAAATAACTAATTACAGTCAAAGTATTGCCTAGCCCCCTGCCTTTCCACCTGCGTGCCTATTTCATGTTGTGCTGATCTTTGATGGAGTTAATGTTAAGCACTGCCCTAAAAAGTTAGCAACAAGCTAGTAAATGTTTGCTGTGGAAAACCTGTTGGGTTGTGAAGTCACTGTGTGAAAGCCAATTACTGATGACCTTTGATGTGATGTTTATTTTGTGTGGTGCACTGGTGATGTATTGGCTTTTTTTGTCAGGTGCGGAGGTAAACTGTCAAGCCAAGGACAAAGCCACCCCTCTGCTGATTGCTGCGCAGGAGGGCCACACCGAATGTGTGGAACTGCTCTTATCAAAAGGGGCAGATCCAAACCTCTACTGCAACAACGATAACTGGCAGTTACCTATTCATGCAGCAGCTCAAATGGGCCATAAAAGGTATGATTAAAAAGAGATCCAGAAAGAAGATTCTGGTAATGAAAACCCACTCCAAAGAGGATGTTCAGCTCTGAAAGAAAGGAAAATGAGTTCTCAATTTGTGACTTAGAATTTCTTATTGTTTTGGTATTTTAAATGTCTGCTAGTAGTCCCACTGAAGCAAACAACCATTTTGAATTCAGCATCTAATCTTGGTGTGATAGATATCCTAATGAGTTTAGAGATGTTTCCCTAGTGCTGAATCTGATACCAATTCACTCAATAGCCATATTACTTTTACATTTTAAAATATAAATAACGATTGCATGTGATTTCTACATAAATTGAACAGCTCTTAATTGGAATTACAGTCCTGACCATTAAGTAGTAGAAGTAATCACATGCAAATAACTAATTTACTGAACCAACCAGAAAATTAAAGCCACAAACCAGTTCTTTTAACCCTTTCAGAAATGCATTTTGAGCTTTGCCCAATCTCAATGATATAAGTCGCTTTCATTGCAGAAAACTCAGAGGGAAAGGAAGTTCCCAGAGCAACAGGCCATTGTAGGGGAGCATCTCTCAGCAACCCCATGACTCGCACATGTGTGACAGCATTGAAAGTCAAACATACTAACTGCAGAATTATTAGTAGATGCTTGATCATCACCCCTAGCAAAAGGAAGTCAACAGCTGAGTTTTTAAAGTTTCCACATGAAATTGATGCCTTTTCTCAAACTGATGAAGAGGGCAGACTTGAGAAGCTAGCAAGGAATCTGCGTCTTGTTCATTTTCTCAGAAACAGAAGATGGGTTAGCAAATTCTAGAAATGGTTAGCAGTACTAGAAATGTCTTTAAATCAAATGCTGCTATGTAACTGGTGACCTCTGAGCAGCATCAGCAAGTTGCAGGAGTAAAGAAGTCCATGTTTGTCACTGATCCTTGTTAGCTGGAAAGGACATGAACCAGAGGTGTGAGCTATGAAGAAGAATGAGTTTCGTGTTTCAATATCTCAGTGAGATTTGCAACGCACACTTTCAGTTTGCTCCCAGATTTCTATGAAGCCTGGATTTAATGTGCAGAGTTACTCTATTGCTAAAAGGGGTTGTTGAATAATAGGAAATACCTGTCTCTGGTTCGGATTAAAATATTTATTGCCAGTCTAAATCCATGCCAAAGCACAATATTTGTTATGGTTCTATGTGTGACATGATAAAAGTTATCCTTTTGTGCAAACTCAGTAGTGATAAAACAGGTAGGTTTTTCTGAAACTGTAATGACCGTATGAAAAATCACCATACATTTAAAAAATAATGATTGCATGAGTTCACAAAATAAACAGTGTTTTTAAATACCTGCAGGATATTGGAGTTACTGATACCAATTACTGATCGGATTTGTGACAAAGGTGAAGGCAAAGTGAGCCCTGTGTACTCAGCAGTTTATGGTGGTAATAAAGAATGTTTGGAAATGTTACTTAGAGAAGGATACAGTCCAGATGCTCAAGAGTGCCTTAAATTTGATTGCATCTCTCCCATGTGTATGGTCTTCCAAAAGAAGTAAGTATACCTCTTATATTTTGAAGCTATTCACAATTATATTGACCTTTAAATGTACAGTTTTCGTGCCTGCCTTCCTCATTTCTTCAGTTGATGGAGGTAAACTGTAGGAATACGAATGGTGTGCGTGGTTTGGATTGCGTGCACGAGCTGAAGAACCTTGCTGTAATCTCCGAGAGGAAGCTCAGCTCTTTGAAGAGAAGTCTTGTGAAGCATAGTTGCAGTGTTGGTGCTTTCAGAACGTCCATGCGTCTCTGTCCTCTGGGAACATGACTTGGTGGTGTAGTTGGATCAGAAGGACTTAAGTAGCCAGATTCTTTTCAGTGAGGATGAGAGGCTGGAAAAGTATTTTCCTTTTCTGTATGCCAGCCTTGTGCAATAGGTCTAAAAGCCTTACTCCTAAGTGTATATATATAGAATCTCAATAGGGTGCTTTTCATGTTCTTATTGCTGATTTTTTTGCTTTAGTATTGAAGATTACTCTTTTTTCATAGAGGTGTGGGTTGTTACTGTAAAAGATCTAGTTGCTGTTCCCAGGTTCACCTCGTGCTCCTCCCAAACTAATTCAATGTATAAAATAACATTCCAAGGATTGAGTAGTGGCAAGGCTCAAGCTGAGGTAGAACATTAAAACTTGATAACTTCTTGGCAGCTCTGACCTTTACATAGAGATGTAATGTCATTGTGTTGTAGATTTTAATTGACACTGAGAGCAAGTATCTGGTAACTGCTTTATGCTTTAAAACAACAGAGAAATTTCATGTAGTAGAGAATACATTTGAAAACTTCTTTTTATTTCCACTGATTGTTGTCTGTCCTTTAATATTTTGCCAGAACCCTGGTTAGTTCGCACTTTGTAGACACGCTTCCTCAGGAATACATGGCTAGCATGTTTCATTAAGGAAAATATCTGCATAAAGGCTTTTAAATGCTCTTAAAACAGATATTCTAACAGAATATTTCATGTAGATAGATCAAATTTCACTGCTTACATGCTGCCACTTACATTTATGAGGTTTTGGTAGCAGTTAATTTTGTTCACCCCCATTAAAAAGCAGTTTATCCAGTAGATATGGAATTACAGCTCTTGGGGCTGGCTTGTAGTTGGGAATCATGACTTCAGTTTTTCATTCCTGCTTCTTGTACTCCACATGTGACCTCCTCCGATTTCCTTTATGTAAGGAAGAAAAAACAAAATACACAACATTTTCATTTTATATTCCAGAAGTTTGTCATCTGCAAACCTTTTTAGACAAAATACTAACATTTGGAGGATATGCATGAGTGCCCTGAATCTTTTAAACAGTTGAGGCTTGTACACAGATGGGTAGAGGCTATTGGAGAAATTAGTTTTTACAAGAAACCCTGTTCTAATTAAAAATTATGGTCTTGACGAGATGTGCTCCCCCCGCCCTCCCACCCCCACCAGATAAAAAAATCATAGAANGTCCCTCCCCAGCTTTCTTGTAGCCCCTTCAGGTACTGGAAGGCTGCTGTCAGGTCTCCTTGGAGCCTTCTCTTCTCCAGGCTGTTGTAAGAATTAACTTTACTGGGACATAAGCTTTTCAGAACGAAAAGAATAAATGAGTTAAATGTAGGGACTGTGTTCTCCCAAGCTAATTTTACAATACTATTTAAACTGGTGCTTTCCAGAAAGAACTGTGGTCATTATGGTATGCTGGGTTTGTCTTTGGGTTAAGGGGATTTTTGATAGAAGAAATTTGCATTCTTGGAGGCAAGAAGTGAAATGGTAGATGCTTTCTGGGGAAATACTAACAGGTTGTCCTGTTCCTTGTGTGCTGTTCATAGGTTATTTTCTTTCATTGATATTTTCCTGAAATATGGGATCACCTTACTTGGGATTAATTTGGGATATTGCCTATTCCATGAAAAGTTTACATTGTTCCAACGCTTCTTGAAGCTGGGCTGTTTACTGCCTTCTGGGGACGAGTTATTGGAGTTTGTACGTTACACAGTTAAAGCCCATGAGGAGTACAAGGAGTGGCTGCCTTACCTGCTCTTGGCTGGTTTTAATCCAGTGAATTTAATGCATAGAATCTGGTAAGTAGATAACATTGTATTGTTTACCTAAATATTGTATGCACATCTGCAGAGCTGTTGCCAGCGTTATTAAACACGCAGGACAGAATCTAGAGTGGTGAGGGTTATGGGAAGTCTGGAATAAATCATTCACAGGTAATTGCTGGATTCAGTAAAACAACTTTTTTAGGCAAAAAGAATGGAGATTGCTTTGTCACTGCCCTACACATTGTTTCATTATTTTTGTATCAAACATCTCTTATTAGCCCCCAAATGTAGTTGCAAATTGAGTGTCTGGTAATACAGTAATGGTATAAAATGGTATGGGAATATGGTATTATGGGAAGAAAAAATACCGTGAGAGAGGTCAGGAGGGTTGGGAAACAAATGTGAAGTGAAGCTGGGCCAAGGCTAGGAGGAGAGGAAACTGATGCAGATAGAGATAGGGTTAAACAAAATAATGGGGCAAAACTTCCAGAGTATTGCTGGGGGTGTTGCATATACAAATAACTTTGTTGATGTTTTATATCTAGTCAGGCATACAGAGTGAAATTTGTATTTAAATTTGGAAGTATTTGTATTTTCTTCTGTTTTTTTCTTGTCCATAGAGATGATGCTTAGACTTTACTACTGTACGTCTCAGCTGTTAACAACATAACATGAGGTGTATCAGCTCATGACATGCCTTACTTAACAGTATGAAAGGAGCAGGATTTTAAGGTGTACTTAGATATTGATTTAGGTTTCCGATCCTGTTAAGACATCATGATTAAAATATCACTGGTAGTTTTAAATTCACTGGTAGTTTTAAATTCATTTATCACCTAGTGTGATTCTGTTAATCATTAGAATCATGGCTTTCTGGACACTGATTAGGAGCATATATGAAGCATGGTATACCTGTGCTTCTGTAGATCATATTTATTCACAGAAGACTAAGTGGTTGCAGAAGTAAATGTGCAATAAGATTGCAGTTCAGCAGCTAAACAAATCCCACTGTTCAGGTATAGCATATCTGATGTATTTTGATGTTTCATTGCATAATCCACAAATACTTCTATGCCAATTACTTCCTTTGTTTGAACGTCCGCTTTTTAAAGTAACTCTTGCTACATCATAATCCACAAAACTAATGTTTTTCTAAGTTTAATTTCAATATTAACTATTCCATCCTGGAAGCTAACAGGAGGATAGTACACAGCAAATTACATGTATGCATATTGTTCATTAACTTTTGCTGGCTCATTGTGCAAAACAACTCTATAATTAGTCATCAGCTGGTTAGTCTAGAGCACTGACAGTTTTAATCGCTGGTGGGAAAAGTAAAATCACCATTCTTTTAAAGAAAGTTAGGCAGTCAGCTCTCTCCTGTATGGTTTTCAGCGAATGTATGACAGTTCAGTCAAATATGAAAAAAGAAATAATAAAAATTAGAAGGGACATAAAATACTTTTGACGTGAATCTCTTGTAACAAACAAGTGTATTAAAAGTTTTTAGTCTGTTATTTTTGTATGGTTAGCGCATTTAGATTTCCATTCAGATGAAAACTCAGGGTTGTACCCATTGAGGAGAGAAGCTGTTCTGCAGAATTGACTGGCTCATCATTGTGTGTAATATCAAAGCAGTTGTTTTGCCTACTGTTACTTAAACCTCCTTATAGACTTCATCTGGTTGAGCTATTGTTACAAGTTCTTCGCGCACGCTAAATCAAAGATTTGAAATGTAAATCATACAGCTTTCTGAATAGATACAAATGCAATCTCTGGTAGAAGGAGAGTTGGAAACACTTGCAGGTTTTGTAGGGTTTCTTTTGGTTTAATAAATAAGTATCTGAATATATGTGCATTTTTCCCTGGATGTGGAGGCAATGCTTATAGTGCTCTGGTTACTTGACACCTTATTAAAATTAAGGTGGAAATGGAATAAGAAATTAGTGCAGAGGAGAATGCTGCCTGTTACCGAGTCATTTACATTTCAGAGCAGATACCTTTCTCTTACAGTATAAATTTATAAAGAAAGAGGAAGATAAAATTACATTAGCAAAGGCTTGTGCTGTCAAAATTACTTTGAATTTCTCTTTAATGTTTTTCTCTTTCTGGGCTTAGGACGTAGGTGGTTAAGGGTTTGTTAGAAAAAAGTAGAATTTTCTCTGTGTTGTTTCCATTTATGCTGTTGTGACAGCATTATGTATTATGTATTTATGCTGTTGTGACAAACGATATTTTATGGGGGTGGGTTGTTATGCAGGATTTTCTCTGTGAGTGAGAGTACCCTTAATTTCATCCTGGAGTTCACAGACTGGAAGAGGCTTCCTCCACACATCCAGAGAGACCTTTCAGACTACAAAGAGAAGTTTGCATGGACTCCCAAGAGCCACTTTGGTAAGCGATACAGTTAGGGAAAAAAAGTCTCTGTGTGTATTCACCTGCCAGGCTGTAAGCGAGAAACAGCTCTGTGTGCTGAGGCGCGATGGCAAAGAAGGTTGAACAGTCCACAGACGTTGCTTGTCCAGAAAATGAGGAGCAGAAAGAGCAGCTACCCTAAACAACTAGCGAGCAAAAGATATTTGAATGAGTTTTACTCATTACGTTGTTCAATTCACAGTTATGTTTCAAGTAGGTGTTCTCAGTCTAGGCTGTCTTGTCCACTTTAAGTTTCTGCATGTGCTATAAAGTACAGGCAGGGACTGTAAGTTAGTGCTGTGCCTCTGTGAAGTGATTTGTTCAGCCTCTTGGGAGATTTAAGGGACAATGATCAATAATGCTTGGTTACGTTTTCTAGACAATATCCCAGTGATTTGATGTTTTTTCATTTGGTTTGTATCTGCAGTGAAGCGTCGCTCCTGTTCTGCAAGCATTTGACAATGAAAATGCAAGCTATATGAATCATCATATTTAATATCTGCAACTCTAGCCATTGATTGTTACTCCTGTAATCAAAATGTGTTCAGCCAAAAAGATTGAGTAACTGGCTGTCTAAGAAAACACTAGTGCTCACAGCGTTCAGCCTTCAGAAAAGCAGCCTTACTGTACAGGCCATGCTTTGACCTTTGCATTGTGCTACCAAAGAATTGCACTCAAGATGTCTTTGTTAGGGACCCATTTAAAAGCAAATTCGTCTTAAAGAGGAGCTGTAATAATTTTTTAAATACCAAAAATTATGTTGATGTTATTTAATAAGACTTTATTTGGAATAGTTAATGCTAATTAAGATATTTTGTGAAATTTAGATTAAATTCTTTCTCTGTTGTTTTGCCATTATCAAATATATTTGTGTTGTAATAGCATCCAGTAAACAAAGCCAAAGAGAAAACAGAGAGGAAAAAGCAAGAGGGTAGAGAGGAAAGTTTTAAAGTGTTCAGCCAAGAGCAGTCAGTCCAGTCAGGTTGGGTGCTGTGCCAAGGGGCAGATATCACAGAATCATACAATGGTTTGGGTTGGAATAGATCTTTAAATGCTGTCCAGCCCACCCCCCACTGGCAGAGGCAGCAACATCATTAATCAGATGAGGTTGCTCAGAGTCCCATCCAAGCTCATTGTGATTGACCAAGAGGAGGAGGTCAGAGCCTTGCTTGCCCAACTGGACACCCACAAGTCTATGGGGCCAGACGGGATTCACCCTAGGGTATTGAGAGAGCTGGCGGATGTACTGGCCAAACCCCTTTCCATCATCTTCCAGCAGTCCTGGAAGACTGGGGAAGTTCCACTGGACTGGAGGCTGGCG